>JAZHFB010000003.1:19948210-20263569 GCA_037356375.1 Drosophila affinis | reverse complement strand
GAGCTGAACTTTGGCTTCAGTTCGGTCACCATAAAGGTGTACAAGTCGGACGCTGCCACGGCCGAGGCTCGTCCTGCCGACAACCCAGTCGCGCAGGATGTGGCCTCGGAGATCGAGGCACCCGACAACGAGCTGGAGCCGAAGGAAGGCTACTTGTCCGACGAAGAACTGATGCGGGACTTTGAGGCGATGTGTCGAGACGAAGTTTCCGACGACTCAGATGCCGACACTACAGTGGTGGAGATCCATGAAGATGTCTCTCAGACTCCTTCAAATAAATCTCCACCACTGTAAAGCAGCATCCGCTGCACTCATACTCCGCTTGGATGCAAGCGGAGCCGACGTGGTCCTAATTTAGGAGCCTTGGATAGTCGGAACCAAGGTCTGTGGGTTAGCGACGAGGGAGTACAAGCTCATTGTACCCCATACCGAAGGTAAAATTCGTACCTGCATTCTAGCAAGAAAGCACCTTAATATCTTTCTGCTCCACAACTTCAGCAACGGCGACAATACAGCGGTAAGCCTAGAGCTAAAGCGGACACATCTGAGGCTGATGTCGTCCTACATGGCCCATGAGGAAAGCGATCCTCCCAACCACCTCGTCCGCAAGCTCACCAGCGACAGCGAGAGGTTCAACACAAGCCTACTAATAGGCTGCGATGCCAATGCTCACCACACCCAATGGGGGAGCACGGACACAAATATAAGGGGTGAGTCACTTTTCAGCTTTATACTGAACTCGAACTTAACCATATGCAACCGGGGTAACGACCCCACATTTATTATAAAAAACAGACAGGAGGTTATTGACCTCACTCTAGTGTCTCACAATCTGTCAGACAAAGTGGAAAGATGGAGGGTCCTAGAGGACCATTCCTTCTCCGACCACAGGTATTGTAAGGTAGTCCCGCCGAGGTGTAACTCTCAGTCAGGCCAGGGCCTCACAAAACTCTATTTTTTACGGTGACTGCCAATCTGGGGAACGAAAATAGCGGACCCACCGAATCTGTTGGATCACCCGGGGTTCGCTAGCCGGCATAACAGCCATAACCGCAGAGATAGCTAAAGGAAGGGCGGGCACCCACGCACTGGTGGGCACTAGATGACCTCGGAGTATGGGATACGCTCTAGCCATCTCTAGTGGGGCGAGGGGCACACCAAACAAAGAAAAACGAAAAACAGATCGAGCAGACGATCGTGCACTAAGGAAGGGAGGGGAGATTGGAGGGGACGAGAGGGCACATTGACACTCAGCGGACGCGCGGAGAGTGCAACGGCCCTCCTGCCCCGGAGTGGGGGAAAGAGGGGGGGGGGGAGAGATGGAAAGAACACACGGATGCCCAGCGGACACGCGGAGAAGCATCCATGGTATTCCTTCCACCTTCAAGAGGGAAGGCTCTGAGAGAGGGAAGAAGGGTACTTAGTACCGTGGACTTGTGCCCAAATTAACAAGGCAAAAAGGTAGATTTTCGCATTTATTCGATTGTAACGGTGGCCCTATCTGCCCTACCTATGCACCGCTCCAACTCTACTTATTTTACTTATTTTGGGAGGCCAGCTTACCCCCATTCCCTTCGTTTTGGCCTCGCTTCTCTCCGGTCATCTTGGTCCGTTTTCCCTGGTCTGCCCACTGCTTGTTCGCCTTTTGTTTTCCTTGGTTTTTTTTCGTTTATTTTCCTATGTCACTTGTAGGCTCCACTAACAAAATCCCGGCTCCCGCGCACACGACCGTTCCGCCTCACGTCCCGCGATCTTTTTTTTTTCCTTTTTCATTTGCATTTCTCCAGCCTCTCCTCCTACGCTCATCAATCCGTGCTCCACCGGTCGTTCCATCTTCCTCCTTTGATCCTCTCCCTTCGCGCTCATTCCTCCGTGCTCCACCGCTCGTTCCTTGTTCTCGCCGCTCGGCGCTCTCTCCTCGCGCTCGTTCCTCCGTGCTCCACCGCTCGTTCCCTGTTCTCGGCGCTCGGCGCTCTCTCCTCGCGCTCGTTCCTCCGTGCTCCACCGCTCGTTCCCTGTTCTCGGCGCTCGGCGCTCTCTCCTCACGCTCGTTCCTCCGTGCTCCCCCGCTCGTTCTGTGTTCTCCCGCTTGATCCTCTCTCCTCACGCTCGTTTCTTCGTGACGGCGACCTTGTTGCTGTGGCACTCGGTGTTCTCTCTTCGCGCCCATTGATCCGTGACGGCGATCTGGTTGCTGTGGCACTCGGTGTTGCTGGGCCCCCCCCTCTCCTTACTATGATACTATGAACATTGGCTCCATGCCGTATAATTATTTTGAACTACAAACTACCTTATCCTAAAACTTCAAAAATATATCATTTCAAATACTATTTCACATTGTCTGCCATTGGCGTGCTCTTGGCCGATGTCCGCCGTCTCCTGTTCTGCCATCGTGTTGTAAGGGACTACCTTTAAGCTCCCTTACACTCCCTCCTCTCTTCGGGTTGTCCGCAATTGGACGGTTACTTGCCGGCTGCCATTTATCGTCACCTGGAACCTCCTTTCAGCGTGGTCCTGCAGCTGACGAAACCTCATAGGCCCAGCGGTTTCCCGCAATAGCGCTTCGATGCCGTTGATGAGGCTCACCGGCAGAGTCCTACCGGTCGAGGACACCCTCCAGTCGGCGGGCGCCTCGGTCCAAGCGGCTCCATCTTGGAGGTCTGCCAACCCTGGATGCTGTACAAATATGTTCAGCAGCTCGTCCATCTCCGTATCTCCTATCGGGAGAGACAAATTGGAGTCGTCCGACACCATTATCGGGGACTCGGAGCCGGAAGAAGTCCGTCCTTCAGTCCCGGGTGAATCTTGTCCTTCTAGGTCGTAGGCGGTTTGCTCCTCGTCGTCGCTGATTACGACGCATTCCGGCGAAGGCGTACGGCTCCACGCTATGCTGGCGTCACTATGCCGCCGAGGGGGCGGTCCCCAGTGGTCAAGGAAACCTACCGGTGAAACCGACCCTTCTCGGTTCCAATCGGCCTGACCCTCGGGATCCAGCAACGAACCGTAGGACGGGGGCCTGGGACGGGGATCCATGCTTTGGAAATGCTGCCTCGGTTCTGCTGACACATGCGATGCCTGGCTCCGGGCCCCGTTCGCTTCGTCCGTGAACGGTTGCATGGCGGCGTAGATCGAGGGCATTTGGTGGTCCATCGGTGGGGCCCTGCGTGGGTCAGCCGAACATGTGCGATTGGGTGGCCACTGGCTCGGTGAACTGCTGGACGCGGTTCCCGTGGTTTGTCGGGACCCCGGACGGGCCGACGGCTGATGGTTCCCAATGGAGTCTGGTAGGTCGCTCACGATGGGCCGAGCGTTTGGGGCTGGAAAGTGCGCTGCCATTGGCCATGGTTCTCCCGGTGCCAGCCAGGATCCGTAAGCAGGCGGAGAAGACGTGTAATCGCCTTCTCGCCCGCGCTCCAGGAATAGTCGGCGGTTCAGCGTGGCTACGTCGTGGTTCAACGGCGCTCGGACCCCTCCTTGCGCAAATCGTCCGTCCGGGGGGACATCTGCTTCTTCCTCGGGGTCGGGACGCGTGGGGGTCGGACACTCCCTCCATCCACTACGGCACATGCCCGGGTTACACGGCGTCAAGGGGGCCTCTACCTGGTCCATCCGTCGGAGGATCTCCTCCTGAACATGGGCCCTGGAGGTGCCCGGTTGACCATCTGGGATGAGGTCTCCTGCCTCGGTGGATCGGTCGCCGTCGAGGTGTCTCCTCTTCAGGATGGGACGTATGCCTGTTGAGATATGATCTTCGATGGTTAATCCTCACCTAAGTTTTCTAATTCATGACCCTTCCTGCCTGAGCGGTGCAACTAACTATGACGACTTGTACCTTAACTAATCCCAGAAGGGGATGGCTACATACATAGCCCTACCATGCGATATGTGCCCCTTTTGAGGCGAGGACGTTGTGGCAGCGCGCTACCACAAGTGGCCCTCTTGAAATCTTCGATCTCAGGTTACTCGGATGACTCCTCCACCGTCTGGTCGGGGCTGGGTTCGGTAGTCACCTCAGCTTCTTCGTCAGGGTCCTCGGCGTGGTATACCTTCAGATCGGCTAGGCTGGCGGTCCTCCTTTGTCGTCCTTGGTGCACCTGTAGCCGAACTATATTGGGCGAGATGAACTTGACCACGGAGTATGGTCCATCGTACTTGGGGGCCAACTTGGCGGCGAAGTTATCAGCGGCTTTGGACAGATGGTGTTGTCGGACTAGCACAAGTTCCCCTAACACGGGCCTCCACTCGCGTCGGCGCAGATTATATGTTTTGCTTTGTTCCTGGGCCGCCCGTTGAGTGTTTTCTCGGACTATCTTCATGATCTCTTGTAGTCGGGTCACTTTGTCTCCAGGAGGTTCGGGTTCCTCTCCTGGTCCTGCGGTCACTTCCTCGTAGAGGGCTCCCGGAAGTCGTGGCTCGCGACCTAATACTAGGAATGCGGGGCTGAAACCTGTGGTGTCCGACACGCTACTATTGATTGCCAGACTCAGCTCCGGCAGCAAATCATCCCACGTCCTTTGGTCTCCCTGGATATACTGCGCAATCATCGTCTTTATCGTCCGGTTCGCTCTCTCAGTCGGATTCTGCTGCGGCGTGTACGGCGCTGTGTGCTCGAGTTCCATCCCCGCCGACTTGCAGAAACTCTTGAAGGAACGACTGGTGAATTGCGTACCATTGTCGCATACGAACTTCCTGGGAATTCCGAACTTGCTTAAGATCCGTTCCCGGAACGCCTTTTCCAGTTGGGCGGTAGTGGCTTTCCGTAGAGGTACGAGCTCCACCCACTTGCAGAACAGATCGAAGAATACCAGTAGTGTCGTGTTCCCATGCTTCGAGCGGGGAAGTGGTCCTACGAAATCCGCACACAGGACATCGAACGGACCTTTGGCCTGGCGGGTGTACATGTGTCCCGCTGGTTTGGTTTGGCTCACCTTAAATTTCTGGCAGTTTTCGCACCGTTGTACGTATCGGGCGACATCGCGGTGGAGTCCTGGCCAGTAATACCTCTGCGCTACCCGCGTCGCCGTCTTGCGAATCCCTAAGTGCCCCGCGGTCGGGTGGTCGTGGCATTCCTGTAGCACGCGTCGCCTCTGGTCGTTATCGACGCATAACTTCCACTGCAGAGGGCCCTCCTCGGCTGGACGATTCCCAAGCTGTCGATAGATCTGCCCGTTCTCGACGATGAATTCCGAGCATTTATCGGGCTGGTCCTGGATCCGTTTTCCCAGTCGACTCAACCATGTACGCTTAGGGGGATCTTCTTGCGTTCGTTGTAACGTCTCGATAGGTTGGCGCGAAAGGGTATCCGCCACGACGTTTTGACTTCCTCGCCGATAGTGTATGTCGAATCGGTACTGTTGGAGCTCCAAGGCCCAGCGCGCAATTCGACCGGTCGGATTGTCGATGGAATTGAGCCATTTTAACGCCAGATGATCCGTAATAACGTCGAAGTGATAGCCTTCCAGGTAACAGCGCAGCTTCCGGATCGCCCAGACGATGGCCAGACATTCCTTTTCCGTAGCCGAGTAGTTCTCTTCAGCCTGTAGGAGACGTCGGCTCGCGTAAGCGATCACTCTTTCCTCCCCCTGAATTTGTTGGGTTAACACTGCCCCTAGGCCATAGGCACTGGCATCCGTCTGCAACGTGAACTTCTGGGTAAAGTCTGGGCATGCTAAGATCGGAGCTTTTGTCAGCTTCTCTTTGAGGTCTTCAAAGGCAGCCTGTTGTTCTTCAGTCCAGGTCCACTTCTTCTCTTTCTTCAGGAGGCTCGTCATGGGTTGAACCACCATAGCGAAGTTCGGGACAAATCGCCATGAGGCCATCCCCAGACAACGCCTCAGCTCCTTCAGTGTCCTTGGTGGCTCCAGTCTTTGGACCGCCGCTACTTTGTCCGGATCGGTGTGAATCCCCTGCTCGCTGATTACGTGCCCGAGGTACACGATGCTCTTCTGAAAAAAACTACATTTGTTTCGGTTCAGTCGAAGCTTCGCTTCCCGCAGCCGGCGGAACACCTCTCTCAGACTCTCTATGTGCTCTTCCAGAGTCGCTCCAATGACGATGATGTCATCCAGGTAGGCAAACGCGTAGGGTTCCATGGTTGGACCTATGACACTGTCCAACGCTCGCTGAAAGGTCGCAGATGCCGAGTGGAGTCCGAAAGGCATCACCGTCCATTGGTAGAGTCCTCTGCCAGGAACCGTGAACGCCGTGTACTCCCGGCTATCTTTAGCCATGGGGATCTGCCAATAGCCATTTTTGAGATCCAAGGTCGAGATATAACGAGCGTTGCGGAGCCTCTCCAGGATATGGTTGATTCTCGGCAGCGGATAGGCGTCCGGAACCGATCGGGCATTAAGTTGCCGGAAATCGACACACATCCTCAACTCGCCCGTCTTTTTCCCTACCAGTACAATGGGTGCGCTGTGAGGGCTTTTTGAGGGCTCGATTTGCCCTGCTCGTAAGAGCTCGTCCACCTGGGCGTCGATGATTTTCTGCATCGCCGGGTTTTTGGGGTAATACCTCTGCTTTACCGGCTTGTCGTCTCGCATGGTGATGGTGTGCTGAGCGATATCCGAAATTCCCTTCAGCCCTTCGAACTTCGCTAGCTCCTGCTCCAAGAACTCCGCTGCCCAGGGCGTGGGAGGTGGTTCGGGGTTAGGAAGCGTCCGAGGAGAGACTTCATCCGATGGGACGTCTGCGACGATGGCCAGGTTCACGTCATTTCCCCCACGCATTACCCGGAAGGGATTTCTCAGGCGAGCTTGTTGAGCGTCGTCTTTGGGCTCGAGGCGGTAATCCGTAGGTATATACGCGAGCGAGCGGTCCCTTCCGCTCTGTCCGGCTCCAAGAGCGGTTGATTCGGACCGTTGATCCTCCTCATTTTGTCCTACAGTTCCATGTGGTGGCGCAATCTCGTCAGAGCGTCTGTGGGGGGACTTACTGTGCAATGGGTCGGCCTTGGTTGTATCCGGTGGTGTCCCCGTCGTCTCACGAGTTCTGCGGCTGTTCGTCATAGATTTGGGCGTCAGTGAACCTCCTTCCATCCTAGCGTGCGGCGGCGTCGCCATTTCTTCCTCCATGGTCCTGCTATGGTCCGATGCAGGAATCCTTCGTCCAGCGTTGGCCGCTGGGCCTGATGGCGAGGGCATGTTGGGGTGGCGGGGCGATACGATGTCCGGATGCCTGGTCGAGGTTGACGGCTCGTTCGACTGGAGTGGTAGCTCGTCAGCAAAAGTCACCTTCCGGGCCCGACGATGAGGCAAAGTCGTGGGCGAACGCGTCGATAAGGGCGGACATTGGGCCAACTGGAGGTACGCTCTGCCGCATTCGATCCTGGCTTGGATGCCGCACAAGAAATCCAGGCCCAATATGATGTCATCAAGGATGGTTGGTAGTATCAACAAGGACACCTCTGTTTCGGATTGATCGAGTCGTACCTTGGTTACTATTGCGTGCGTCGCCTCCTTCTTTGTTCCATCGGCCAGGCTGATCCGGGTATGTACGGCCCGCTTGTTATGCTCCGTCTGCAACTCCTGCGCTACCTGCTGGCTGATAAAGGATCGCGTTGCTCCAGTATCGAGAGTAGCCGACAGCGTTTTACCCTCGATGGTCACCCATGCCGCGATCCTACCGCACTCCAAACTTAGCGGGTGCTTTACTCCTGGGATCTCTGTGGCTGCATCTCCATCCGTGTCCCTGCCGACTGGAGACCTGATCCGTTTCCCGACCCAGATCGTCTACAACAGTTTAGGGTGCGAACCCCGCGACGACCACACTCCCAGCAGAACAGCAACTGCCGATTGCGGCAGGTGTTGCTAAAGTGGCCTTCTTCCCCACAGTTCCTGCACGCCCGACGCACGTCCAGTGGGCGGTTGTCATCTTCGGTCCTTACTCTGTTAGCCACCTCAGCGCTCCTGGTCATCTGGGTTTCTTCCGTAGAGTAGCTACGGTAGGCAGGTTGTCTGGCCTGACTCTCTGGGCATGGTGTTCGAGCCCGGCCTGAGGCTACGAGGGAACCCAAAGCCTTAGGCGCAGCCCGGTCCCTGGCTGTCTCGTATGCTGTCACTAATCGCGTGAGGGTCTCCAAGGAGTCGAACTCGTGTCGCCGGGTGAATAATTGATATTCCGGCAGGAGGTTCTCGTATACCCGTTCTAACTCCATCTCGGCGGTGTACCGGGCCCTCTGCATCATCAATCGTAAGACTATCAAGTAATCCCTGAACGCCTCTCCTGTTTGCTGGTAACGGTTTCGGATCGTATCTTCCAACCGTTGAAAGTACCGAGGAGGCAAAAAAAAATCCAAGAATTCCCTTCTGAACATCGTCCACGATTTGGTTTGCATCTGGGAGGTACGAAACCATCCCTCCGCCTTGCCCGTCAACAGTCCAGATATGGCTCGAGGAAGCTGTTCGGGGCTCCCCCCATACGAGTCAACCCGTTCCTCCAGCCGCTCGATGAAGGATAAGGGATCCTCGTGACCGTCAAACGTCAGTCCCCATTTGCGTAATTTGTCGGCCAACACCGAGTAGGATAGCTCTCCCCCTATGCGAAATGGTCGGTGGCCATGAGGAACACTATATGGGTGGGTCTCGCTGCTGGACGAAGGTTCGACAGTGGTGGTGTGGTATCCGGCCCTGCTGCCTCCCGCTCCTGTGGTCACGTTGTGTGGCTCGGGTATGGACACGGTGAGAGATCCTGACGGTGTGCTGTACTGTTTGTTGTCGTCTTTGGGCTCGGTTGCAATCGTTTGCCGGTGGGCATCAGCTCCTCTGCTGGTACCCGTCGGCTCTGGCATCATTAGTCGGCGAGGTCCTTTGGAAGGATTATGCTGGCGGTCGTCCTCGCTACCCGACTGCTCGGCTGTAGATCCTCGGTGACCGGTGGCGTTGGGCTCTGGTCCCCTGGCCATGCTCGACAGTTCAGGCACGGTCAACTGGAGTTTCCGCTCGTCATTTTCGTCTTCCCGTCTTGACCGACTTTCCGGCCCGGGTGAGGTAGCTGGACTCCTGTGGTCCCTTGGGCTGGGAATGTTACCGAAATGTGCATTCAGTTCATCCAGCCTCGCTTGCACGACCTCGGAGTGCCCACCACGTACGATGAAGGTGGAGATCCGGCTTCGTAGTTCCTCCACTGTTCCGGTCTCCTCGAGTCCGAACTCCTTCGCCAGACTCTGCAGCTCATCCTTCCTACGCGACGTTATCCATCGAATACTCATGGCTCAGCTTGCCTCTGCGCGGCTAAACTGTTCGAGAATCCGCCCTTTTATCGCCGAAAGGACTTTAGGGAACTTTAGGTAGATTGAATGAACCGTGCAGAAGGATCTTATACCCGGCTCGGATCCTGCGGAAGGATCTTTGATACCTTTCGGATCCTACGGAAGGATTTTTTAAGCGGCTCTGATCCTGCGGAAGGATCTTGATCGTCGATGAATCCTGCGGAAGGATTTTGTACACGGCTCTGATCCTACGGAAGGATCTTGATCGTCGATGAATCCTGCGGAAGGATTTTGTACACGGCTCTGATCCTACGGAAGGATCTTGATCGTCGATGAATCCTGCGGAAGGATATTTTTACGCGGCTCTGATCCTACGGAAGGATATTGATCGTCGATGAATCCTGCGGAAGGATCTTGATCGTTGATGAATCCTGCGGAAGGATATTTTTACGCGGCTCTGATCCTACGGAAGGATCTTGATCGTTGATGAATCCTGCGGAAGGATTCTTTCACGGCTCTGATACTGCGGAAGGATTTTATTTGCTGCTCGGGTTGGTGTTGCTTGCTCGCGGCCTCGAACTTGACTCCTTCCCTAGGCTTGGGGTACGACTTATATAGCTAAACCACGGCGTCTCTCGGGCAGCGCAGCTTTTCCTCTGCCCCGACTACAGCTGCTCTAGTGTCCTCTCCCTCACTCTCTTCCTACGCTCTTCTGACCCTGACAGCTACTTCGATTCCCCAAATCTAGACAGGTCCCTGCTCGGGCGCCATCTGTAAGGTAGTCCCGCCGAGGTGTAACTCTCAGTCAGGCCAGGGCCTCACAAAACTCTATTTTTTACGGTGACTGCCAATCTGGGGAACGAAAATAGCGGACCCACCGAATCTGTTGGATCACCCGGGGTTCGCTAGCCGGCATAACAGCCATAACCGCAGAGATAGCTAAAGGAAGGGCGGGCACCCACGCACTGGTGGGCACTAGATGACCTCGGAGTATGGGATACGCTCTAGCCATCTCTAGTGGGGCGAGGGGCACACCAAACAAAGAAAAACGAAAAACAGATCGAGCAGACGATCGTGCACTAAGGAAGGGAGGGGAGATTGGAGGGGACGAGAGGGCACATTGACACTCAGCGGACGCGCGGAGAGTGCAACGGCCCTCCTGCCCCGGAGTGGGGGAAAGAGGGGGGGGGGAGAGATGGAAAGAACACACGGATGCCCAGCGGACACGCGGAGAAGCATCCATGGTATTCCTTCCACCTTCAAGAGGGAAGGCTCTGAGAGAGGGAAGAAGGGTACTTAGTACCGTGGACTTGTGCCCAAATTAACAAGGCAAAAAGGTAGATTTTCGCATTTATTCGATTGTAACGGTGGCCCTATCTGCCCTACCTATGCACCGCTCCAACTCTACTTATTTTACTTATTTTGGGAGGCCAGCTTACCCCCATTCCCTTCGTTTTGGCCTCGCTTCTCTCCGGTCATCTTGGTCCGTTTTCCCTGGTCTGCCCACTGCTTGTTCGCCTTTTGTTTTCCTTGGTTTTTTTTCGTTTATTTTCCTATGTCACTTGTAGGCTCCACTAACAAAATCCCGGCTCCCGCGCACACGACCGTTCCGCCTCACGTCCCGCGATCTTTTTTTTTTCCTTTTTCATTTGCATTTCTCCAGCCTCTCCTCCTACGCTCATCAATCCGTGCTCCACCGGTCGTTCCATCTTCCTCCTTTGATCCTCTCCCTTCGCGCTCATTCCTCCGTGCTCCACCGCTCGTTCCTTGTTCTCGCCGCTCGGCGCTCTCTCCTCGCGCTCGTTCCACCGCTCCACCGCTCGTTCCCTGTTCTCGGCGCTCGGCGCTCTCTCCTCGCGCTCGTTCCTCCGTGCTCCACCGCTCGTTCCCTGTTCTCGGCGCTCGGCGCTCTCTCCTCACGCTCGTTCCTCCGTGCTCCCCCGCTCGTTCTGTGTTCTCCCGCTTGATCCTCTCTCCTCACGCTCGTTTCTTCGTGACGGCGACCTTGTTGCTGTGGCACTCGGTGTTCTCTCTTCGCGCCCATTGATCCGTGACGGCGATCTGGTTGCTGTGGCACTCGGTGTTGCTGGGCCCCCCCCTCTCCTTACTATGATACTATGAACATTGGCTCCATGCCGTATAATTATTTTGAACTACAAACTACCTTATCCTAAAACTTCAAAAATATATCATTTCAAATACTATTTCACATTGTCTGCCATTGGCGTGCTCTTGGCCGATGTCCGCCGTCTCCTGTTCTGCCTTCGTGTTGTAAGGGACTACCTTTAAGCTCCCTTACAGTATATCGAAACGATTTTATCCTTCGAGAGCCCCAAACCCACCGACTACACTAACCCCAGGAAAACCAACTGGGTTAAGTATATCTCGGTTCTGGAGGAAATACTTCCCAACAAGGCACCAATGAGCCCAGACACTCAAGACGATTTAGATCGTATAGTGTACAGGTTTACGGAAGCATGCAATAAGGCCTTCACGGCGGCTCGCCTGCCACACAGGACAAGGGCAAAAAGAAACCCCCCTGGTGGTCGAATCAAATCGACATCCTACGAAAGAGCTGTAGGACCAGCTTCAACCGGGCTAAAAGTGCAAACGAGGAGGAACATTGGGCAGACTACAAAGTCAGTCTCGCCCAATTCAAAAAAGAAACACGAAAAGCAAAGAGGGCCTCTTGGCAAAAATTCTGCTCAGAAATTGAGGAGACGTCAGAAGCCGCCAGGCTGCGCAAGCTCCTCTCAAAAACCACCCCCTCCGTAGGGTACCTTAAAAGGAACGACGGTACGTGGACCAACTCCAGTGAGGAGTCGCTACACGTACTGCTCGAAACCCACTTCCCTGGGTGCACAACCATCAAGCCGGCGCTAACCCAAAGGGGAGGCCAAACAGCCACGATGGACCATATTTTCACCAAACGGAACATAAGCTGGGCGGTAAACAGATTTGACCCGTTCAAATCGCCAGGTCCGGACTAGGTCATTCCGGCCCAACTGCAAAAGGCCGGAGACCCGGCCATTAACTGGCTACAATGTATCTTTAGGAAGATACTGGCGGTGGGGACCATACCACAAGAATGGCTCAAGGCGAAAATAGTCTTTATCCCCAAAGCGGGAAAGGCCTCGCACTCGACCCCAAAGGACTTTAGACCAATCAGCCTATCGTCCTTTCTTCTCAAAACTTTCGAGAGACTTGTCGGACTACATCTTAGGACAATTGTTAGTCCTCAAATGCTGTCAGGAGCACAACATGCCTACCGGAAAGGAAGATCCACGGAAACGGCGCTCCACGAAGTAGTCTCAATTGTAGAGAAATCCCTACAACTCAAAGAATAATCTCTTATGGCCTTCCTCGATATCGAAGGAGCCTTTAATAACGTCGTCCCAAGTGCCATTACGGAAGCACTGACTGACCTGGGTGTGGACGGTCACTTGGTGCTGCTCATCGATCAATTGCTCACATGCAGGACGGTGACATCATCGATGGGATCGTCCACACAATCCAGGTATGTCAACAGAGGCACTCCGCAAGGTAGTGTCCTGTCTCCCCTTCTGTGGAACATGGCAGTCAATAAGATTCTATGTGATCTGGAGGGGGGGGGGGCTGCAAAATAGTGGCATACGCGGATGACGTGGCAATCAGTTTCTCGGGGAAATACCCTCAAACACTGTGTGACCTTATGAGCACTAAGCTCGCGAGACTGTCAGAGTGGACAAAATCGCGAGGATTGGGAGTAAATCCCACTAAAACGGAACTCGTGCTATTCTCACGTAAGTACAAGATTCCGCCCCTCAACCCTCCCATACTAAATGGATGCAGGCTCTCCTTCAGCGACAGTGCTAGTTACCTAGGGTTGGTAATTGATAAGAAGCTGAACTGGAACCTGAACGTAAAGGACAGAGTAAAGAAGGCTACGATAGCCCTATACTCCTGTAAAAAAGCTATTGGCTTGAAGTGGGGCATGAACCCAAACGTAGTCCAATGGATATACCAAGCAATAGTAAGACCAATCTTACTCTATGGAGTTACAGTTTGGTGGCCGGCCTTATCAAAAGGATCGACAGCCAAACAACTTGGCAAGGTTCAGCGAACCGCAGCCCTATGCATTAGTGGAGCATTACGCACCACCCCGAACGATGCACTAAACGCCATCCTAAATCTCCAAAGCCTCGAACTCGAGGGAAAAGATAGGACAGAAATTGCCGCGATACGTCTGAGAGACTCCGGACAATGGACTTCACATACCAGGGGTCACTCATCTATACTTGTCAGTAGTACCGTCCCATCGAAGACGGACTACTGCGTTCCAAGGGAACACACTGGTACTCCCTTCAATGTAATCATCCCTAGCAGAGACGAGTGGCTTGAGGGACCACCAGGCCAGGACACGGCCATAAGCATCTTCACAGATGGCTCGAAGCTGGATAACAAAGTTGGAGGAGGGATTTACTCCGAACAACTCGAAATCAGGCACTCCTTTAGGCTCCCAGATCACTGCAGTGTGTTCCAAGCGGAAGTCATTGCGATCATGGAAGCACTGAAGCTCCTGCAAACAGCCTCAACGGCAACAACAACTGTAAACATATACAGCGACAGCCAAGCTGCGATCAAATCGCTTCATGCGATTTCCTCGAACTCGGCCACAGTGGCAAATTGCCGCAAATCTCTTCACGAGATGGCCCAACAATATGCCATCAGCCTTATTTGGGTCCCGGGTCACCGGGACATCGAGGGCAACTGTAAGGCAGACGAGCTGGCCAGAACAGGTACCACAATACCCCTTCTCCAAGAGAAGGAGGATATTTGCATGCCTATGGCCACCTGTAGGCTTATTATAAAGGAGCTATATAGGCGACGAGCAGACAATGCGTGGCGGTCAGTACCACTATGTCGCATATCCAGGCAAACATGGCCTACCATTGACAGGAAACGCACACTAGAGCTTTGTAAGCTCGGCAGGAAAAGGTGCAGCGTTGTCATCCGCTCCCTCACGGGGCACTGGCTGATAGGCTCCCATGCCAACAGGCTGGGAGCCCCATACAATGATTTCTGCCGTAGCTGTAGAGACGAGGAGGAGGAGGAAACGGTGGAACACCTGTTCTGCTCCTGTCCGGCTCTCAGTAGGAGAAGGCTACAATACCTGGGCATGCCCTATGTCTCAGACATTTCAGAAATGTCCAAAATCTGTCCCAGAAAGATTGCGAACTTCGTAAGAGCGTCAGGATGGGATAACTGCTGATATGTTTGGGTCTCATGAGATGGCTAAGGGGGAACACCTCCCGCGGTATTACAACGGGCCGAAACCGGCCCAAGTGTGACTGGCTCCTGTGGAGCTAGGCAGCCGCCCTAACCTAACCTAACCTACAGTGGAATGAGGATGCCCAACAGTCGTTTGAAACTTTAAAGTCCGCTGTTTAACCGCTTCACCCATTCTAATCACTCCTGACTTTTCAAAACCCTTTATATTACTTTGTGACGCTAGCACCTACGGAATCGGGTGTGTTTTAGCTCAGGATAGCGACGGCGTTGAATTGCCAATTGCATACATGTCGGAAAAATTATCGAAGGCACAACGTAACTATTCGGTTACCGAGCTAGAGTGTTTAGCCGTCATAAACGGTTTTAAAAAATTCCGCGAGATGGTCAATGAAATTGCGTAGTTTCACTTTTAACATTCTACATAGAAAAGGATCACTAAATGTTGTTGCTGACACTCTATCGCGATAGGATGAACCGGCTATAGAAGAGCTCACACAAATTAACCCAATGGTGGATCTAGAGTCAGATCAATTAAAATCAGCTGACTATCTGAGTTTGATAGAAAATATTCTTCAAAACCAGAGTAGGTTCCCAGACTTGAAAGTAATGGACGGTCAAGTCTATAAAAGGACAGTATTCGCTTCGGGATATGAGTCTCAAGAAAGCGTCTCATGGAAACTTTGGGTTCCTTCAGGGCTAGTTGCGGACGTTTTGTATCAAGCTCATGACGCTTCTAGCTTCGCGCATTGTGGAATGAGTAAAACCATCGAAAAGTTAAAAAGATATTTATTCTGGCCTCGTATGGTTAGTCAGACGCGCAAGTACATATCAGATTTCACCGTTTGCCGTACGACCAAGAGTCCGAATATGATACTCAGACCTCCTATGGGTAAACCACTCACTTCTGATAGGCCGTTTCAGAAACTATATATAGATCTCTTAGGGCCATATCCACGCACAAAAAAGGGAAACATGGAATTGCTCATAGTTGTCGATCACAGCACGAAGTTTCATTTTCTGTGCCCACTTAAGAAATTCACAGCTCCTAAGATCTGTGAGTATCTGGAAGGATCTCTCTTTTATACATTTGGTGTGCCAGAAGTTATCTTGTCGGACAATGGATCTCAATTTAAGTCTAACTACTTCCAGGCATTCTTAAACACCTTTGGGATAACACAAAAGTGTACATTTATTTATTTACCGCAAGCCAGTGAGCGATTGAATAGATTCGTGATAGCGGCGATACGAGCGTATATCGGTAACGAACATACCAATTGGGATAATAACCTAAATGCCATAAGTGGTTCGTTACGATCTACTTTACATAGAAGTACAGGTTATTCTCCATACTTTCTAGCATTTGGTCAAAACATGATGTTGAATGGCAAGGATTACGCGCTCTTACGTAAGCTAGACCTGCTAAATGACGATACTAGAATATAGAACCCAGATTCATTGCTGTTAGTCCGTCAAAATGCTAAAAAGAATGTCAATAAGGCACACGAAGAAAATTTGCGTAGATACAATTTACGCTGCCGTGATACACAGCTAAAGGTTGGAGATTTAGTATATGCTAGAAATTTCACACAGAGTAGTGCGATTAAAAGATTTAGTTCTAAACTAGCGCCTACATTCATTAGCGCTCAAGTGCATAGAAAGCGAAGTCCATACTACTACGCATTGGTCGATGAAAACAAGAAAAATCTCGGCGTGTATCATTTAAAGGACATCCAAATAATGTTTTCTATTCAAAGTCTTCAGATAACGATAAGTCGAACAAGTCTTGTATCATTATCTGTGGTGTAGTAGCTAGCAAATAAAAGCAATTTTTTTTTTGAATTATTTAGTTCGTTAACGTCTTGAGACGCCCTACGTTTTTTTATAAGGGCCAAGCTTTAGCTGCTCTTAAGTTCTCTTTAATGCTTTAGCCGCTCTTAAGTGGAACACCCTCGCATGCAAGCGACGAACAGTGGGGAGCATAGACGGCAATGGTATGATTACACAGTTCATCTATGCTGTGCATTATGCGATCGTCTAACGCTGCCGTGAAGGTTCGAGAACATACGATTAAACAGTTAAACGAGAACCAAAAGCTCTGCTGCACCTCTGCTGCAGCTTTAAACATTCAATGGAAATTGATCAAGCAATAAAGTCGTCGCTAGTGAAAGGCGAAAAAGTTTAATATTCAAACCCAGTACTGTACCTTTAATTCCGACTATATATTCTGACTCAAATACATATATTGGGATCATATACTCGGAAGTGCTTTTGCCTACAAAATACACAGTGATTGCTAAATTCTGTAAAAAAAAAACAAAAATAGTGCTATAGATATTTGGAAAAGGTATGTTTTCACATCAGTGCCGTGCACGTGCTAACATGACCTATGTTGCAGGATAATGGCACCCAAGCTGCCCCATCGCGGTAGAGTCTTGAGAAGACAGCCCTGGGAGCAGACTTAGGCGTACGGTTGTCGAGTTTTCTCCAACTACAACATTATTATTTCCTGGACCCTACATCGACACCGTGGCCGTGCTGTGCATAGGTCCAACGGGGTCAGGTCTGCTTCAATCAACCACGAATGTGACCACTACTCAAGTTCGGAAGCACGGAGTAACCTTCTGTTAGACAATTTTGCTATACGGCCTGAATACGTATGCATCACTCCAGGCGATCTCCAGCACAACTTCAGGCGAACAAGGGCCACCGATACAGCGCCCCGGATCAAGAGTTTGATTATATTACATTTACTTCATCATCAAATCCATAGGCATAGATATCAGAAGTTTAACGTAACTGAAATTAAATTGAAACTTTAGTGACACCCCTCTCTAAGCAACGCGCATACATACACATGCACAGACGTGCACCTTAAACTTATTTTCGTAGTTTACCTTTTTGTTTCTCTTTTCTTTTCCTTCTTGCCTAAAAAATTAGTTGCGATATGTAACATGTAAAAGAAAAGAACAACTGGCTGATACCTATGCAACGGGTGTTTGTACCATGGTTGTGTTATATTGTACGTAATCATATTTTAACATTTTAAACAGCGGCGTTCAACAATCTGCGACATCATTGGGCCCAACGATCAACGTAAGAAAGTAAAAAGCCGGAGTGAGTAATTATTACCAAGCGAGGTATAAGCTGATTCAATTTCGAGCCATGATTGACATATAAGTGCATATAAAATAATGTAACACCGTCTGCTCAGTGTACATATAAAGAAAACACCCCAGTCTGCTCTTGTCTTTGTTATCATTTTACTCATTATTAGCCTACCTATATATATATATATATATATATATATATATATATATATAGTAAAATATGTAATACTCAAGATTAAGTTTTTAAAAAGATTTTATTTCTTCACTTAAACCTTAAGTTACAATAGTTAGTTATTTCCCCGACGTTGACTAAAGTCTAGTGTCTTAAACGGAATTAACTTGAATTCTCCGACGGTGTCTCGATGGACGTTTGTCTTGAACAGAACTGAGGTCCCTACTTAGATGTAGACTATTTATAACGGGATGCTCGGATTGGGATTCGGAGGCGTTGGCTTCGGCTTCGGCTCCGATGATGGCGTACGTGCCTCGATCGATATTTGGAAAGAGCGGGCGTACGTGCCTCGATCGATATTTGGAAAGAGCGGGTGTACGTGCCTAGATCGATATGTGGGAAAGGCGGCTTTTGATGAAAGGCTTCCGCTGCGTATGATCGGTGTTGCATTACTTGAGGGTGGCTAAGAATGTGAGCCTCGGTTTATGACCGGCTCTGATTGGTGAGCTAGGATAGTGTGATTCTTGGGAATCGATTAGAAATGGTTTTCTGGAGGGTGGCGTGATTCTAGTGCGGCTGAATATGCGGCATCTATTGTTTTAAGCTCAACTCCTAGCTTAGGGTGTTTGTTTACATTGCCGGATTTCGGCTACAAGTGGTCCACTTCAAGCGTGGGATTGTTTATGGGATTCTAGGCTGAGGTTCTACAAGTGGTCCACTTCAAGCGTGGGACTGTTTATGAGCGTGGGCGTAGGGTTTCAGACATAGATGAAGGTTATGCGTAGCATGGGCTATAGATATGTCACTCCCCCAACGTTAGATTTAAGCCTGTCCTCAGGCGATTATCCGTGGATATAATTCTGGTGCATCTAAAACTATGCCTCCTGGAGATTCCCCGTCTTCATCTAACGATGTTTCTATGTGTGTGTCGGGTTTAAGCTTTTTGCTTTTACTTAGATTAAATAATTTATAACTTAATAATCCTATTAAGATTATGATTATTACAAACAGAGATATTTAGCTTACATGTAATACATTATTTAATCTGGTGTTTTCAATTACAATTTCTTTGGTTTGTAAATATGACAATGGTTTGATTTTTGTTACATTATTATTTATGTATACGCTTTGTGCAAATTCCGGTATTGAATTAGATATCAAGAATTCGTTTAATTGTACTGTGCAATTGTGTATTTTGATCAATGCATTTCCTTCTACTACTATTTCCTGTTTTAAGCAATCTTGGTTTAGTACAGTTCTTGGTAGTTTCCAAGTTAACAATATATTAGGTTCTATGAAATTTATTTGGAAATTTTGGTTTGCTTTGGTATATGGACATTTTGTTGCTATTTGTTTTACTATTCCTGATATACATTCATCATTTATTCTTCGTTTTGATTCTTTATTATAAACCTCGTTTTCCAAAATGTAATAGTTATTTTGCGTTAATTCAGTAAGAATATTATTATCTTTATCTGGATATGGAACAAATTTGAGTATGGGAATATTTCTGATCTCTCGTGGAATGTTGGAAATTATTAATATTTCGTTTGTATCTGATTTTAACCAAGTAGATGTTTTGATGTTTAATAGTTTTTCTGAATCGATGTGGTTCAGGTAATCCTGCTTCAATAATTTTGGATTAAAGATCCCTAATCGTGTTAGCTGCATGCCTAACTCAATATCTTCTATATACTCAGTGAAGTGTTGGAGGTTAAATATTAGTATTTCTAATTGTTTATTTCTATCATTATCTTGGTTTAGTTTATTGACGACTTCTATACCAGAGTTTACTGCTTGAATTATTAAATTTAACTCGTTAGCTTGAATACTGTGGCTAGCCAGGTTGTCTATTTTCCCTTCTAGTTCAACTTTGTCGTCTAGAGATCTTTGTAGATCTAGAGTTCCAAATAGATATTTATAAATAGTGCCTACTGCATTTATAAGGCCTCTTTTGTTTCTTTTGGCTATTTTTTTGCCATTGAATTCGCGTTGCAATTTCTCAACTAGATATTGGACTTGGGTTACGTTATTGAATTGGGTTGCCTGGTCTAGTAAATTCTGATATGTTTCGTCTGTTTTTGTTATATTAATTGTTAAATGGTGGTATTCATAATTAATGGGTGTCTGTCTTGAATATGAGATATCCATTCATTGAGTTGATGGGATCTATCTCTATATTCTGTCCTGTAGACTGAAGGACGGTGAACATTAGTAAGATTATGATCTTAGTCATGTTGTAATTCCAGATTCCCAGTACTCTCTTCGGGTACTCTGCAATTATCGTATTTACGCATAAAGGAAGATATCAGCTGGGGTTCTCTTGGTAGTATTATGAACCGTTTTATGATTATAAATGTATAGAATCAGCTCGAATTTTGTGAGCCTGTTCTCTACGTTATCTTCACTTGAAATAATTCTTAGTTTTTCATTGATCGTTTTGTGTAACCGTTCTACATCAGAAACTCCATTTTTGCTGGTGGTTATTTCGATCTTTACGTTTTCCGTATTCAACCATGCTTGCAATGCTGCGCACATAAAGGCTGAATCTTTGTCGGCTTTAATTCCCTGTGGCTTGCCCATTTCGTTAAAGACTTTTATGATGGCTCTCTTTGTTTCTAGCCAGTCACGACTCTTAACTTCTACAAGGGTAGCGAATTTAGAATATACATCAATGCATGATAGGAATTGTTGATTGCCTACCAAATAGAAATCCATGACGTACTTTTCTCTGATATTCTGTATTTCAGGGGTGATCTCGAATATCAGTTTGGTGTTACGATGCTCAGTTTTAGCAACGTTGCATGTGGGACATTCATTAATGATATTTTAAATTAACTTTTGGTAATCGGGGTAATAGAATTTACCTTTAAACCAATTAGTGGTCTTTTCGATACCGGGACGAAGTAATTCTTTATGGTTCTTTAATATTTTCTCTTTGAATTCGGAATAATTTGGAATATCAATGAGTTTGGTGTTGGATTTAATCAGTTTAGTCAAGTGATTAGGACTGATTAAATCCAGGAATGCCCTTTGGAACAATGGAAAATCTATTTCATTGTGGAAATATAATGCGCTTTTCTTTGTACACATATATTCCTTATTATATCCTTGGCTAAAGACTCTGTCATTTCCGTATACGTGATTTTTATCTGTATCTTGTGGAAATAATGGGATGTTTCTACCTTATCCTCATTACCTTTGATCAGTTCTATTTGCCTATTGTAGTAATTGATTGGTCGCTCGGTAAGTGGAATATAATTTGTATTATCTTCTTGAGCACTATGGACCGTTGCACAATCACTATTAACAGTTTCCCCAAGTAGGTTTTCGTTGATCTTTACTCTTGACAACGCATCGGCTACATGGTTCTCTTTTCCTGGTAAGTATCTTATTTTGAAGTCAAATTCATTTAATTTGATCTTCCAGCGTTGTAGCTTCATATTTGGTTCCTTGAGGTTATTCAACCAAACCAAGGGCTTATGATCACTTAATATTTCAAACGTTCTACCGAACAGATAGGATCTGAAATATTTAGTTGCCCAAACTATATCTAGTAATTCCTTTTCTATGGCTGAGTAATTGATTTCGTGTTCATTCAGAGTTCTACTTGCGTAGCAAATTGGTTTATGATCTTGTGACAAAACCGCTTCTAATGCAATGTTACTTGCATCGGTTGTTACAGTGAACATTTTATCAAAATCAGGAAATGCGAGGATAGGGTCTGAGGTAATAAGCACTTTCAGCTTTTCGAATGCCTCGACGTATTTTTCCTCGGTTGGGTCAATGACAGCTCGTTTCTTTAATTTGAGTGTCATAGGTTTTGCTATGTTAGCAAAATTAGGAATGAACTTCCTATAAAATCCACAAAAACCTATGAATGATTTTATCTTTTTAACTGTATTGGGTATGGGGAAGTTTACTATGGCGAAAATTTTCCGTGGGTTAGGTATTATGCCGTTAGTTGTTACTACATGGCCTAAGAATTCTGTTTCCTTCTTCAGGAATTTGCACTTATCCATCTGAAGTTTAAGATTGGCGTCTCTCAACTTTCCAAAGACTTTTCTAAGCGACAACAAATGTTCATCCAACGAAGTGGAATAAATAATGATGTCGTCCAGATACACGAGGCAATCTTTGAAAATTAAATCTTCTAACAGATTGTTCATGCATCTTTGAAATGTAGCAGGGGCAGTGGTTAGCCCAAAAGGCATACGAGTGAACTCGTAATGGCCTTGCTTCGTTGAGAAAGCTGTTTTTGGTATTGAGCTTGGTTCCATTGGAATTTGATGGAATCCTTTAGCTAAATCGATGGTCGTAAAATACTGACATCTTCCCAGTTTGTCTAGTATTTCGTCCATTCGTGGTGTAGGAAATTTATCCTTGATTGTCACCTCATTTAGACTTCTATAGTCTACTACCATTCGATATTTTTGCTTCCCCGAAGCATCTAATTTCTTAGGTATCATGGAAATAGGTGCACAATAGGGTGAATTCGATTACGAATGATTCCCTGTCTAATCATATCTTTGATTTGTTGATTCACTTCTTGATCGTGTATTTGAGCATATTTGTATGGTCGACGGTATACAGGATCTTCGTGAATAGTTTTAATTCCGTGCTTTATTGTACTAGTGAAGGTCAAATTGTCACCTTCTTTGTACTGCACGTCCTTAAACTCGTAGAGGACTTTCTTGAGTTTCTCTTTCTCTTCGTCATTTAAATGTTCCAACCTCAGCTGGTTACATTCCCTTAATTCACTCTCTAAAGCGGAAGCGAAGTATTGCTCTCCCTCAGGAGATGGGTCAAGGCACTTAGGTGTGGTTGTATCTTTAGTTAAAGATGGCTTATCACCTTTGTGTGCGGTCTTGCCTTTTGCAATTTCTTCTCCACTATGGATGATCGGGTATGACCTCTCTCCTATCGTTACCGTTTTATTTCGGTAATCAATGACGGCTTTACTGGCCATCAAATACTCTCTACCTAATAGTATATCATAATTTTCCGAAAAATTATGAATATAGAATTTTTGTTTTGTTGGACAATTTTTAGTTGCATTACGTGTAATGCTCTTAGTCAGACGGACGGGTCCATTGATGGTGTGGACAGTGAGGTTGTCGCTATCCACCTTAGAATCCGTATAATTTTCTTTTATTATGTTTATGGATGATCCTGAGTCCGCGATACCTTTCAATTTCTTATTGTTAACTATTATTTCTATATATGGTTTTCCTCGGTGTCGTCCGAGGCGCTCTGCTGAAAATTTACGTCCATTTTCTTATGTCCACTTTGACTTTCCCTTGACCTTTTGATTGGCTGATTCGGTATATTACTACCCGCTTGAGTTTGGTTAATTTTATGGTTATTGGGGTTCTGTGCTCTGCCCTGATTTAAAGAATTTCTAAATTCATTAAATAATCCTGAATTATTAGCAGTGTTATTAACCACATTATTTCGGTTAGGTTGTAAATTTCTGGAAGTACTTGGGTTATTACTGCTGGGATTATTCCAACTAAAACGATGGTGGTAAGTTCCAACATTCCTACGATTATTATTTGTGTTCCTTGAGTGTTCGTAATTTTTATTTTCGGTTACAAAATTTTCAAAGACCTTATTCTTGAGCTGATCTTTCTAAGTTAGCTATCGTAGAGATGTCTTTCTTGGCTAATATAATGAACAATTTGTTTGGTAACCCATCTTCTACAGCCTGTCTGGTGTAGTTCGCCAGAGCGTTTTTATAGATTATCTTATTTTCTGGGCTAGTCTCCAGATTTAATTTACAAATTATAATATTTGATCTAAATTCTAGTTCTTCTATGAACTTACGAATATTCCCATTCCATTTGGTGTCACCTAGTAGTTGAAGTAGCGTCTCGTACGGAGTGTGGCTGTTGAATTTGCTGATTAGGGCTGCCTTCAAATCGGTCCAGGTGTTGGGATGATTGCTTTGATGATTGCTCGTCCGCACAGTTGACCCTCAGTGGCTCCGTACACATAATACTTTGTTGCCGGATGTCTTCTGTTGGGTACAATCCCGAGATAGGATCTATGTACTCGATCCTGCTTATGAACGAACTCAATCGTTCTAGGCATCCATCGTATGGTGGGATTTGCCTGATTGACCTCAAGGCTTGGTTCAGATGTTCTTCTGATAGCGGCATGTTGATTTATATTTTTTTTTTGTATGAGTAGTTATTAGTTTCACTAATATTATTTTAGTCGTGTGTTAGTTACACGTTGATTCTTTGGCGGATCTCTTTAGTTAAGTATCGTCACTTTTTCTCGGATCACTGTAGGAATATTTCTGATCTCTCGTGGAATGTTGGAAATTATTAATATTTCGTTTGTATCTGATTTTAACCAAGTAGATGTTTTGATGTTTAATAGTTTTTCTGAATCGATGTGGTTCAGGTAATCCTGCTTCAATAATTTTGGATTAAAGATCCCTAATCGTGTTAGCTGCGTGCCTAACTCAATATCTGCTATATACTCAGTGAAGTGTTGGAGGTTAAATATTAGTATTTCTAATTGTTTATTTCTATCATTATCTTGGTTTAGTTTATTGACGACTTCTATACCAGAGTTTACTGCTTGAATTATTAAATTTAACTCGTTAGCTTGAATACTGTGGCTAGCCAGGTTGTCTATTTTCCCTTCTAGTTCAACTTTGTCGTCTAGAGATCTTTGTAGATCTAGAGTTCCGAATAGATATTTATAAATAGTGCCTACTGCATTTATAAGGCCTCTTTTGTTTCTTTTGGCTATTTTTTTGCCATTGAATTCGCGTTGCAATTTCTCAACTAGATATTGGACTTGGGTTACGTTATTGAATTGGGTTGCCTGGTCTAGTAAATTCTGATATGTTTCGTCTGTTTTTGTTATATTAATTGTTAAATGGTGGTATTCATAATTAATGGGTGTCTGTCTTGAATATGAGATATCCATTCCTTGAGTTGATGGGATCTATCTCTATATTCTGTCCTGTAGACTGAAGGACGGTGAACATTAGTAAGATTATGATCTTAGTCATGTTGTAATTCCAGATTCCCAGTACTCTCTTCGGGTACTCTGCAATTATCGTATTTACGCATAAAGGAAGATATCAGCTGGGGTTCTCTTGGTAGTATTATGAACCGTTTTATGATTATAAATGTATAGAATCAGCTCGAATTTTGTGAGCCTGTTCTCTACGTTATCTTCACTTGAAATAATTCTTAGTTTTTCATTGATCGTTTTGTGTAACCGTTCTACATCAGAAACTCCATTTTTGCTGGTGGTTATTTCGATCTTTACGTTTTCCGTATTCAACCATGCTTGCAATGCTGCGCACATAAAGGCTGAATCTTTGTCGGCTTTAATTCCCTGTGGCTTGCCCATTTCGTTAAAGACTTTTATGATGGCTCTCTTTGTTTCTAGCCAGTCACGACTCTTAACTTCTACAAGGGTAGCGAATTTAGAATATACATCAATGCATGATAGGAATTGTTGATTGCCTACCAAATAGAAATCCATGACGTACTTTTCTCTGATATTCTGTATTTCAGGGGTGATCTCGAATATCAGTTTGGTGTTACGATGCTCAGTTTTAGCAACGTTGCATGTGGGACATTCATTAATGATATTTTAAATTAACTTTTGGTAATCGGGGTAATAGAATTTACCTTTAAACCAATTAGTGGTCTTTTCGATACCGGGACGAAGTAATTCTTTATGGTTCTTTAATATTTTCTCTTTGAATTCGGAATAATTTGGAATATCAATGAGTTTGGTGTTGGATTTAATCAGTTTAGTCAAGTGATTAGGACTGATTAAATCCAGGAATGCCCTTTGGAACAATGGAAAATCTATTTCATTGTGGAAATATAATGCGCTTTTCTTTGTACACATATATTCCTTATTATATCCTTGGCTAAAGACTCTGTCATTTCCGTATACGTGATTTTTATCTGTATCTTGTGGAAATAATGGGATGTTTCTACCTTATCCTCATTACCTTTGATCAGTTCTATTTGCCTATTGTAGTAATTGATTGGTCGCTCGGTAAGTGGAATATAATTTGTATTATCTTCTTGAGCACTATGGACCGTTGCACAATCACTATTAACAGTTTCCCCAAGTAGGTTTTCGTTGATCTTTACTCTTGACAACGCATCGGCTACATGGTTCTCTTTTCCTGGTAAGTATCTTATTTTGAAGTCAAATTCATTTAATTTGATCTTCCAGCGTTGTAGCTTCATATTTGGCTCCTTGAGGTTATTCAACCAAACCAAGGGCTTATGATCACTTAATATTTCAAACGTTCTACCGAACAGATAGGATCTGAAATATTTAGTTGCCCAAACTATATCTAGTAATTCCTTTTCTATGGCTGAGTAATTGATTTCGTGTTCATTCAGAGTTCTACTTGCGTAGCAAATTGGTTTATGATCTTGTGACAAAACCGCTTCTAATGCAATGTTACTTGCATCGGTTGTTACAGTGAACATTTTATCAAAATCAGGAAATGCGAGGATAGGGTCTGAGGTAATAAGCACTTTCAGCTTTTCGAATGCCTCGACGTATTTTTCCTCGGTTGGGTCAATGACAGCTCGTTTCTTTAATTTGAGTGTCATAGGTTTTGCTATGTTAGCAAAATTAGGAATGAACTTCCTATAAAATCCACAAAAACCTATGAATGATTTTATCTTTTTAACTGTATTGGGTATGGGGAAGTTTACTATGGCGAAAATTTTCCGTGGGTTAGGTATTATGCCGTTAGTTGTTACTACATGGCCTAAGAATTCTGTTTCCTTCTTCAGGAATTTGCACTTATCCATCTGAAGTTTAAGATTGGCGTCTCTCAACTTTCCAAAGACTTTTCTAAGCGACAACAAATGTTCATCCAACGAAGTGGAATAAATAATGATGTCGTCCAGATACACGAGGCAATCTTTGAAAATTAAATCTTCTAACAGATTGTTCATGCATCTTTGAAATGTAGCAGGGGCAGTGGTTAGCCCAAAAGGCATACGAGTGAACTCGTAATGGCCTTGCTTCGTTGAGAAAGCTGTTTTTGGTATTGAGCTTGGTTCCATTGGAATTTGATGGAATCCTTTAGCTAAATCGATGGTCGTAAAATACTGACATCTTCCCAGTTTGTCTAGTATTTCGTCCATTCGTGGTGTAGGAAATTTATCCTTGATTGTCACCTCATTTAGACTTCTATAGTCTACTACCATTCGATATTTTTGCTTCCCCGAAGCATCTAATTTCTTAGGTATCATGGAAATAGGTGCACAATAGGGTGAATTCGATTTACGAATGATTCCCTGTCTAATCATATCTTTGATTTGTTGATTCACTTCTTGATCGTGTATTTGAGCATATTTGTATGGTCGACGGTATACAGGATCTTCGTGAATAGTTTTAATTTCGTGCTTTATTGTACTAGTGAAGGTCAAATTGTCACCTTCTTTGTACTGCACGTCCTTAAACTCGTAGAGGACTTTCTTGAGTTTCTCTTTCTCTTCGTCATTTAAATGTTCCAACCTCAGCTGGTTACATTCCCTTAATTCACTCTCTAAAGCGGAAGCGAAGTATTGCTCTCCCTCAGGAGATGGGTCAAGGCACTTAGGTGTGGTTGTATCTTTAGTTAAAGATGGCTTATCACCTTTGTGTGCGGTCTTGCCTTTTGCAATTTCTTCTCCACTATGGATGATCGGGTATGACCTCTCTCCTATCGTTACCGTTTTATTTCGGTAATCAATGACGGCTTTACTGGCCATCAAATACTCTCTACCTAATAGTATATCATAATTTTCCGAAAAATTATGAATATAGAATTTTTGTTTTGTTGGACAATTTTTAGTTGCATTACGTGTAATGCTCTTAGTCAGACGGACGGGTCCATTGATGGTGTGGACAGTGAGGTTGTCGCTATCGACCTTAGAATCCGTATAATTTTCTTTTATTATGTTTATGGATGATCCTGAGTCCGCGATACCTTTCAATTTCTTATTGTTAACTATTATTTCTATATATGGTTTTCCTCGGTGTCGTCCGAGGCGCTCTGCTGAAAATTTACGTCCATTTTCTTATGTCCACTTTGACTTTCCCTTGACCTTTTGATTGGCTGATTCGGTATATTACTACCCGCTTGAGTTTGGTTAATTTTATGGTTATTGGGGTTCTGTGCTCTGCCCTGATTTAAAGAATTTCTAAATTCATTAAATAATCCTGAATTATTAGCAGTGTTATTAACCACATTATTTCGGTTAGGTTGTAAATTTCTGGAAGTACTTGGGTTATTACTGCTGGGATTATTCCAACTAAAACGATGGTGGTAAGTTCCAACATTCCTACGATTATTATTTGTGTTCCTTGAGTGTTCGTAATTTTTATTTTCGGTTACAAAATTTTCAAAGACCTTATTCTTGAGCTGATCTTTCTAAGTTAGCTATCGTAGAGATGTCTTTCTTGGCTAATATAATGAACAATTTGTTTGGTAACCCATCTTCTACAGCCTGTCTGGTGTAGTTCGCCAGAGCGTTTTTATAGATTATCTTATTTTCTGGGCTAGTCTCCAGATTTAATTTACAAATTATAATATTTGATCTAAATTCTAGTTCTTCTATGAACTTACGAATATTCCCATTCCATTTGGTGTCACCTAGTAGTTGAAGTAGCGTCTCGTACGGAGTGTGGCTGTTGAATTTGCTGATTAGGGCTGCCTTCAAATCGGTCCAGGTGTTGGGATGATTGCTTTGATGATTGCTCGTCCGCACAGTTGACCCTCAGTGGCTCCGTACACATAATACTTTGTTGCCGGATGTCTTCTGTTGGGTACAATCCCGAGATGTACTCGATCCTGCTTATGAACGAACTCAATCGTTCTAGGCATCCATCGTATGGTGGGATTTGCCTGATTGACCTCAAGGCTTGGTTCAGATGTTCTTCTGATAGCGGCATGTTGATTTATATTTTTTTTTTGTATGAGTAGTTATTAGTTTCACTAATATTATTTTAGTCGTGTGTTAGTTACACGTTGATTCTTTGGCGGATCTCTTTAGTTAAGTATCGTCACTTTTTCTCGGATCACTGTAGGTTATTACACAGTTGTAAAAGTCACTACGCAAATTGATCGTCTTAAAAAAAATTTTTCACTTTTAAACTTGAGATCCTACCGACTGCGCCAGTAAAATATGTAATACTCAAGATTAAGTTTTTAAAAAGATTTTATTTCTTCACTTAAACCTTAAGTTACAATAGTTAGTTATTTCCCCGACGTTGACTAAAGTCTAGTGTCTTAAACGGAATTAACTTGAATTCTCCGACGGTGTCTCGATGGACGTTTGTCTTGAACAGAACTGAGGTCTTTACTTAGATGTAGACTATTTATAACGGGATGCTCGGATTGGTATTCGGTGGCGTTGGCTTCGGCTTCGGCTCCGATGATGTCGTACGTGCCTCGATCGATATTTGGAAAGAGCGGGTGTACGTGCCTAGATCGATATGTGGGAAAGGCGGCTTTTGATGAAAGGCTTCCGCTGCGTATGATCGGTGTTGCATTACTTGAGGGTGGCTAAGAATGTGAGCCTCGGTTTATGACCGGCTCTGAGCTAGGATAGTGTGATTCTTGGGAATCGATTAGAAATGGTTTTCTGGAGGGTGGCGTGATTCTAGTGCGGCTGAATATGCGGCATCTATTGTTTTAAGTTCAACTCCTAGCTTATGGTGTTTGTTTACATTGCCGAATTTCGGCTACAAGTGGTCCACTTCAAGCGTGGGATTGTTTATGGGATTCTAGGCTGAGGTTCTACAAGTGGTCCACTTCAAGCGTGGCACTGTTTATGGGCGTGGGTGTAGGGTTTCAGACATAGATGAAGGTTATGCGTAGCATGGGCTATAGATATGTCACTATATATATATAAAAAATGCTATATCTGATGTTTAACGTAAATTAAAAATGAATTTATTACTATATTTACATCCCAATTATGATTAAGGAAATATATAGTTTCTGTAAAAGTGCACTATTAAATGTAGTAGAGTACAATAGTACAGTTTGGTGAGGAAGAACCCCGAGCAATCCGGCGAGCCAGACCCGAGCATAGCGAGAGTGCACACTACCAAACCTATCTGTACGCCGTCCTGTAGGAGCCGAATGTAGAGAAATGTTAGAGAGCATCACTGATGGATCAAGTTCTATTTCGATAAAGAACAAAAGCGCCGAGCTATAATTAAACGTCGAAAGTGGATCGTAAGCTGTAAGTTTTTCGACAAGCTTTAGAAAGAGACTCGCTGCATTGCTCATGCATTTAAGCGAAACGCCGTTGCGATGCGCTGCTAGGAGAGCAACATAAAGAGAGCATAGATCGAAGCTTGGTCGAAGTTCCACTCAAATTAACTAAAAGATCATACGAGTAAACCGTTAAAGCTCACAAATATCACCCGATTATACAGTTAAAGCTCCAAGCATCATCCGATCTTTGAGCTTTATGTTGGTAGGGCTTAAGGGTTATTGCAAGGTTTTGCTAGAACTATTAGCAAAGAACCAAGGCATAAGAACAGACGTGATTGTGGTGCATTGATGATTACATATATATCTAACCAACGACTGTACTCTTTCTTACGCAATACCTCGTGGCTGATAGAAAATTGTTCGGATTTATTTTGTGTCTAATAAACCAAAAGTAATGAAAACCCAAAAGCGAAGAATAAACATCTCAGGTATGTCTATAGACATTTAGGAAAGTGCTCGGGGTAATACATATTAATTTTTTTTGTGTTATAGGACTGGGTCGAAAGCCTTCTTCCGTACCTCAAGTACCAGCTTAAGCTGCGCTGTGTACATATATACCTTCATATATATTTATATACATATATATATATATATATAAACTAAACTGCACTTCGAGAGGTGGGTGACCAGCGTAAGCGAAAAGCCAAGCGGCACACCTCCACCGTTTTCTTTGGGGGACACGAATTAACAAACCGTAATCGTGCATTAGCAGTTGGGAGCAGCCACAACCTTCTGGAAGTACAGACTAAAAGCGGCGCCTCGGAACATTTCCTTGCGTAATCAAAACCTCCCCCCATCTGCCGAAACCGCAGTGTGAATATTAGGCCGACTTTGACTCGAGTAGCAACGCTTAATCCCGATCGGATGAACTGAGAGGATATCCCGTCTACAACGTCGACTAATCTAGCTGCGTCAGCGGAATCCGATCATGATTTCGATTTAGCTGCCTTACCGAAATTCTGGATTCTTCGAAGACGCAGTGCCGAGTCTGCTGACTGACCTGTATTACGAGTAGCTACTATCAACCACGTCAATAGAGAGTCATTACTTGCCGTTAATACAGGATATGCATTTCTTTTTCTATATTATATTTAGTCTAAATCATTTCTTCTTTTTTTTAGTTACGGCTTATATAGATTTATATCTAGTTATGTAATCAAGGAAACATAATAGTTTTTATATTGAATGGGTATGAGAGTATAGCTTTTTATTTGAGATTTCAAAATCGTACGGATCCGTACACTCGTGTGCATATATATTAACTTTATTTCCATCCACAGAAACATTCACCTACGTCATCCTTGAGCTCAATGATCACGAAAGGAGTAAGTGTTAATGAAACATCCAAAACGCTGTGAGTTATCAATTGCAACAATGTGTGTGCACAAAGACGAAAAGTAACCTGCGTGTTACGCTATTGAATTTTATTCTATATTAATACCCGTATATATTGGTGTATCTCACCCATTCTTTCTATTAACTATATTTTTTTATTTATTTATTTGATGTCAGAAATGGCTTGCAAAGCCAAGTCCGGCATGAGATCTTATATAGTGCTAGCTGCGGGGGCCATCGACTACAGAGTTAATTGGGTGTGTATAAGTTTTAAAGTTAAGATATGTACAGATATATATTATGTTATGCTATGATATGTACAGATATATATTATGTTTTAAATTTGTTTAAGTTTAGATTTCGTGATATACATTTGTTTCTTTTAGATATTCTATTATTAGCTTGATGTTTTCTTTTGATGGGTTAGTTAGATACTGGGTGATATTTGGATTTTTAAATATTTTTAGTTTAATTTGGGTAGTTGCAGAGCATAGGTTGAGGATGTTCTCCATTGTTGCTGGAGTATGTGACTGGCAGATCGGGCAGTTTCGTGACGCTGTGGGATCCAGGTAGTGTTTGTGTGTATGTTTTGTGTGACCCAGTCGGAGTCTGGTGAATTTTATTTGGTCGAGTCGCTTTGTTTGTTGCTGTATTAAGTTTGAGTAATGGGATGTGTGTGTGTTGTTGGTGTTAATGTTTCGGTACCAACTGTTGCATTTCGAGACAAGGTTTTTGTGTTTTGGGCTAGTTGTTCTTTTAAAAATCTGTTAATATCTGTAGTATTAAGGTTGTCGGTGTAAATTAGTGGCATTTTTAAGGCTGATTTTGCTGTTTTGTCTGCCAGTTCATTTCCTCTGATGTTACTGTGTCCTGGTGTCCACAGAATTTTTATTTTTGGATTGTGTGCTATTAGGATTGATCGGATGGTGGCTGGGTATGTGTTGTTGTTGCTTGTGTTGGCTATTGCCTCGATTGCACCAAGGGAGTCTGAGCAGATTACAAATTTGCCCCTTTTTTTTGCTGTTAATTTTGCTGCTTCAATTATGCTTATAATTTCGGCTGTTTGTATTGAAGAGTATGTTGGTAGACTTCCGTATTTTAGTATGTCTGTTTCTGACTGCAAACGTTGTAATAGAGTTTTGTTGGGATCCGTCGGTGTAAATAAATTTGTGGTTGTTTAGTTTGTGTTTTAGTTCGTGAAATAGTTTTTGGTATATATCGGGTGGTGTGTTATTTTTTTTGTGGATGTGCAATGATGTGTCTATTAAGTTTTTTGGTAACTGCCATGGTGGTTTTAGTTTGAGGATTTTTTGGGGACGGTAGGGTATGTTATGATATTGGCATACTTTAATTGCACGCTGTATTGTTGAGGTCCATTTTTTTTTGTAAGTTTTCGCTTTTATGAATTTATGTATTGGGGTGTCTTTGGAGTGTATTAGAGATTTAAAGAGTTTTGCTGTTAAGTGATCTCGTTTTTGTTCTATTGTTGGTGTGTTGGTTTCGTACAATAGGTTGTAGATCGGTGTGGTGTGAAACGCTCCTAGTGTAGTCCGGATGGCTGAGTTAAAGGTGGTTTTTAGTTTGTCTAGGTTGTTTTTTGGTATGTGTCCGTAAATGTGTAGTCCGTAGTCGATTTTCGCGATTAATAATGCTCTTGTTACATTAAGGAGAGTGTGGGTGTTGCAGTTGAAACGTGGGCTGGCTAGACATTTTATAATGTTTAATTTGTTGGAGAGTGCTGGGATGAGGGCGTTAATGTGTGAGTTCCAGTTATATTTATTGTTGATCCACAGTCCGAGTATTTTGAGTGATGTTGTGTTGTTTATGTTGGTGTTATTGTTGCAGGTAACTACACTAGGTCGATATGTGTGAAAGTGTTGTGTGTGGTGAAGTGTGTGGGAGATTTGTCATTCAGAAGTGTGAGCTGTGATTGTTCTATAAATTTGGCTATAGTTTTTCCTCTTCTGTTAGGAGTCGGGGATCCCCAATTGGGATGCCATCCGTTGAGATCACCTGTTACTAATATTGTGTTGTTGTTGCTGTTTATAATGTTGTTGAGGTTGTTTCGTGAGATGGTTTTGTTGGGTGGTATATATAATGAGTAGATTGTAAAATTTTGTTTAGACTTGATTTCAGCAGCTATTATTTCAAAGTCGTCATTTGTATTCCTCTGTGTATGTTGTATTGATGTGTGGATTAGAAGTGCTACTCCACCAAATCTGTTCGACGCGGTGTTTGAGATTAATTTGTAATTAATTGGTATGGGTAGGTGGCTTGTGTATTGTATGTGTGTTTCTTGGAGGGATATAATGTGTGGGGAATGTTTTTTAATTATGATAAGTAGTTGGTTGTAGTTGTTTACATAACCTTTTATGTTCCATTGTATTACTTTTATTGTCATATGTAATTTATGTTGTTGGCTGTGGTTTGGGGGTGTTTTAATAGATTATAGATTTATGTTATTTAATTTTTGTTTAAATTGTTTTGTAAGTGTTGTGCTGGGGTTGTTTTGAATGTTGTCCTTAGCTTTTAGTGGTTTGATTAGTGTGTTGGTTTTTTCTTTATTATGGCTTCGAAGTATTCGGTCTGATGGAGTTGAGCTGTGTTGACTGGGTTCGCTGTTGGTTTGTGTGTCCATTAAAATGTCGTCAATGTCGTAGGTTATGGGTGTCCTGTATGGTTTTTTTGAGGTCCCGGGAGTATTTAGTTCGGCGTTGGTAGGATGTTGTGGTGTTTTTTCGGTTGTCTTGACGGTGATGGCTGGTTGTTTTGGATCGTTTGTTTCTTTGTTGGTTGCAAGATTGTTGGGTTGTGGGTTGGTCAGTGTGTGGGCAAATGTTGTTTGGTTGATTGATTATGTTATGCGGTTATTATATATTGTGAGTGCTGTTTTGTGGTCGACTTTCTCCAAGCTTTTGATAGTTGTTAGTTCATATTGTTTTTTGTAGGCTGGGCAGGTACGGTCTGTGGATCTGTGGCTGTTATTGCAGTTGATGCAGTTGAGTTCTACGTCGCATGCTTCTTCGGAATATGAGTGTGATTTTGAGCACTTGTTGCATGTGGGTTCTTCTTGTTTGCAAGTGGGCGTTGGGTGTCCGAAACGAAGACATTTTTTGCAGCGTAGAGGTTGTGGTATGTAAGGTATTACACGTACTACTTCATAGCCGATCATTATTTTATCAGGGAGATTAGGGGTAGCGAACGTCAAGGTTATTTGCCCGGTTATAGTTTCTACATTGTTTACAAACCTTTTCCATTTATATACTTCAATAACTTTTTGGGATTTTAGCTCGTTTAGTATTTCGCTTTCTGAAATGCTAATGAGTTCTCTTGATTTGATTAGACCTTTTGAGGAGTTTAATGTCTTATGTTCACTTGCGGTAACATCCAGATCTCCGATTTTAGTTATTTTTAATAGTTTTGTAGCTTGAAGGGAATTTTTTGTTTGTATTAATAATGTACCGGCTCTTGTTTTTTTGCACGTTTCAACTGCACCTCCGCAGATGTAGTCAATAGATTTTTTTATAATAAATGGGTTTACATTTTCAAATGATTGTTTGTCACTTCTGTTAATTATCATAAATTTTTGATCATTAAGGGAGTTGGCGTTTTTTGTAAATAGTTTGTTTTTGTCGGGTGGGATCATTTTAGTTCACTGGGGGCGAGCCCCTGGTTTTCGTTGTACGGGAACTATTCGTATTATTGTTTGTGTAAATTCTTTTGTGTCTTCTTTGCGCACTTGTTTGTTTGTCACCGAATTGCGGTTTGCTGATAAGCGTTTGCTGCTGTGGGTGTTTGCTAAGCGCTGTGTAGTTACACGTCTTTGCTCATTGAGCTTTGGATTGCAACTGCTATTAACTATATATTACTCGCAAAACCATATCTTTACACCTCTTTTTATATTTTATTAAATTCATATTAATATTTTAAGTTGTTAAGAACAGAAATGAATTTGGAGTATAGGATTACGAAACCATTGAAATATATATAATGTCATTAATTCTGAAGCAAAATCCTAAAATGTTGTAAATTCAGGCGTCCGTCCTCAGACAGGCATGATCAGGGCGGTCATATGAGAACAGTATGAGTTTATAGGGTCTATACGGTTCAATATACCTGTATAGCATAGGTTGGGAGGGTAGAGAAGAGAGAGATACTCGATGTCACCTGAGTCTCTCACAACTTGAGTGGAGTAGTTGAGATGAAGGGTTTCACAAAACAACAAATTATTAACTCCATTGCTATTTTTCCCAACTTCAGTTTAACCTCGGTTCTTGTTTTCATTTTTTTTTGTTTCTAGTAAATGTGTACCTAAAACATTATGCGAGTGTGTGTCAGTATGAGATAGGAGAGAGTAGAACGAACCCCGACGATCCGGCGAGCTTAGTCAGAGCATAGCTAGAGGTAAACACGAAATCTCTTCATACTAGTTTGGGTAAAAGACAGCTATCCCACACCTGCACGCTACATAATTGGCGCCCAACGTGGGGCCCGAAGGGGCATGATTCCTCATAAATGTGGTACATAACATCAGTATCAGGTTCATGTCATTTTGGGGCTAGGCTCCACTATAGCTCTTTATTCCATCCAAAACAATATTTTCTTTGTTGTTCTATACTGATAGATCTGTCTAGAGAGGGGTACAGTAGATACTGCATATGGAATATGCGATTTATTTTCATAGCTGGAATGGTCGACCTATGTATAATTTGTTGTCTCTTACTTGGGATAGACTAGCTCATAGATATTTACAAAATTCGGACATCATGATGTAGAGCTCCACCAACGAGATGGCTAAAGATGTTGCCTTAGAGAACAACGGGAATTATTCAAAAGATGGATATCCCGACTCAAGCATATTCATTATCTTACTTCGATTTTGGTTGTAGAGATTCCTATATGAAATTCTAGTTCTAGATAGTGAAAGTCCCAGATTCTAGGAATTACGATCGTCTATTTATAATAGGTAGAGACCGTCCATTATCCAGACTTACACCTTCTAAAACCATTGCAATAGAAACGGTCAGCCTATTCAGCTCAATTACACAACTATTCAAGTTAAAACGTACTGTTTTCATAGTGGACCGTCTAGATCATGCTTGGAGAGGACGACATATTGTTCATTTATCAAACAAAAAAAAATAGGAAAGATTCCCTATTAGTTAGTTCATATTTCATACAGTTTATGAAACGATATTTCATATAGTGTTTAGTTTATTTAGGTACCTTATTTTGATTTATATTTGAACATGGCCGTACACCGTAGTAATGAAAATTTAGCTTCAGCATTGAGTAGCCAAGAATCGTCTTGTGTTATTTGCAAGGGAAGTCTAAGACAAGATCAACTTATAGCCACAACGTCTTGTCAACATCGATATCATAACACGTGTATATGCGAACATTTGAAGAATGATAAGTCTTGCCCTGTGTGCAAGACCAAATGCGATCCTAAGGGGTTGCGATACGAAAATAACACTCTAGCAGCGGAATTGAACCTAAGTTCAGGGCCCCTTCCAGATAATGTTCATGGTAACGAATCTTTCGTTAGGGCACAGCTAGGTCCAATGTCAACTCAGAAAGAAAGGAAGACACCCCATAGAGGTCGAGGCGGAGGAGCTATTCCAAAAAGGGGAATGCGAACGAGACATCAAGCCAGTATCGATCGTAATATCTCAGGAAGTCGTCAGTCGATCAGTAGCAATGGAAACACGTCACTGGGTAATGCGCAGGCAGAGGACCTTACAGGTTACATCCATTCGGTCATGAAAGGTCAGGAGAAAACGATGATGGAAACTCTTAGTTCCTTCATTAAATCTTCTATTGAGCAAACTATACAGACCCAGTTTTCAAATCTAAATTTAGCCGCAAATACCACGAGAAACCGAGATTCATCAGAGTCACGGATTAATAGTAGACAGGAAGTAGACAACAGTAGAAATATGCTCAGAGACGATTCTCAAGAAGGGAGCCTTAGAAGTATTCAGGCAGTAGGAAATGTGGCACCGGCAAAGGCCGCAAATATTCTACTAAGTTGGCGTCTTAAATTTGATGGTTCTCGGGATTCAATGCATGTGGAAGAATTTCTATATCGCGTTCGTGCTCTTACGGGACAGACTCTTGGAAACGATAATCAGTTACTTTGCGATAATTTGCATCTGCTTTTCACGGGCAAAGCCAGCGATTGGTTCTGGGATTTTCATAGAAGAAACCACCAATACTGCTGGCAATCGTTTTGTACTGCCTTTAGAGAAAGATTCGACGATCAGAAAGATGATTTTGACCTTTGGGAAATGATCAGGAAACGGCCACAGAAGGAAAATGAATCCTTTGAAGATTTTCAGTCGGCCATTGAAAAGTTAGTGGCTCGGCTTTCGCATGAGATAAGCGAACTTAAACTGATCGATATTCTTAAACGAAATGCGAAAAGCGCTCTTCGATACGAGCTTTTGCATTTGAAAATCCAGAATAGAAGTGAGTTGAGGGAGGAAGTACAGAAGCATGAACATTTCTGTAAGGATGTAGGAAACTTTCTACCTCGAAACAGAGTTACTAAACCAAATGTATCCGAAATTCAGAGTGATGACGAAGAGCTCGAAGAAGAAAGTATCTCCGAGCTGCGTCGTAAGCGGTTTGTCTGCTGGAATTGCGACAAAACCGGTCATCGATTCGAAGACTGTGTAGCGGAACGCAGCGTCTTCTGTTATGGATGCGGGGCGAAAAATACATTTAAGCCAAAGTGCGAGAAATGCAACCCGTCGGAAAACCGAAAACGGGATGCGCAAACCAACACCAGTTTGACGCATCCGGCAACGATGATAGATTAACAGGAAAATGTTTCCAAGTAAACGTCTCCAGCTCGGATTGTTCTAATGTTATCTCTGACAGTTCCTTTGTAGAGGTACAAACCCAGACGGAAGAAGTAGATTATGATTGTGACATCGTACACGTAGATAAGCTACCATTTAAATATAAACCGAAACGATCAACCACACGATTGAGACAATTCTGGGCCAAAGTAAAGAGGGTTCGAAAGCGACTTGTCTCATCGGTCTTTATGAGCTCGGATAACAGATTATTTGTAGAACTAAGCATAGAAAAACAAAACTTCATAGCTTTGTTAGATTCGGGAGCGACAATAAGTTGTCTCGGAAGTGAAGCTGCTAAATCGTTCTCCCAGCATTCAAAGGCGAAGAAATGCTCGGGAAATATTCGAACAGCCAATAATGAATCTTATAAAGTCGTAGCAAAAATCACTTTTCCTATAACCTTTAGAGATCATACCAAGGATATAGAATTCTTCATAATACCAGCCTTGAAACAAAATGTATATTTAGGAATTGATTTCTGGAAAGACTTTGGTCTTTTGGAGAGATTGTTAACTGATAGATCTGTAATACATGAATTAGACGTAGAAAATGAAGCCAAGGTTTCAGAATCACCACCGTTACACAATTTAAGCGAAGACCAAAAGGTTAGATAATAGAACGTAATCAATTCGTTTCCATCGTTCGAAAAGGAAGGATTGGGTCGTATCAGCGCTATCGAACATTCAATCGAAATGATACTCGATAGACCAGTAAAACAGCGCCATTGGCCGATTTCCCCCGCAAAGGAGAAGTTAATGTTTGATGAAGTGGAGAAAATGCTAGCGTTAGACGTGATCAAAAAGTTCCTGGAGTAGTAATTGCGTGCTAGTTAAGAAAGGGACGAAGAATCGCTTATGTTTCGATTCACGGGAAATTAATAGGAACACTCGCAAAGATGCGTACCCATTACCACATATTGATGGCATTCTTAGCAGGTTACCACCAGCAAGGTATATCACAGGACTGGACATGAAACATGCATACTGGCAGATTCCCTTAGAAGAAAAGTCTCGTCACTATACCGCCTTTACCATTCCTAATAGACCGCTTTACCAGTATAAAGTAATGCCTTTTGGCTTAACAAATGCTGCTCAGACCTTGTGTCGACTTATGGATCAGGTGATACCTGCCTATCTTCGGAATCGGGTTTTCGTCTATTTGGACGATTTACTTGTGCTCTCCGATGACTTCGACTCCCACATGTTGTTGTTGCAGGAGGTAGCGATCCATTTGCGTAAAGCAAACCTTACGATCAACATAGCCAAGTCAAACTTTTGTATACAAAAGATAAAATATCTAGGATTTATAATCGGTGAGGGTCAGTTAAAGACAGACCCTGTCAAAATAAGATCTATAATGGATTTCCCTGTTCCGAAAACAGTAAAGCAGTTACGAAGATTTCTCGGACTAGCGGGATGGTACCGACGCTTCGTCGATAACTATGCCACACTCAGTTTACTCAGTTTACAGTCAGAGTTACTGAAAAAGCATCAGTCACTTAACTGGAACGCATCAGCTGAAGCAGCTTTCAATAAACGGAAGTCCTGCTTGACATCTGCCCCAATATTAGCTACCCCCGATTTTAAGAAACCCTTTATTTTAGTATGTGACGCAAGCACCTTTGGCCTAGGCTGTGTGTTGGCTCAATTAAATGAGGAAGGGATAGAATTACCTATAGCGTTTATGTCCGAAAAACTTTCCAAGGCAGAACGGAACTATTCGGTCACCGAGCTCGAGTGCTTGGCCGTAATTAGAGGGATAAAAAAGTTTAGAGCTTACGTCGAAGGGCAGGAATTTCAAGTCATAACAGATCACGCGTCATTACAGTGGCTTATGAGGCAAAAAGATTTGTCGGGTCGATTGGCTCGGTGGGCTATAAAATTGCAAGGATTCAATTTCCAAATTTCGCATCGTAAGGGGTCCGAAAATATAGTAGCCGATGCGTTATCACGCCAAGATGAACCTGAGGTTATAGAACTGGAGGCTCATGGACCCATAGAGGACCTTACGTCGATAGAGTTTAAATCAAGGGAATACATTGATCTAATAGACAACATAAGGGTTAATCAACTTAAGTTACCCGACTTGAGGGTTAAGGATAATTTGGTCTATAAGAGGACTGAACCATCTTCTGGGGACGCGATAGCAGACAAACAATCTTGGAAGCTTTGGGTTCCGTCAGGCCTTACCAACGATATCATTTCTGGAGCTCATGACCCTCCAGATGCTTCCCACAGTGGTATCGGTAAAACCATTGATAAGGTGAAAAGGTACTTGTTTTGGCCAAAAATGGTAACACAAATACGAGCCTACATATCGCAATGTGAAATTTGTCGTCAAACTAAAAGCGCTAATGTCGTATTAAGGCCTCCGATGGGAAAGCCAATGATTTCAGAAAGGCCTTTTCAGAAGCTTTATCTGGATTTGCTGGGACCGTATCCGCGATCCAAGCAAGGGAATATTGGTATTTTAATAATCGTGGATCACAACACTAAACTCCATTTCTTATGTCCGCTCAAGAAGTTTACTTCAAGCAAAGTGTGCGACTTTCTAGAAAGTACGCTGTTTTGCACTTTCGGTGTGCCGGAGACCATACTCGCCGACAATGGTTCACAATTTGTCTCTGGGAGTTTCAAGTCATTTCTTACAAGATTCGGAATAACTCACCGCTGTACGGCCATATACTCACCCCAAGCCAATGCCAGTGAAAGGTTAAACCGATCCGTGTTAGCGGCTATTAGAGCATACGTCGGCAAAGATCATACCAATTGTGACAACAAGTTACCAGAAATTAGTGCGGCGCTACGAGCAAATTTCCATCGAAGCACCGGATATTCATCATATTTTCTGACTTTTGGTGAAAATATGATTCTTAACGGAAAGGATTATGAACTTCTTAGACGTCTAGATCTCCTGTCGGATGACACTAGAGTCAATTATCCAGATGTAATACAAGTGTGTCGACAGACTGCTCAGAAAAAGGTAGCAGACTCACACGAACAGAATGCGCGGAAATACAACTTACGTAGTCGTGTACGCCAACTTAAAGTTGGAGACATTGTATATGCCAGGAATTTTTGTCAGAGCAATGCGCTAAAAAAATTCAGCGCTAAACTGGCACCCGTGTTAATACCAGCCAAGGTTATTCGTCGAGTAGGGACGATGTATTATCAGTTAGCTAGTGAAGATAAGAAGAACTTAGGAGTCTATCATTTTAAAGATATTCAGTTTAAGCCTTAGAAGATCGCCTTCTTCAGTTGAAGTCTCACTGCAAGGTCAATTACGTCTTCAACTGTGGTGTAGGAGCCGAATGTAGAGAAATGTTAGAGAGCATCACTGATGGATCAAGTTCTATTTCGATAAAGAACAAAAGCGCCGAGCTATAATTAAACGTCAAAAGTGGATCGTAAGCTGTAAGTTTTTCGACAAGCTTTAGAAAGAGAGTCGCTGCATTGCTCATGCATTTAAGCGAAACGCCGTTGCGATGCGCTGCTAGGAGAGCAACATAAAGAGAGCATAGATCGAAGCTTGGTCGAAGTTCCACTCAAATTAACTAAAAGATCATACGAGTGAACCGTTAAAGCTCACAAATATCACCCGATTATACAGTTAAAGCTCCAAGCATCATCCGATCTTTGAGCTTTATGTTGGTAGGGCTTAAGGGTTATTGCAAGGTTTTGCTAGAACTATTAGCAAAGAACCAAGGCATAAGAACAGACGTGATTGTGGTGCATTGATGATTACATATATGTCTAACCAACGACTGTACTCTTTCTTACGCAATACCTCGTGGCTGATAGAAAATTGTTCGGATTTATTTTGTGTCTAATAAACCAAAAGTAGTGAAAACCCAAAAGCGAAGAATAAACATCTCAGGTATGTCTATAGACATTTAGGAAAGTGCTCGGGGTAATACATATTAATTTTTTTTGTGTTATAGGACTGGGTCGAAAGCCTTCTTCCTTTATATATATAAACTGCACTTCGAGAGGTGGGTGACCAGCGTAAGCGAAAAGCCAAGCGGCACACCTCCACCGTTTTCTTTGGGGGACACGAATTAACAAACCGTAATCGTGCATTAGCAGTTGGGAGCAGCCACAACCTTCTGGAAGTACAGACTAAAAGCGGCGCCTCGGAACATTTCCTTGCGTAATCAAAACCTCCCCCCATCTGCCGAAACCGCAGTGTGAATATTAGGCCGACTTTGACTCGAGTAGCAACGCTTAATCCCGATCGGATGAACTAAGAGGATATCCCGTCTACAACGTCGACTAATCTAGCTGCGTCAGCGGAATCCGATCATGATTTCGATTTAGCTGCCTTACCGAAATTCTGGATTCTTCGAAGACGCAGTGCCGAGTCTGCTGACTGACCTGTATTACGAGTAGCTACTATCAACCACGTCAATAGAGAGTCATTACTTGCCGTTAATACAGGATATGCATTTCTTTTTCTATATTATATTTAGTCTAAATCATTTCTTCTTTTTTTTAGTTACGGCTTATATAGATTTATATCTAGTTATGTAATCAAGGAAACATAATAGTTTTTATATTGAATGGGTATGAGAGTATAGCTTTTTATTTGAGATTTCAAAATCGTACGGATCCGTACACTCGTGTGCATATATATTAACTTTATTTCCATCCACAGAGACATTCACCTACGTCATCCTTGAGCTCAATGATCACGAAAGGAGTAAGTGTTAATGAAACATCCAAAACGCTGTGAGTTATCAATTGCAACAATGTGTGTGCACAAAGACGAAAAGTAACCTGCGTGTTACGCTATTGAATTTTATTCTATATTAATACCCGTATATATTGGTGTATCTCACCCATTCTTTCTATTAACTATATATTACTCGCAAAACCATATCTTTACACCTCTTTTTATATTTTATTAAATTCATATTAATATTTTAAGTTGTTAAGAACAGAAATGAATTTGGAGTATAGGATTACGAAACCATTGAAATATATATAATGTCATTAATTCTGAAGCAAAATCCTAAAATGTTGTAAATTCAGGCGTCCGTCCTCAGACAGGCATGATCAGGGCGGTCATATGAGAACAGTATGAGTTTATAGGGTCTATACGGTTCAATATACCTGTATAGCATAGGTTGGGAGGGTAGAGAAGAGAGAGATACTCGATGTCACCTGAGTCTCTCACAACTTGAGTGGAGTAGTTGAGATGAAGGGTTTCACAAAACAACAAATTATTAACTCCATTGCTATTTTTCCCAACTTCAGTTTAACCTCGGTTCTTGTTTTCATTTTTTTTTGTTTCTAGTAAATGTGTACCTAAAACATTATGCGAGTGTGTGTCAGTATGAGATAGGAGAGAGTAGAACGAACCCCGACGATCCGGCGAGCTTAGTCAGAGCATAGCTAGAGGTACACACGAAATCTCTTCATACTAGTTTGGGTAAAAGACAGCTATCCCACACCTGCACGCTACAGTCCTTAAGTTCAGTCAATGTCATCTGCTGATATCAAGGGCCCATATATCTGTTTGCACATATATATTCTCAACTCTGGTATACTACATAGCTTAATGTGCAATGGTGGTAATATAATGTCTTGGACTTTCACAAGAGCTGCATTTTGTACGTTGTGATGTCCCAAAGTATTTTCGTTCCGTTTTTCCCAGTTCTTTCTTGAGTAATGCTCTTTTCTATCTCGGCTTTCCCATAGGCACAGGAAGCAACAGTAATTTGTATAACCGCCTTGCAATCCAGTTATTATGGTTACAACTTTTAAGTCACACGCGACCTTCCACTGGTGTTCTTTGTATTTAATATTTTCAAAAAATTTAGTCAAAACAGCCTTTAAACTTTCTTTACTGCTGTCAACAAATAACCTCCAATCGTTTGGGTCGTAATCTTCCCGCAGTTCCTTGAAGAGGCCGAAAATGTCGTGACAAACGCATAAACGAAGTGACGCGTCCAGAAATGAGTTGTTTTGACATCTTCCTTCAATAAACATGCATCCTTTAAAATAGATCCAAGAATCTAAGCTTTACTTTTAGGAAATTCCAGGATTCTCACCAAATCGTTCAATTGTTCCTATGAAAGAGGCTTGCAAAATTTATATTCTCCTGATTGGTCATTACTTGAATCCGTTGTTCCATGCGACGAAGAAGACATCTCCTTTTTTTTGCGTTTTAATGGCGATATTTCCTTCAAAGGAGGAGCAGGAAGCGTAAAGCCTTGACGAGACTCTTGCGGGTGTTTATATTTCTCACCTACCCCAAACCCAGTTTTTTCGAATAAATAAAAGAAACATTCAGCGCTGTGATTTTTTGGTTTTCTCCATAGCACTGGAGTTCCAAATCGAAATTGTTTTCTAAAAAAAAATGTGATAGAAAAAAAGTTTTCTGTACACTTCATAGCTTCTGATTTAAGGTAACTTACTTTTCCTCTTTATTAAATGCTGCTAAATTCGATTTGCACGTTTTGCATATACAGCTTGGAGCCCACTCTTAGCCAATACTTTTGGGCCATATCTTATAGTTTTCCTTATACTGTTCTTGGAACTTTTCGGTAAAAACGGTTCTTTCTTCTTTGCTGGTCATATACTTTCCACATATGTAGCAAAACGAGTCTGCTCGGTAAGCACATGAAGTTGACCGGCTTGAGTTGTCCATTTCAATTAGAAACAAGTGGTATTTTTCGAAAACACACGATCGTATTCTGCTGGAAGTCAGAACTACACTGAGGCAGGGATACTATAGGTACAGAGTTATATATCCTTTTTTATGAATAGCTTGAAAAGGTCAACATTTGACCCTAACAGCTAATGTATATTTATCCTCACCAAGGCTTAGGTATAAGGAATAAAACTGTCCACAACATTTACACCCCATATAAATATAACCAGGTAGGGTATATATCCGAGATATATCAATACCTAAGACTCGATAAAACTAAAAGTACAGGTCCATTTTTCGTTTTTTGCAATCCCATTTTGGAAATTGGACCAAAAACGTACCGGACGGTATTTTTTCAGATAAAATGAGATTTGGGTCGTTTTGGTCAAACGGCTATAACTTAGCCGTTTGATTTTATATTTTTATAAGCGATACCTTAAACGACGCGTAATTAATGTGTCTATCTAAAACCAAAAATCAAGGCATTCATTTATTTTTTTTTTTCGATTTTTCCAGAAGTTTCAAAGTCAAAACTTCGGGTAAAAAATACCGAAAAAAATGACGAAATTTCAATTTGGAAGCTTAATATCTTCCAGACGTTAAGTTGCAGCTACAAAAAGTTTGAGTCGGATTTATAGCTGCATTTGTCAGCGTCTTTTAACTACAAAGTTTAATACAACCAATAGTAGGAAACTTAAGTTATGTGAAAAATAGAATCACTACCTATGACAAAAAAAAAACAGATTTTTACAAAATTCTTAAAAAAAAAACTACTCTATGAAAAAAAAAAACATTCTTTAAAAATGTTTAAACATCCAAATCAATCAGAAAAAGGCATTTTTGGAGATAGCGGAATAGTCGTGTCGACTAGTGTAATTAATAATTCTCATAAGAAAACTATTGAGCCTAAAATCCTTTTCATTAACTACAGCTACAACCAGAATCCGTAATATTCTGAAATTGTATTTGAACGCTGGTAGGATCTCTTCGACACATCTGCTGTCAAGTTTAAGCATTTGAAAAAAAAACGAGCAAAAGGTGGGACGAGCAGTAGCGGGTGTTTTTGCTTAAGTTTCTATTAGTTTACTGCTGTGCGCCAAGATTTATGTAACAACGTTACACACCAGCGTCCAACTGGGTACCGTTTGTTGGACAGCGTCGCGTCTTCTTACTACATACAATTTTATTAGAATCCCCTTAGAGTTTACGGGAGCTAACTCCGAAAAACGCGTATGCAACACGGACACACACATAAAATAAAAGGTAAAATCGGACCGAGGGGGTATAAGACTATACCAGGGGCTCTTGTCGGCTTGTTCCAAAAGATTGCAGGCGTGGGGTCTTGAAATGGGAGTCGACCCACGCGATTCTGATTTCTAGTATTTGGTGTGTGTTAGAAATCCCTTATACTCTCACCCACTTGGGGAGGCAAGCGAGCAAGTCTCGTGCCAAATAATAGTGTGGGACAAAAATGGTCTGTGCTCCAACTATATCAGGCGGTAACTGACTTTTAGCAGACGCAGCTGCCGTCCGCTTAGCTACGCAGTGAGGAAGCATAGATGAAAAAACGAGAGTTAAGAAGCATAGATAATAGATGATAAGTGAGAGCATGCTGCTGAGAGAGAGCAAGAGAGTAAAACAGTAAGAGTATGGAAAGTACAATACGAGTAAGGGTACAAAGGATCCAAGCCTTTCACCTCATCCTGGAGAGGCAAGAGACACAGTTTGGAAAGTGCCCTTCGGCTAACACCTATAGCCATCCTGATCAAGGCGACGCGAGATACTCCATCAGCTCCTGGGTTGAGTTCGACGATTCTCGCTAGCAGGCACTTCAGCAGAGTGTAGTTCTCATCCTTAACAAGAGCGACATCGTTGACGTGAAGCTGAGAATTCCGGGTGCGCTACTTAGCTGGCTCCTGAAGACTGCTTAAATAAGAATGTCGCCATCGAGACCAAAAAATTTGCTGCAGCTGTGTGACCTTTTGCCGATGGTCCAGGCGATCGACGTTTAAATGTACCAAGTCAGGCTCCAAGAAGGTTGTGATAGGGGCGCCAACCAAGAAATGAGCTGGCGTGTGCACATCGAGATGTGCCGGATTCTCTGAAAGAGGAAACAATGGCCTTGAAGCCTCCCATTGTGCTCCAAAATAAGGTGATCTAGGAGGAATAAAACGCCAATCGATGCAATCGTTGAGGCAAGCTTGATGGACGACTTCTTGATGATTGTCGCTTAGGAATAACGACTTGAGTTCTGCCAGTTCATACCGAGCTCCAACAAAATTTGTGTCATTTTCTGATCAAATACAAATCGGTCTTACCCGTGTGCAAATAAACGTTGTGAGATTCTTCGATTTTGAATTTCTGATTTATACAGGACCGGGCCGCAGTAGTCCACGCCTGTCCACCATTATTTGGTCTAGAGTTCGAGGTTTCACTCGAAAGCATCTGACAAACTTCGGTATTACGTAATCTACAGTCTTTTGACCCCCAATTGCCAAGTAATTTTGCCGAATGATGGCTAATAGTGACTGGGGTCCTGCGTGAAGATGCTTTTCGTGTAGGTGACGTATCAAAGCAGAAGTGATGGAATGATTTCTGGGCAGTATTATCGGATGTCGTGCTTCAAAATCCAACGCGGAATTTTTAAGGCGGTCTCCAACTCGAAGCAAACCGCAATCATCTAAAAATGGAGAAAGCGAAGCGATTGGGCTTGAAGCTTTGATGTTCTTTCGGGATTCCAGGGTTCTTATTTCATTCAATAGACGAGATTGTTGAGTAAAGTGAAGAAGCGGTTCGGTTCCCAAGCGCAAGTACTCCACAGTTATTTTAAACCTTTTATGATGAATAAATTTGCATACATTTGCAAAAGCTCGCTGCATTTTGGCGAAGGAATTCACGAATTTCGATTCTTCCACCAAATATTTCGAAGCGAAGTTGGTAATTAGGATTGCTTTTCGTGCCTCCAAAACCGGCTCTGGAAGAGCAGGCGTACTTGGCCACTGATCTTTACTGGCCGTCAAATATGGAGGCCCATGAGGCCCCTCCAGCAGGCAGTGGTCTCAGGGTTGAGATCAGTTGGCACGTGCAGACAAGACTTTTTAGATGTGAGTTCCTAATAACAGACAGTCGATTAGCAACAACTACATTAAAATTAGATGGCTGGTTTTTGATCCAGGCTAATACAACGGTAAATTCACACCAACAGTAATTCGAGCATTGCAATGGTGGACAATATAGCTTAGTTGGTTTCGAAGGGACTTGATTGGAGCAAAAAGCAAACAATAGTTAATATAAAGTGGGATTCCATGCCAAACCTAGCGTCTTGGTTACATCGCTGCCATCAGTGAATTTTACAATTGTTTCCCTATCTTCACTGGGTATTTGTTTAGTAAAGATGCATCGTTGGAGCACAATTTCCTGATCTTGAAATTCCCTTTGGCTAAGAGTCCTGATACCTGGCGAATTATTTCAAGAACCTCATTTGTAGTGTCTCCCCCCGTTACTACGCAGGCGACAAGATAATTCTGAAGACTGGGGTATAAGAACCTGAACTGCAGGAGGTGTTACTATGTCCCTTCTTTAAACAGTTGAAGCATACTCTAAACTTCCTTGCCTTCTTAAGGTGCAAAGGAGACGAAAGGTTTCCAAACCGAGTGCAGCTGTAAATGTTGTGCCCTTTATTTTCGCAAAATACGCACTCTAATCCAAGGGTTTTTGTAGCAATAAAGCTGTTTTTCGAATTAATTAATCTTTTATGTTTTCCAACCGGATTGCTATGGGGATCAATCAACATAGCTTGATCCTTTGCCTCCATGGCTTGACATCTCTTTTCCAAAAACGCCGTTCCAATTAAACTCAGGATGTATCGTTGAGTGATGCGGCATGTTCCCGATAGCACTACGGAGTCTTGAGTGAAACCATACTTTGATTTCCATAACCAAGACATCAAATGTGTTGCTTAAGTCGCTGCCGGCTTCGGTTACGTCGAGTTCTTTCTAATTGGAATGAGTCGCATTAAATAAATCGAAATAAAATATTCTAAATGAACATTTGGACTCAGCCATGTTCGGCAAGCAGCAGCAGCACCGACAGTAGCAGCGAGCAGGCACAAATAAGAATAGAAGAACGATCCGCTTGATTTTCGGTTTGTGAGCGCAAATGTACCGACAGCAGCAGCAAGAAAGCACTAAGAAGAATAGAAGAACGATCCGTTTGATTTTCGGTTTGTGCGCGCAAATGCACCGACAGCATCAGCGTGCAAGCACAAAGATGAATAGAAGAATGACCCGTTTGATTGTCGGTATGTACGCGCGCAAGTGCACTGAAATCAAAGCCGTTGCTGTGCGTAGATGTATTGGTGTTTGAGAACATGCAAGCGCCGAGACGAAAGCTTCGCGACAGAAAGGTTAGGTTTTATTTTGCACTTTAAACGATTTTTAATTCATTTTAGCAACCTTATTAATGACGATCACGTCGGGGTCACCAAATGTTGAGACAACGAGCTTTTTCGTTGACTATATATGAAGAATTTCACAAAAGTTTAATTTCAAAACGTTATAATTTATTGTATGTAGTTTTTATAGTGAGGGTGACCGAAAATGCCAGAGCCTTTAACAATGTATTGTTTGTAATTAGAGAGTTAACATAAATTTAAGGAGGCGAGCAAGCAAGTCTCGTGCCAAATAATAGTTTGGGACAAAAAAGGTGTGTGTTCCAACTATATTAAGCGGTAACTGACTTTTAGCAGACGCAGCTGCCGTCCGTTTAGCTATGCAGTGAGGAAGCATAGATGACAAAACGAGAGTTAAGAAGCATAGATAACACTACTCGACAAATTTCAACTTTTTTTTTCCGCTGTCTCCAAAAATGACTTTTTCTAATAGATTGGGAGATTTAAAATTTTTTTAAGAATTATGGTTTTTTTTCATGAAGTAGTTTTTTTTAAAGAATTTTTAAAAAATCTGGTATTTTTTGTCATAGGTAGTGCTTCTATTTTTCACATAACTCTCGTTTCATACAACTGGTTGTATTGAACTTTACAGTTAAAAAATGCTGATAAATGCAGCTATAACTCAGACACTTTGTAGCAGAAACTTAACGTCTGGCAGATATTAAGCTTCCAAAATGAAATTTCGTCATTTTTTTTCGGTATTTTTTACCCGAAATTTTGACTTTGAAACTTCTGGAAAAGTCGAAACAAAAATAAATGAATCCCTTGATTTTTGATACTCCATGAAAAAAAAAAAAACATTCTTCAAAATTTTTAAACATCCAAATCTATCAGAAAAAGTCATTTTTGGAGACAGCGGAAAAGTCGTGTCGACTAGGTTAATCAAAAATTGGTTTGCTCAAAATTAAATGCAAATTCGAATTTCATATTTTCCTGTCATTTATGCGCACTACAGATAGCGAAAGATCGAGAGATCACTAAAGAATGCGAAAGTATTAAAGAAGACGGCTGAACATGCTACTGCCATGCGGGAACCTATGTCGATATACAATATGATGCAGTGGGAATCACAAAAAGCAAACAAGAAAAGACATCTTATTTACTGCTGCACCAGTGGCTTGTTTTAACTTATGTTGACTAAATATGGGGCTGGCAAATACAATAAACCCTACCAAATAGCTAAATACATTTTTTTTTAATTATGGTACGAAATACATTTTTACCTTTTATATACATATGTACATATGTATTCCGTTATATTTTTGTATCAGATTATACATTCCAAAATAAGTATACTTCGTTTCTATATACATACATAATGTATGTATATATTAAATACTTAATTAATAAAATTGTTATATATTTGTGAAAATATTTATTTTTCTTTGCTCGTGTTTGATAAGAAGGTGTCAAGCCACTTTTCAATAACTGGCAGATTTTGGTCGCTCCATTGCGTTTCCTCTTTAATATTTCGAAGAGATTTTTCAATAATATGCTGAGCACTTCCGAATTCTCCAAAATGTTGATCGTAGAAATTCTTAACCATATTATATCCCTCTTGTGTCGCAAACATTCCAGTTGCTGAGCTTATTAGTTTATCCCAAAGATTACTGTTATTTTGAAACCTAAAATGAAATATCAATGACACACTTAAGATTTATTTTGCAGAATTTTTCAAAAGCTAAATCTGATCATATAGCTTAGTTTATATTAGTTTCTTTATATCTATGTTTTATGAGGCTGAAGGTATTTGCAATCACACTTAAACTAAATTGTCAATATTTCAAATATTATGACTGATTACAAAATATTGTATTTAAAATTTCGAGAGTCTTTGTTAAATAGAGGTCTTTATAAACCCAAGCACGCCCTTATTTAACATGACAAAAATGTGTTCAGAAAACATTAGCTTGGGATCTAATAGAACACCAAGATCATTAACTAGGGTAATTCCCTCAAGAGAACCACCGCTTAGAATGTAAGGAGCCAGAACGGTGCTGGAACGATAGAATGTCATTCCAATACATTTCGAAGCATAAGCTAGGTTAGGTTTTCTAAGACGGCCCTCAACGGCCCTCATTGGCCAGAATGGCCCTTAGCTATCCGGATTTTGTATGGACCTTTACGAGGGTGAGGTTTTGAATCGAGGTGTTTTTGGCAAAGGCAAGCAGATTCCCTGGCGACCTCTTGGAGGCATCATCCAGTGATTCCAGCGTCGATGCGCCCAGGTATCTTTCCCTTGCCCGTGAGAGACCCGGACAACGGCAGATGAGATGTTTCAGGGTTTCATCACTTTTCCTGCAGATGTCACTGTTGGTGATGTTTAGCTTGGTTGCATGCCCACTATACCCACTAGCAGTCTGCAGTGTTCCGTGGTAGGTGCAGCAGATAGTGGAGTTTATCATTGCGTTCCTTGCACATGATTTTCGAGATTCTGCAGGTGGTGGTGTTTTTCCACTTGCTATCTGTTTTCAGTTTGGCCTTCTTCTCCAAGTCGCTTTTTGGCGTTCTAAGGGAGACAGACACGTTTTCGATTCTTTCGTTCACCAGCCCGACGCCTTTTTTAGCCAGAACGTCTGCCGGTTCGTTTTCTTCGATGCACGGCGAAAAGCTCCGCTCGAATATGCTGCATTGGTCGGGTATCTTATAAGGCGCCCTTATTTCAGGGTTCTCAAGTATAGGCACGCTCCTACTCCTTCGTCCATCTTGGAGCCGTCAGTATATATATTGAGGTGTTTAGTCTGGTCGCGTCACGTTTTCCAGGCTTTGTGTCTCATAAAAAAAAACTTTTTAAAACCAACGGCCAGCCTCTTAAAGCCCTTCCAATGTCTCAAACAACCCGACATGCCACACAGTTCTAAACCATTTTGTTTAGAAATAGCATCACTCACGAAGCCTGAAAACCCAGCACAATATGGATGTTCTACGCTATCGCGTACTCGATACTCTACTGATAACACTAGTCAACACGACATTTGGTTTTTTAAATTTGGTATATCTTCCAGACGTTAAGCTGCAGCTACAAAGTGTCTGCATCGGACTTATAGCTGATATTGTCAGCTTTTCAGAACTGCAAAGTTCAATACAACCAGTTGTAAGACACTTAAGTTATGTGAAAAATAGAAGAAAAATACCGAATTTTTCAAAAAGTCTTTAATAAATAATAAACCTTAAAAAAAACCATAGGTCTTTAAAAATGTATAAATTTCCAAATCTATCAGGAAAAGTCATTTTGGGCGACAGCGGAAATAAAAAGTTGAATTTTGTTAGGTAGTGTGATTTCTTTTTTACATGTTTTTTTTTTTGGCACAGACCACAGAGCATTTAATTTATATTAAAAAATGTTTAAATAAATTTTAAATCAAATACATATCAGACCAATGTGATAGACAGACTCTTAAAGCGGAATAAATACAAACTGAGAGGAAAGAGATTGCACCAGCTGCTAATGAGAGAAATATAGAGCGCAGCTGTACAGAAAGTTTCTAGAGCGAAAGAGGAAGAATAGTTAATTAAGCTTGGGTAATAAGGTGAAAAGCTGCTGGAGCTACACATAAGGATGGAAGTAGGGGGACATATGTGAACCAACCAGCAACCACTAAAGGAAAATCGGTTGAAACAGCACTATACTCGCTAGTAGCTACCGTCGAGAAAGCCCTCAACACCAAGAAATATGCACTAGAAGTATTTGTAGACATATCCCGAGAATTTAATAACGTGGTTACAAGCGCATTAATGGGTCGCTTAGAAGCAACCAACACACACCCAGCAATCAACCACTGGATAATTACTTTAGGACGTTGATGTGCAATGACTGCACCATCAAGTGGCCCAAGCGACACCAGCCGATGGCTGTTACGCGCGGATCCCAGGCAAGAAAGCAGCCCACCTCCCGCCCAACCGACCGAGGGGCGCAGCCGCCTAACGTGCGACTCGTTAACCGAACCGATCGCGGGCATGCATGAAAGATAGGTGTTAGACTAGTGTTCGAGGAAAAGTAGAACTAATCTAACTAAAGAAACGAAGTAATTACTAATTACGGGAAAGATATAAGAGAATAAGTAATTTAAGACTAGGAAGGGAGTTAGTGGTAGATATAATATGATAGAGGGAATTATAATCCGAGCATAGGACCCCAAATGGTTAATGCAAAGAGTAATACGATCTACAAAGCGGAAGAAACAAGGGTGTATAATTTCTAGTGCTTCTAATAGGAATCGTGAAGTTTATGCGGCTCAACAGGTCAGGGCTATCTACGTCACCCTTGATCAAGTTGTGCACACAAATCACACCAAGCATTTTCCTACGATTAGCTAAGATTGGAAGGTTTATTAAAAGCAATCTATTAGAGTAAGACGGCAGTCTCACACTTGCATCCCAGTTGAGGCCGCGAAGAGCAAAAAGTAAAAAGTTTTTCTGAACTGATTCTATACGGTCACGATGTACGTTGTACTGAGGTATTCTAAAATCGGACGAACCAGAGAGGTGTAGAGAGTCTTTGTTATATAGGGGTCGTCAAATTCCTTTGACCACCTCTTTATAAACCCAAGCACGCCCATGGGCTTATTCACCATGGTAGAAATGTGTTCTGAAAACTTTAACTTGGGATCTAATAGAACACCAAGATCATCAACCCGGGTAATTCTCTCAAGAGAACCACCACAAAGGGTGTAAGGAACCAGAAAGGCGCTGGAGCGATGAAAAGTCATTACTTTACATTTGGAAGCATTAAGGTTTAACAAATTTGCACAACACCAAGACTGAAATCTATCGAGATCGGATTGCAACCTGGATTGGAAAGAAATGTCCTTATACTGGACACAGAGCTTAACATCATCCGCATACATTAGTACTCGAGAGTATGTTAATACAGAAGGTAGGTCATTTATAAAGAGAGTAAAGAGTAAGGGGCCTAGATGGCTGCCCTGAGGTACACCCGAAGTCACCATAACTGGAGAGGACAGGGAGTTTTCGAAAAGGACTCTTTGAGACCTAGAACAAAGGTAGCTAGAGATCCATATCAGGAGATTGGGCGGGAACCCTAGAAGGTCGAGCTTTTGTGCTAGGAGAGAATGGTTTACAGAATCGAACACTTTACTAAAATCGGTGTAAACAACATCCGTCTGCAAATTACCTTGAAAGCCTTTTATTATAAAGGAGGTAAACTCCAATAAATTTGTAGTGGTTGATCTCCGCCTTATAAATCCATGTTGAGTTGGAGATATAAGTGATCTGCATAGGTGCTGCAGGTGCGGAGTTAAAATTTTCTTAAACACTTTAGGAATAGCGGATAACTTAGATATACCTCTATAGTTCATTGCGTCAGACTTGCAACCTTTCTTATGGAGAGGAATTATAAAAGACTCCTTCCATATCGGGGGAAAGCATGAAGAATTTATAGATAGGTTGAACAGTTTAAGGAACGGCCCACACAGAGACTCGGCACAATACCTGAGTACACAGCCAGGAACTCCGTCCGGACCCGGCGAGAACACCGGCTTTACTGTTCGTAGATCATGAGGATGGGTGTGCGGACGTTTTACGCTTACTGTTTACGAAGCTGTATAACTGTTTGGGGTCCTTAGAAAAACGTATCCTGCATCGAGATAGGTAATTCTGATAGCATTGAGCGTTAAGAACTGAAAAGTTTGACCGAGCTATTACATAATGAGAAAGATAAGAAGGAGATTGATTTTAAGTTTTTTAGATGAGATAACTCCTTGGTAAACCAAGGGGGTTTTCTTGATCTAATCGGACAGGAAAGTGGGACACAAGAGACAAAAAGTGAGTCCAGTGCATCATAGAAAATGTTTGTGCCTGTCGTAACATCACTGCACAAATATAAAGCGGACCAATCAAAATCCCTAATGAGGTAATTAAGCTTCGTAAACTCGGCTTTACGGAAGCAGCGGACACATTGGGGTAGTCTACCCGACCGATCCAGTACCGTTCGTCCTAGGTCGAGCGACACATCAAAAGTAGGATGGTAGGCATCTTCTGGTATAGTGAGCGGGGGGACTCGAGTTAACAACGCTAAGGTCGGATCCGTTACAAAGCACAGATCAAGAAATCGACCCAAGGAATTTTTAACATGGTTAACTTGAGACAGAGACAGGTCAATCAAGCCGTCAACAAAGTCATGACGTGCCATGGGTACCAGGCTATTACACTCATTTGCCGAAGACCAAACAATTCCTGGCAAGTTGAAGTCACCAAGAACTATCATGTGATCTTTGTCAGATAGCGAGGAAGAAATAGCGGTTAAGGCGGACAAATGCTGCTCGTAAATTGCGACATCCGAATAAGGTGGAATATACGAACAAGTTATGAAAACTGAGAAAGCGGGAAGAATCAGTTTTACACACAGAAATTCCAGTTCCTTCTGGATCTGGACTGTGAAAAGTTCCGACGTGAAGTTTGAGTCCACAGCAATCAGAACCCCTCCTGCACGTCGAGACGAACGATCCTTTCTATAAGTTGTGTACCGACCTGCCAAAACTTCGGAACTAAGAATGTCCGGCTTTAACCAGGTTTCGGTAAACACAATAACGTTGGATGCAAATGCACTATCCAGGAAAAGAATGCTGAGCTTACTACGCAAGCCTCGAACATTCTGATAGGTCACTATCACGATAAAGAACCTCCTAGATTGTAGACGGGTTCAATCAGAATGGGACACCACCTCCATAGCCAAGGGGGCACACAGAGGCACACCGCAAGGTGGAGTCCTGTCGCCCTTCCTGTGAAATTTGGTGATCGACGACTTAATCAAGAGATTCGAGAGAAAAGCCCCAAAAATAACACTCAGGGAGATATGGGAGTGGGCGGAAGAAGTAGGACTTAGTATCAACGCGGACAAGGCGGACCTGTACCTCTTCACCAAGAGGTACAAGGTACCGTCATGGATCCTATTGGATAGCAAGCTGACATGGTGGGTCTCCTTGCAGTGAAAAGGGTGAAGAAGGCCACCATTGCGTTTTACGCATCAAAGAAGATTCTCAGCAGCACATGGGTCCTGTCACCTGCTCTAATGCACTGGATCTACATATCGCTGGAACGACCAACTCTGCTGTATGGAGTCTTAGTGTGGTGGCAACCTACCAGGAAGAAGACGTACCACAAGCTTATTTAAAGGACTCAGCGACAGGCTCTGCTCTGTATCACGGGGGCACTGAGATCAACCCCAATAAAAGCACTCGAGACCATCCTTGAAATTGATCCCCCGGACATCAACGCTCATCTGACCGCAGGAAAGGCAGCACAGCGCCTGATTGCATCATGAAACATGTGGCCACAAGGATATGGGCACTGTTCGATTGGCAGGGATATGATCAGTTATACCGACAAGATGACCCCTCGAACTTGCCTCGTCATCAGAACAAATGCATTTTTGGGACCTGAAGAATGGAAAAAAGGATGGGGCCAGACCCAACATCTCAACATATTCACAGACGGCTCCAAGATGCAAGGAGGAGTAGGAGCTGGCCTATACTGTACAGACCGCGAAATAGAACTGTCATACAAGCTACCGGACCGGAAAGCACAACGGAAGTTGCACAACACACAGAGCGATCACAAAATGTAGTCAATCTGTTCGTAGCGGCCAAGCGGCGGTAAAATCCATGCAGTCGTCCACGGTCAGTTCTAGAAGTGTCTTGGCAAGCAGGGAAGCATTAGACTCACTTTGCACGACCAAGTCAGTGCGGATCTATTGGGTTCCCACCCACCAGGCCATCGAAGGAAATGAAGCGGCGGACGTTCTGGCAAAGGCAGGCGTCGGGTTGGCAACTGAAAGTGTAGAGAATGTGCGTATCAAAAAACCCAGCAACTATCTGCTGCACTTTCCACGGAAGGACTGCAGACTGTTAGTGGAAATATTGACAGGTCACTGTCTGGCCGCATCACACGCAGCCAGACTAAACAGCACGGACAAAAACAGCTGCCGGAAATGTGATGACCTCGGGGCTATTGAAACCATGGAATATCTAATTTGCAGATGCCCTGCTTTCCGACAGACAAGGAGAAGATACCTGGGCGCACCGACGCTGGCATCGCTAGAGGATGCCTCCAAGAGGACGCGAAAGAAACTGCTGGCCTTCGCCAAAAACACCTTAATTTTAGGTGACATCAAAACCTCACCAGCACCCACGTAAAGGTCCATAGCCATTCGGGTAACTAAGGGCCATACTGGCCTATGGGAGACCCCAGGAGGGTCGTCCGGGTTAACCTAACTTAATACTCGAATGTAGAGACCTCGAAGAAGACACCACAGCTGATGAAATCTGCAAGTCTTAAGTTGACCAGCTCCAATTGGCGGAAGTAACCCCAGCGGACGTCAGGAAAGCTTAAGGCCAGACTCAAATAGCAAGTATTAGACCGTCTGCAACAAGTGCATACAGGGCACTGAACGTAGGAGCAATGAGGGTTGGATGGGCTAATACTAGAATCCAAACAAAAACTCGCAGGACCTAATGCAGTCAGTGCGAGAGAGACAAAGACGCCTATTAGTGAGCCGTATAAAGTAATACGCCGATCTGGGTGGGTGAATAGTGGCAACTGCAAGTTATCTGGTGGCACACCCATGCGATCAGGGATGCCTGCTCGGATAGTGACAGCTTTGCTCGGGAAAAAAAAAAAAAAAAAATTATTTCTATAGCCGTTACGCACCCACAAGCTAGAGACGGCAGGAGTTTCAGAGCATGGTGCTGGAAAAAGCCACGGACTCACAAGGCCGGTAGCCGATGGTCATAGCAGGAGCACCCGGTAGACAAATGCAAGAGTGCACTACCCTTTAGGCATTCGTCCCTCTTATTGTGGGCATAGCTAACGACGGTAGGAAGCAGATGTTTAGAAAGGCGGGTAGAAGTTCGTGCCTTTGTGAGGACCCAGACTGGGACCTCACATGCTTATACGTATATGGCCTTAAAAATAGAATATATTAAAGTCAGTCGTAAATATATAAATAAGCTAGATTTATTAGTAGAATAACCGCCAGATGCCCAGCTCACCCCCACCCGAAAAACCAGCAGCAGACAAGCCAAAGCGACGAACACACTCCGAAAACGGAGTGCGCGAAAGGAGAGAGAGAGAGAGAGCGGCCACTACCATAAGTGGCGCTCGGCCAGCCGTGTAGGCGAAAGAGATCCGCGAAAGCCGGTGCAGCGAAATCTCTCTCTTTCGGAAAAGTCCCGTTGACCCGAAAAGAACGGCAATGGGCCCAGCCCTGGAATCGACGGGCTCAATGAAAAAATCTAGAGAGAGTGGAAATCGAGAGGGCGTGGCGTGCGGTTCAGATGAAAACGCGAGTGTGAAACTAAAATGTTGCGCGGATAGAGAAAACTGAGGACAAAACCACAACGCAGACTACGCCGAGGGACGCCCAAGCAAAATCGCAGCCCACAACTCAGACCACGAAGCAGACCCAGGAAGCCAAGGAGGCTAGAGAGATCATGGGACATCGACGTTACACACGCGGGTGAGCTGGCTGATGGCCAAGACGGGGAAAGGGCTTAGAGTAGGTGTGCGGTGGTGTGTTGGTGTGTTGGTGTGTTGTTCTAGCGTGCCTCCTTGATCCCGGCAACAGGGGTTCTACCCTGCCGATATCGGGAGTGATACGTCTTCCTCCCTCTCCTCATCCCAGTGAGTGGCCTGCTTCCTTCTCTGGCAACAGGGGATTTACCCTGCTGGAGTCGGTTTCGGTCTGCGCCCTTCCTTTCCCCTCCTGACACAGTCTGCCTTACTGGCGGGTTCACGCTCCCCTGCCGTCCCCCGGCGTATGAATTTCGCTCCGGTTTTGGCAACAGTGGATTTACCCTGCCGAGACTGGGATCTGGTGCGCCGCCGGGATCGCTGGGCCTCGCGGGGACCACGTCTTTCCCCTCGTCCCTAAGTTATATCTCGAAGGTCACGCCGTTGGCGGTGACTCGGTAGCCCCCTATGAAATAACACGCCCTCCAATCTCAATAGTCTCAGCAACTTATAAATAAACTGTAAGTGACCCTGGACAGACTGAGATGTGTACCCCAGCCTCAGATTACTACCTTACACCTTGACTTAACCCTACTTGGCGTTTCCTTGCTTCGGAGAGCCAATTGGACCATTAGTGAGAAATTCCCCTTCATTAACCATCAAACTCCTCGATTTGTACACTCGGAGGTAAAAGGTCTCGCCAAAAACTAGATAGAGAATAAATAGAAAATCGGTGGCTTGAATGTGGAAGCGTTCTCGGACACATTCAATCGGCCAGTTGTTCATAGGGATAGCCAGAGATGACAGCACGCCTAAAAAGGAGGATTATTTAAGCGTATGACGCAGTCAAGCAACGAAGAAGAGCAAGCAGCCGGGCCGCTCCATGCGACTGCGACTGCTTGTTTGCTGCAAAAATTAAAGGTGGTGTTCGACAAAAGGGAATATCAAAGAAATGAATTCGATGAAGAAGAATTTTTTGCAATGCTAAATTTTTTTAATGAAAGTATGCCAAGAATGGTGTGGATAATTAATTAAATTAAAATCAAAGTAAAATTGTCTATGTTTTATATGTTTTAGAAGCGGTGCGGTACTTCTTGTCTTTCAAATTTATTCCATTTCAATTAACTTTAGATATAGATTTACGTATGTGAAAATCGGCTCTCAAGAAAGGTGAAATCTTTTGACAATATATCAAAATTCGAGCCGTGCTCAAGGTATCGAAGCATCGCCAATAATAGAGGAAAAACAAAACAGCTCCATTAATGAGAATTGGGTTTTGCTTAATGCAAGTGAGAAATCCGAACAGCGTGATCTGCATTTATGTACAGAAGTAATCAGATCGGTCAATAAGAAAAATTACTTAAACAAATAAAAAGCTTTTTAAATTACATTGGATTCTTTTTATTTATTCGCCCTCTTCTCCCAGAGAAATTGGAGTATATCTAACAAAAAATTGAACATCTGTGATTTAAAAATCTCCTGGCTACTCAACATTTGCTGAAGAATATCAGTTACTCTTGTCCGTCATTGCTTACATTTTCGCAGTGAGTCTCTTTTTTTCGTTGTGAATGCCAATGTTTCAGAGTTGCATAGAAACTTGTAGTTTAGGAACATCCAAAATGGACGGTAGAAAATTTCGAAACGGCAACAATGTACGGACCATCCTTGAAAAGAATGGTAGATGGTCGCTTGTGGGAAAGAGCTATAACTAAATTATTCTCTGGATTCACTTTAGACCGATTGGAAGAATTTAACCGATTCGATTTACGAAGCAATTATTGGCAAGTCAAGATGGATAATCAATTTAAAGGTACATCGAGAAGATAAAAAATGATTCTAATGAATTGCCAAGAGTCTGTAACTGATTATTTACTAAAAGTCGCAGAAAAATGTATCAGTACAGTTCAGGAACAGTGTTTAAGATTATTGCAATGTTTATAGCATGCCCAACGCGTGCAACAAATGACAGCATCGTTTAAATAAAAATAATTGTTTACTTTTCTTCTTATGGGTTCCTCCAAAATTTTAAAATAAGTCAACAAAATTTCAAATTTTGACCACAAATTTTTGTTTGAACGCCTGTTTTATTTCAATTTGTGTTACATTTTAGGATCAATTTTGTTTCTATACTTTTTTGTGTAAAAAATTGATCTCTGAAAATACTACAATGTGTGTTCCTCCTTTTGAAAATGTGTACGTGTTAAATTAACTTAAGTGGTTTTAAAATTAAATGTCGAGATGATTAAATTTGGGCCGTCGAGAAGCCGTGAAAGTAGCAAAGACATCACACATCTCAATGAAAATAATCGTCTTTGCACAGCAAGGCCCGATTGTTCTCATTCTATCATATATATTATTCAGGTTCAATATCAAATGTACCATTAAGCTGGCTCTTTGTTACCTTTCGGCAACGCAGACCATCAATTTTTGCAAGGATATTTTATTGTTATTCGAGCTTATCAAAAACCGGTTGACAAACATTCAAGGTGTTTGAAAGCACAACCCGTGGACGAAGTGGAAATAGTCAAAGTTGGTGAGCAATTAAGTGATCTTGACATTGTGCTTCATCGTCGAAATGAGCTACTTGAACGTGTATCCGAGACTCATCGCTGTTATGATACATTACAATATCCCATTTTGATTTGAAACGGCCAAGATAACTATCATTTCAACATTAAAATGATTGTTAATAGCCTATTCACACTGAGCGCCGTTTACCGTTTATTTCCTAGACGGTGCGTAAGGTTTTGCCGTTCCGAAAATTTCCCAGTTAATTCCACCGTCTATTTTGAATGTTCCTAAACCGCACGTTTCTGTGCGATATTTAGCCGATGGTTTTCAAATACGACTCTGAAAAATTGGCATTCACAACGAAAAAATGGAATTCACTGTGAATATGTAAGCAATGACTGACAAAAATAACTTATATTCTCCAGAAAATGGCAAGGAGCCAGGTGGTTTTTCAATAGCATTTGTAAAATTTTCAGTTAGAGATGCTATGATACCTTTGCGAGAAGAATGCAAATAAATAAAAATGTAGTTTTAAAATTTTATATTTGTTTTGCAATGGCAGAATATATCTGCAGATAATTTCAGATCCCCTGCTCATGTTGCTCACTTTAATTAAGCAGAATCCAATTCTCATTAATGGAGCTGTTGTGTTGTTCCTTCAATATTGTCGACGCTTCGATCTGTTGTGCAAGGCTCGAACTAAGATATATTGTCGAATCGTTGTAATTTTCTGGAGATCCGATGTTCACATACGCAAATCTATACCTGAAGTAAATTGAAATGGAATAAATTTGGAAGACTTTGCTGGTAGAAGCTCAATAAACTATAGTTTATTGCGCTATTGTGCTTATTAAACATATTGTGCAGTATGCAACAGCACATTATTATTCCGCTGTAATCGCTATCTTTATCCTTTCGTCCAGCAACATGATTAGTTATTGCAAGAAAATATTTTGCTGTTGAACCATAGTTAAAACAATTGCAAAATCTTTCATATCCATTTTTTTCCAAACAAAAATAAAAAAATCTTGCGCTCAAAAACTCAGTTTTTATTATTGTAATCAGCTGTTAGACGGTAAACGGTAGACGGTGCCAGTGTGAATCGGAGTTTCACCGTCTGTCAAAAATCGCAACGTTCGCCCTTGACGGACTCAGTGTGCAGAGGGTATAAGCCAATGAGCTGTTGAGATATTTCATAAATAGAAGTTCGAGCTGTTAAAGTAATAGTAGGTATAGTTTATTGGGATATATGTAGACCGACGAAGGCATATATGTACATATGTATGTTTAGGCAAAGTGTGCATGAAAGACCGATTAAAAACCGATGCAACGAATATGATATGTTGCGATACGATCAGCTATAGACACTAACGACTCTAGACGATCGTAGATCAACTCCAGACTATATGAGTGCTAGGTGCAGACTATATTAAGAGAAGGCGGGCCGAATTACCCGTGCCATAATAAAGGCGAGCGTGCGATGGATTGCGAGAGTGATAGTAAAAGATCGAGAGACCGATGGAGAAGTGGAAAGAATTAAAGAAGACGTGAGAGAACGGCTGGATAAGCTGCTGCCATGAGGGCACTTTTGTCGATGTACAGGGCAGTACACACAGCAAACAATAATAGTAATTTAATTTATATATTGTTCTCATATACTCAAAAATTAAGTCGAAACTCTTAAGTTTTCTTCGATGCAACCAAGCCAAATTTCGTTTCGAAATTTGAGTGATGCCGTTATCAACTTTTCACGTGCTGTCTGAAATGGCGAGAAGCCTCGAAATTATTGTTTTTTGGCCAAACATCGAAAGATCGCCATGAAATTTTAGCACGTGTTTTTAGACGATAATTTAAATTATCAGTCACCGTGTTTCTTAGTGTGTTCCATGTTAGATGTATTCAATTGAATGAAAATAATCATACGCATATTTTGATTCGGCTGATTGAAAAAATTAAGCCGAATCAAATTGATGATGTGATTTCGGCCAAAATTTCAGATCAGACTTTGGATGCTAAATGCGTCAAAGTGGTCACAAAAAATATGATTCACTGTTCATGTGCTGCGTTGAATTTAAATTTACCGTGCATAATTTAAGAAACGTGATAAGTATCTCTTCAGTTACTCTCTGGCCATTAAGATGGTCATCTTAAGTCGAGGTGATGATCCCACCTTTGTCATCAAGAATCGCAAAGAGGTTCTGGTTATTTCTCTTACCTCCCACGAGATACATAGAAATATAGGGTCTTGAAGAGCACTCCTTCTTGGAGTCCAGCTTAATTCCGGAACCTCAACCGGACAAACTGGACTAGGTATTCAGACCACCTATCCTCAGCTCTCATATCCTGTCTGAGTCCCCTCTGAAAAGGAGGTCGCGCCGGAAGCCATGGTCTGTCTTGTTAAAACTTTTACTGACGCCTGTAGGAAGGCTCACGATAAATCTTGCCCTTCTATTAAAATCGGAGGTCAAAAGAAACCTAGATGGTGGATTTCGAAACTATGGGAACTATAAGAGCAGTCAATCAAGAACTAGGAAGCCTCGTGCCTACATAAAGAAAGCCGACCATTCCTGCACTACGTCGAGTGAAATGTCAGTAAACCTTCTTCTCAATACCCACTTGCCAGGTAGCAATGTAATCAGACCTGAATAGACCGCGCCCCCCAGGTCTCCTTTTCCAGGATCAAGTATTCTCAGCCTGTTAAGTCAGGAGAACACTCCCTGGAAAATCAAGAGCTAAAAGCCCTACAAGCCTGCTGGAACAGATGGCATTATTCCTGCTGAACTGATCTATACAGTGCAAAAAGCGATAAACTGTCTCAAAGGTGTCTACAAGGCAGTTTTCTCCCACAGATACATCTGTGACACCTGTCTTAAGACCAAAGTCGTGTTCATTCCCATGGCAGGCAGGCTCTCGTATACTGCTGCCCATATGTTTCTTGTCCTTTTTTCTGAAGACGATGAAACGGATTTTGAGACTGGATATCATAGATTCCACCCAGACTAATCTCAGACTCTCAGTACGCCTATCGGAAGGGAACATCTACCAAAATAGCTCTACACACGATCACATCGATCTTACAAACTTTGGGGAACTGGGGAAAAAAATTCCTAAACAGAGTGAAGTAAGCCACAAGGGCAAAAAGCAAAATGCAAAAAAGCAATCGGACTAAAATGGGGAATGACATTGTGGAATTTAAAAAAATATTTCTTCCACTCGAGTTCTGTGGCTGCAAATTAATCAAATTACATAATTACTATATAATAATAATTTATATAATAATATTAATACCGGAACTTATCTATCTCTGTGTTTTAGCGCCACTATTCCTGGCTTGGGGAATACTGATATAACTATGTTGGAGATCAGCCGAATAAACAATTAGTGTTTAAGTGGGGCCTAAATCTGAGTAATCCATTCCCAATCGCAAATTGCAGCACTACATTTTTGCCAATTTTACATTTCATTGCCTTGGTCAGACTGAGTTCCATGAGCGCTGACCAGACCACCATCTTCAATTCCATTAATTCCTGTCTTAAAATTAAAATAAATAGTAATATACAAACACATTGTAGCTGGAAGATTATAGGCTTTCCAATTCACATTTGAAAATTGTTTGCGGTATATTTTCCCTAAATTTTGACTTTGAAAACTCATTTGGGCTGTCTTAGATAAACACAAACTTAGCCCAAGAAATATTATTTTTTTCTATTTTTCCAAACTATAGCTTTAGTTTTCAGCTGTGCAGAATTGCAATGTTCAATACAACCAGATACCTCATACAAATAATTATATGTGCATTTACAGTTTGTTGTGTTTTAGTCATATATGTAAGTAAAACGAGGGGGAACGTTAAGAGCCGCGGCATAGGCCGCGGCTCTACTTTATACCCGGTACTCAATCAGTATGTACATACATATATGAGCTTGCGATTTATGCAATTTATTATATGTTCGCAAAAGGGAAGAATTAAATTTTGGGCAAAAATAATATTTCAAAAAATGAAGTCAAATCATATTTAAAATTTTGTTTGCATATGCTTTTTACATCTGCTTCTACATTTCTACATGTATAACTACATATTTGAGACGTACAAGTGTTTGCGACAGAGAACCATGTTAAAAACTCCTTAGGTCGATTTCTTAATCTGTGCTTTTCAACGGATCCGACCTTAGCGTTGTTAACTCGAGTCCCCCGCTCTCTTTACCTGAAGATGCCTACCATCCTACTTTTGATGTGTTGCTCGACCTAGGACGAACGGTACTGGATCGGTCGGGTAGACTACCCCAATGTGTCCGCTGCTTCCGTAAAGCCGAGTTTACGAAGCTTAATTACCTCATTAGGGATTTTGATTGGTCCGCTTTATATTTGTGCAGTGATGTTACGACAGGCACAAACATTTTCTATGATGCACTGGACTCACTTTTTGTCTCTTGTGTCCCACTTTCCTGTCCGATTAGATCAAGAAAACCCCTTTGGTTTACCAAGGAGTTATCTCATCTAAAAAACTTAAAATCAATCTCCTTCTTATCTTTCTCATTATGTAATAGCTCGGTCAAACTTTTCAGTTCTTAACACTCAGTGCTATCAGAATTACCTATCTCGATGCAGGATACGTTTTTCTAAGGACCCCAAACAGTTCTACAGCTTCGTAAACAGTAAGCGTAAAACGTCCGCACACCCATCCTTGCTATCCTTCCTTAATACGTCAGCAGATAATGATCAGGCAATTGCCGATCTTTTTGCACGTTTTTTCCAAACTACCTATTTGCAGGACGTTTACTCTGGTCAGCCGTATCCATACAGTTTACCGAGGTCGAACGGCATTTTCAATCCTTTGCTAAATGAAAGCTCGTTGCTTCATGATCTACGAACAGTAAAGCCGGTGTTCTCACCGGGTCCGGACGGAGTTCCCGGCTGTGTACTCAGGTACTGTGCCGAGTCTCTGTGTGGGCCGTTTCTTAAACTGTTCAACCTATCTATAAATTCTTCATGCTTTCCCCCGATATGGAAGGAGTCTTTTATAATTCCTCTCCATAAGAAAGGAAGCAAGTCTGACGCAATGAACTATAGAGGTATATCTAAGTAATCCTCTATTCCTAAAGTGTTTGAGAAAATTTTAACTCCGCACCTGCAGCACCTATGCAGATCACTTATATCTCCAACTCAACATGGATTTTTAAGGCGGAGATCAACCACTACAAATTTATTGGAGTTTACCTCCTTTATAATAAAAGGCTTTCAAGGTAATTTGCAGACGGATGTTGTTTACACCGATTTTAGTAAAAGTCCTCTCCAGCTATGGTGACTTCGGGTGTACCTCAGGGCAGCCATCTAGGCCCCTTACTCTTTACTTTCTTTATAAATGACCTACCTTCTGTATTAACATACTCTCGAGTACTAATGTATGCGGATGATGTTAAGCTCTGTGTCCAGTATAAGGACATTTCTTTCCAATCCAGGTTGCAATCCGATCTCGATAGATTTCAGTCTTGGTGTTGTGCAAATTTATTAAACCTTAATGCTTCAAAATGTAAAGTAATGACTTTTCATCGCTCCAGCGCCTTTCTGGTTCCTTACACCCTTTGTAGTGGTTCTCTTGAGAGAATTACCCGGGTTGATGATCTTGGTGTTCTTTTAGATCCCAAGTTAAAGTTTTCAGAACACATTTCCACCATGGTGAATAAGGCCATGGGCGTGCTTGGGCTTACAAAAAGGTGGTCAAAGGAATTTGACGACCCCTATATAACAAAGACTCTGTACACCTCTCTGGTTCGTCCGATTCTAGAATACGGCTCTTGTGTATGGTGCCCTCAGTATAACGTACATCGGGACCGTATTGAATCAGTTCAGAAAAACTTTTTACTTTTTGCTCTTCGCGGCCTCAGCTGGGATGCAGGTGTGAGACTGCCGTCTTACTCTAATAGATTGCTTTTAATAAACCTTAGCTAATCGTAGGAAAATGCTTGGTGTGATTTTGGTGCACAACTTGATCAAGGGTGACGTAGATAGCCCTGACCTGTTGAGCCGCATAAACTTCATGATTCCTATTATAAGCACTAGGAACTATACACCGTTGTTTCTTCCGCTTTGTAGATCGAATTACTCCTTACATGAACCATTTGGGGTCCTATGCTCGGATTATAATTCCCTCTATCATATTATATCTACCACTAACTCCCTTCCTAGTCTTAAATTACTTATACTCTCATATCTCTCCGGTAATTAGTAATTACTTCGTTTCTTTAGTTAGATTAGTTCTACTTTTCTCGAACACTAGTCTAACACCTATCTTTCATGCATGCCCACGATCGGTTCGGTTAACGAGTCGCGCGTTAGGCGGCTGCGCCTCTCGGTCGGTTGGGCGGAAGGTGGGCTGCTTTCTTGCCTGGGATCCGCGCGTAACAGCCATCGGCTGGTGTCGCTTGGGCTACTTGATGGTGCAGTCATTGCACATCAACGTCCTAAAGTAAAGTAAAGTAAAGTTAAATCTTAAAAATTTTGCTTTCCACAGATTTTTGTCCGTTTTGGGGCGGAAAAGGGCGTTTCTAAATTTTGATAGTCAGTTGTATTAAAGTGATATAAAAGGAGTTTGAATAGAATGTTTGGTTGCTCTAGCTCTTATATTCTCTGACAAATAGGTGCTTATTTGGACGAACAGCCAAAGCAGACCGGGTCGCATGAGAGAAAAAGCGAGAAGGAACGATGACTATAGTCGCTCTTATCTCTGAGATGAGCGCTAATGAAGACGGACGGACGGACAGACGGACGGACGGACAGACATACATGGCTATATCAACTCGGCTATTGATGCTTATTAAGAAAATATATCCTTTATGTGGTCGGCAACGCTTTCTTCTGGGCGTTACACGCATCCACTATCACCGTTAAATATATACACACATACTCTTCGAGTACCGAGTATAAAAACACTAGTATTAAATGGTATCCATTAACTTCATACGGGTTAAAAATTTACAAAGGGGCAAATTAGGTAAAAAATAATGAAACCTCCGAAGGAAACGTGTTTTTGGAGCACCAACGTAGGGTTTTGTACCTGCGAATGACTTCTTCGAAGTCCTCGCCGTCGCCAGAGTGCGGAATGGAATTTTTGCATTCCGGGAAAAAATAAACGACGCCGCAACTAATACAACTGATCCACGGTGAAAGCCGAAATGACAGTCGGCAACGATGTTCTCTCCCAAATATGGTATTTTCACGCAAGATGAGCAATGTCTTCAATAACATAGGGTATAGAGGGTATATAATGCCATATATCTATTGTAGTCCCTTACCTGTAGACCCCATTCTACTCTACTTATAAAGAAATAAACCTACATACACTTAGTATTGAACGGCATGTTTTACCAACTCAATTATATATGATATAGAATTAAAGTTATGTTTTCATGCGTTTGACTTACCTTTGTCGAATAAAAGTCCAATGCTCAAAAATGAATTTTAATAACGATGTATACCCAACAGATTGGCCGGTTAAAGTGTTTAATATTAATAATATGTCGTTTTCGGTAAAATTCGAATTAGGATCTAAAAGTACCAGCTCTAGTAGATAATTAATCTTTTCATGTTTCGAAGGACAGCTAACGAGCATTTTCAATAAAAAAGTTCGTTCACTTTGTAGACGGGACTTTGGGAACTGGCTTACATATTTAAATCCAAATTTCCATTCTTCTATCGACCCCCATTTAAAAACAGGGCAAATGTATTCCTTAGGAATCCTAAAATCAATTATTTTATAGTAATAGATTACAATTAATTTATTTTACCTACCGATCAAAACTTGTATTAGACTCATTGAACCACATTCCAAATGATTTTTGTGCTGATGCAATACATGGTTGATATCCTGCACGACACAGAAAATTCTTAGCCAATTTGCGCATCTCTGTTTTCCAATGCTCTTCATTTTCAGTCTCAGGCCCAAGCTCTTCATATAGAGGAACCAAGAGTGTTCTAGTATATCGCTAAAAACATAGTTTACTATGTAATGTTTAGTTAAATTCATTCTAATCTTTTCACGTACCTCAAATTTTGTATGAACTGCAGACATATCGATATACCGGCCGAAATGGTCTATAAATGTAAAAACAGGACTCCAAACAATATGATTGCGCTCATATTTCATGAATAAAGTCATATTAAAAGCCGTTGCAAAACTTAAGTCGCCAGCATAAGCTAGATTCCAGGCGTCGTGTAATAATTTAGCCCTATAAAAATATTTTTACTTATTTTAAAAAGGAAAATTTTTGTGAACAACATTTGCATCCTTATAAGTTACATATAGAACAGGCATTCTCAAAGCCAATTATCAATTATCAATCAATTATCGCTTTCCTTCAATTTTTGTTAGGACAAAGCAACACCAATGTATTGCTTCATTTGGCCGTCTCAATTCCGAATGTATTTTGTTGTTTCGAAAACGAAAAAAGTTCACTTCGTTGTGAAACGTTCTATTGTTCTATTAGAATTTGTTTTTTATGAAACATGTTCCCATTTATTGGAAAAAAATGTTTGTCAAATGTGTGGTACGATTTCTTTTATTTTTATTTGGGCGTGCAGTGCCATAAAGCAGCTTTGGCTACCCCTGGCATACATGGTCCTTTTCTCTAACTGAGATAAATTTTCCTCAGTAGCAAGTTTCATTCTTCGCTTCTAGATATGTCCGTTCCTCACCGATTATATAAAATAAAAATTTTTCTCAACTGCATATTCAGTTTGCATATTCATCTAAAAATATGAAACATTTTGTAAAGACATCTGTTGAGCTACTGAGCTTCTTCAGCAGCGTATATGCGAAATTTAATTAAAAAACAAAAGGGTTTGGATTCAATGTATGTGTGTATATTGTGTATGTGTTTTTGTTCAGTTTGGTTTCTTATCGAAAGAACAATGCGAGACGAAAGGTTGGCGGTATCACGTTTGTGCACGACGATGATCAAATTTTAAGTGAAGCTGCTCCGAAGATGTGCCTCCCACGCAGCTCTTGTTGGACGACGAACGACGAAGAAAGGGCGATGTAGCGATAAAGAGTGCAGGGCGACAGCAAGCAAGAAATAATTAAGAGAGATGCTCTCTTTATGCTGCCGTGGGCCGGCGCTAAGCCGAACATACTCCCCCCGTTGAAGAGTACGGGTCTTCGACATCCTTCTTTGGCAGCATACACAGCTTCGCAACGGCCCTTGTGGCTATCCCAGTAGCCGTTTTGAGCTCAGCTACCCTGGGAACACCATCCTTCCCGACGATTAACTTAGTCACCCTTCCCAATGGCCACTTGAGGGGAGGCAGGTTCTCGTTCTTTACGAGCACTACGTCGCCGATGCTGAGACTAGGCTGCCCAGTTCTCCACTTAGCTCTCTCCTGAAGAAGGGTGAGGTACTCCTCTCGCCAGCGGGACCAAAACGTCTGCTGCAGAAAGTTGACCTGCTGCCAGCGATCAAGACGATTGAAGTTTAGTCTGGTTACATCTGGCTCTGCAAACATAAGGATCGGCGCCGTGCCCAAGAAATGCGCAGGTGTTAGCACGTCCAAATCCTCGGGATGCTCTGAAATGGGAAGCAATGGTCTTGAGTTGACTATAGCAGTTATATGGCATATGAGGGTTCTCAGGTCATCGAAGCAAAGTACGGAGCTGGAGGCGGAACGGTAGAAGTGATACTTGGCTGTCTTCACCGCTGCCTCCCAGAGCCCGCCAAAGTGGGGAGACCGAGGGGGAATAAAGCGCCAGTCGATGTGATCTGCGACGCAAAACTCCTGAACTGTCGTCTGGTGCTTTTCGGAGAGGAACAGCTTCTTCAGCTCCGCCAACTCGTTCTTAGCTCCAACGAAGTTAGTTGCATTATCAGACCAAATCTCCCTCGGCTGACCACGAGTACAAATGAACCGCTTGAGCGCGCTAATGAACGCTGGCGTTGACAAATCCTGCACAAGCTCCAAGTGAACGGCCTTGGTGGCAAAACAAATAAATACGCAAACGTAGCATTTGATGGGTGGTCTGGTCCGCACCTCACTCTTGTAAAAGAATGGACCACAAAAATCCACGCCTGTAACAGCAAAGGCGCAAGTTGCATTCACACGCTCCTTTGGCAGGTCAGCCATGATATGCTGAAGTAAGCGCGGCTTGGCCTTAAAACATCTTGTGCAGCGATTTACGACATTTGCCACCGTCTTGCGCCCTCCAATTGGCCAATACTCATGACGAATTAGTGCGATTAATGCTCGTGGTCCAGCGTGCAAGTTCCGCTCATGAAACTGCACAACTACAGCTGAAGTGACGGGATGACGCCTTGGAAGAATAACTGGATGCCGCGCGTTGAAATCAAGTGATGAGTTCGCCAACCGTCCACCGACGCGTAATAGTCCATGTTCATCCAGAAATGGTGCGAGCGACGAAATAGAGCTCGACGGCTGCACCTGCTCTCCATCCCGCAAAGCCTTGTACTCAGCCCATAACTGCACTCTCTGTATTGAACGAATGAGTAACCGTGTGCCACCAACGATGTCATCCACTGTTAATCCCGATGACCTTTTGCGCCTCACAAATTTGAATACGTATGCAAACGTGCGCTGAAGCTTTCCGAAGGAATTGGTAAATTTCCGGCCATCAGAGAGGTCTACGAATGGGCAAACTGCAATGAGGACTCTCTTGCGAAGCTCCAGTATCGGCAGGTCTTGTGTAGATGACGATGGCCACATCGGTTTCTCATCTCGAAGAAAGAGTGGCCCCTGGGACCAAAGATGCGATTCCAAAAGTTCCGATGGCAGAGCGCCTCTGGATAAGATATCCGCAGGGTTCTGAGCGGTTGGAACGTAGCGCCATTCCATCTGAGCAGTCCGCTCCTGAATGGCCGATACCCGATTTGCAACGAAGACGTTAAACCTTGATGGGTCATTGCGAATCCAAGACAAGGCAGTTGTGGAGTCGGACCAGCAATAGAAGCTTCCAGTAAATAATTTAAGTTGTTGTATCTCACTGATCAATCGAGAAAGTAGGTCAGCGCCACATAACTCCAACTTGGGCACAGTCAATACCTTGACAGGGGCGACACGCGACTTCGCACAGAAAAGTTGCACGTATGTGCCCTTCTTGGTCCTTGAGACTATATAAATACATGCGCCATACGCGTCTAGACTAGCATCACAAAAACCATGAACCTCCGCCTTTGACCTGGGACACAATGCGAGGCGAGGAAATCTAAAACGCTGAGAGGCAGACAAGTTCTCGCAAAAAGTGATCCACGCTGACGAAAGAGACTCGGGTAGACTCTCATCCCATTGGAGCCGCTCCTTCCACACCAGCTGAAGGAAAATCTTTGCCTTTGCAATGACCGGCCCAATCAATCCAAGGGGATCATAAAAACGAGCGATAGTTGACAACATAGAGCGCTTTGTCGGCTTTGAAGACAACTGTGCGGGTACTACGGAAAAGAGAAATTCATCGGATGCAGGCTCCCAAACCAATCCAAGGGCCTTTGTAAAATCGGTGCCATCGTCGAAACTTAGCAGCGTTTCTTTATCGTTGTCAGGAACTCCTTCAAGCACGGCAGGAACGTTGGAGCACCATTTCCGAATTATGAAGTTTCCCCGAGCCAGCAACTGGGATGTCTGCTTCATCTTCTCACGCACTTCCTCTACAGATCCTCCACCAGTCATCAAATCATCGACATAAAAATTGGACGCCAACACTTCCGAGCCAATAGGGAATGACGATTTTTCTTCTTCGGCCAATTGGAGCATCGCACGAATTGCAAGATAGGAAGCTGGCTTGGTCCCATACGTGACCGTATCGAGTTTAAACGTCTTTACATTTTCCTGCGGCGAATCTCTCCATAAAATGCACTGAAGGTAATTATCTGGCTCAGTTACCCGGACACACCTGTACATCTTGCAGATGTCCCCAGTCAGCGCAATTGGGAACGTACGGAAACGCAGTAATGTATGTAGAAGCTTTGGTTGGATAGTAGGCCCAGCCATTAGAACCTCGTTTAGAGAGAACCCCGTTGACGTTGATGCAGATCCATCGAACACAACCCGCAGTTTGGTAGTTGTGCTTTCTTCCTTAAGCACGCAGTGATGTGGCAAAAAATATCGACAGCGACTGAACAGCTCTGATTCTACTAACGACATGTGATTGAGTTCTTGGTACTCGCGGATGAAAGAGGAGTACTGAGCCTTTAGCTGCGGCCGGCGCCCGAGTTTCCGCTCCAAGTTGAGGAACCGGCGATATGCTTGCATATACGAATCACCCAAGATATCCAAACTTCTTTTGATGGGCAACTTCACAGCGAACTCTCCAGATGACAAGCGCGAGAAATTAGCTTTGAAGTGCTCCTCACAATCAATATCCTCCTGTTTGACCGTTACCGAAACTTCAGTGGAACTTTCTATCTCCCAAAACCGCCTCAGCAGCATTTCCACTTGATCGAGAGACTCATGACCTGTGTCGGATGAGCACCGAGACCCCAACAAGGCTGTTTTACGAGGTTGCTGGCCCCCTCCTGAAACCACCCATCCAAGGCGAGTCTTCTGAAGCGATGGCAAGCCTGTTGCCAATTTGATTTGGCCAACGCACAGAAGGTCAAAGAAGAGACTAGCCCCAATGAGCAGGTCAATACGCTGCGGCCTGAAGAACTGCGGATCCGCCAGTGGGATGTTCTGCGGAATTTTCCAGTCGGAAACGTCTACTGAAAAACTAGGCTGCTGCTCGGTGATTGTGGGTGCTACCAATGCGACGAAACTGGTACTGTAGTCGGAGGCTTGCGACTGCAAATTGAGGCACACTGTGTAGCCCTCCGATGCGAAATTAGAGTCCCCAAGACCCGATACTGCGGCCGATGACATGGTCTTCTTTAGTCTAAGCTGCTGAGCGAGACTGGATGTTATTAGGTGCATTTGTGACCCGGAATCCAAGAGTGCCCGACATGGCACGAGAGATCCAGCGCGATCCTTCAACAAAACCACTGCAGTGGCTAAGAGTACCACATCATTGCAAGAATTGTGAGCTATCAGGGCGGTGGCTGAGGCCTGTGAATGGGCTTCAGGGTGCGGTGACGACGAAACAGCAGACTCCGATTGCGAGCGTCTGTCATTGAAATGCAATAACGTGTGATGTCTGATCCCACAGTGGCGACAAGTTGAGGACCTGCAGGTGCGAATTTGATGGCCGGGCTTCAGGCAATTCATGCAAAGACTGAGTTTCTTCACCTCTAGTTGGCGCAGTGAAGGCGAGAGATTTAAAAACAAAGTGCAGGTATAAATATTATGGCCATTAGTATTGCAAAATACACAGTCAAGAGCAACCGATTCAGTCGCTACGAAAGAACTCTTACTGCTGTTAAATGGTTTTTTATTCCTTCCCACCTGAATGCCGGGCGCATACATTGCCCTCGTGTGCTCCTGATTCTCCAACTTCTGACATCTTTGCTCCAGAAACTCGGTGAATTGCTCGGCTGTGGGTATACTATCCAGTGACGGAGTGTCCTCCCACTTGGCTTGTGTGGCACTGTCTACCCTCTGCAGCAGGCTGTGTATTATAATAACGTCAGCAATCTGTTCCTTTGTCCCAATACTTTTTAAGGCTCGCAGATTGCCAATTGCGGTATCTGTCAAGAACCGAAGTTGAGACACAGACGACTCCTCAACGCGCTGCACACCCAGAATGTCATTGACGTGTGCCTGAAAAATTAACCGTTTATTATTAAAACGTCTGTCCAGTAAATCCAAAGCGATGGGATAGCTGGCGTGGCAAAATTCCAACGACGAGATCGTGTCTAGAGCCGGTCCCTTTAGGCAGGATCGTAGATGCTGCAATTTCTCCACATTCGTTAAGTCAGGCTCCGTGTCGATTATCGAGGAAAACATGCTCCAAAAGGCGGAGTACTGTGAGTAGCCCCACTGAATTCTGGAAGCTTTAACTCCGGTAGGCGATGCCGATGCTGCATTATAACCGTAGCCGGGGCTTCTGAAGCATGGTCCGTCCGCATTGTTGAGCAGGGGAGCATTGTGGGCTGCCGCTTGTTCAACTCATGCTTAATTCTGCTCTCCAACATAACCACGCACTCGTCAAACTCTTTTCTTAACGGACTACCGATCTCATCAAGATCGATTCTTTCCAGAGCATCATGATGCTCATTGAAAGACACAACAAGATCCAATACAGACTTTAAACGGACGTTCAATTCCTCCTCCGTGAGCTCCCCAATCTTCTCTTTGCCGACGGCAATTTCAACTCCCCGCGCTGCACTTAGCATGGCTTGCACCTTGCGCTTGTTGTATGCAATGTCCACATTGAGAGACAAGGGGGAATCGACAGCGATAGGGGAGGGGGTTCCATCAGTAGACATTGTGTGTGTTTGATAAAGCAAAAACCGAGGTTAATAGCCGGTGAATAGCTTCGAACAGTTTGAAAGGCACTTCCCAATCGATCGCAGCGCTCGAACGCACGGGTACAGACCAGCAGCGAGAATTCGCAATTTGCCAACAACAACAATGGCATACACACTGAGAGCACCGAAACCGTAACGAAACAACAGCAAGCAGAAGGTAAAGCAGATGACGCGATAACCGTTACTATTGCTTGTGCACAACTGAGGAACCGAACAACCGTTGTTTTATGCGAGTAAGGCAATGACAAATTTGGATAAATGCAATTGTTTTATATTGTTTTTTAATGTTTTTTAATCACGTCGGGGTCACCAAAATGTTGAGCTACTGAGCTTCTTCAGCAGCGTATATGCGAAATTTAATTAAAAAACAAAAGGGTTTGGATTCAATGTATGTGTGTATATTGTGTATGTGTTTTTGTTCAGTTTGGTTTCTTATCGAAAGAACAATGCGAGACGAAAGGTTGGCGGTATCACGTTTGTGCACGACGATGATCAAATTTTAAGTGAAGCTGCTCCGAAGATGTGCCTCCCACGCAGCTCTTGTTGGACGACGAACGACGAAGAAAGGGCGATGTAGCGATAAAGAGTGCAGGGCGACAGCAAGCAAGAAATAATTAAGAGAGATGCTCTCTTTATGCTGCCGTGGGCCGGCGCTAAGCCGAACAACATCTTTACAAATTAGTGAGCTATTGTTAGCCTACGACCGACCTATGGCATATTTGCGATATAGCTATCTGATCTTGTCGACTCTGACGAGTGATCTGAATGATCTGTATGTATATATCATTGAGGTATATATATAACTTAAAGGGGTTGAATTGATTTTGATTTTGCTTTCATTAATAATAAAATAAAAACAAACCGCTTAGTATTAAAAACATCTTAATTATGTAGTTTGAGAAATATTACGTAGGCTGTTATTTATTACACTATTATTTATAATTTCTAATAGGCTGGCAAAAATCGTCTAGCTGAACCCTCGACGAGGGTGCCGGCTGGGCAATGGACACTGCATTATCCCGGACGAGGCAATGCAGTGTCTAGCTAAGGCAATGACCTAGCGTCTTCTCGACCTCGAGTCGGGAGAGCTGGGTTAGGGCCATGGCTAGAGGTGCCTGGCGGCCAGGCATAAAACGCTAGGGGGTGGTCCCCCTGAAAAATATCAACCATTATGGACCTACGAGCCGACCATGGAAGTCAATGAAGATGAAGGACGGCCTGGGATGTCAGTTGGAATGAAAACCCCCTCACTCCAAGTGGAGCCGCACGGATGCCGCTGTCGAAGCAGACACGGATCTGCAGAGCGTGATTTCGATCAACAACACGGAGGAAGAGAGCCTTCTCCGCTCACCGGAACCAGGCACCAGCTCCCCGCGTAGGGAAGGGCCAAAGCGCTCCAGGGAGGGGATGAAGGCTCTCTCACAGTACAAAGTGGCCCTAAAAATCCTGAGCCGGCTCCAGGGTAAAGACGACAGGAGGAGAAAGCCAGGCTAACCTGGGCCGAACAGCGGGTGGAGAAGGGCAGAAGGCACTTCTCGCAGATACCCCAAATGCGGGCATCTATCGGGAAGTACGCCAACAAGGTGGAGGAGATTCTGGCCAGCAAGAGGCAACGCTCCGTTGAGAGTGCCAGCAAGGACACTCCCGCGAGCAAGCGGCAACGCGGGCCGAAGGGCGCAGCTCCCACACAGAAAGTGGCGATCCCACCAACTCAACACCCGGACGGACGGCGAGTGATGCGGCCAGACGACACCTGATCGTGGCGCTAATCGACCGTAGCGATGAGAACGGGAAGATTACGGCAGTGCAATGGAAGCTAGTACACGCGCGGATCGTCCACGCACTGTTTGCACGGATGGAGGAGGATCCCGCAGCCGCCATGCCCACCTTTGATGGTGCTGGGTGGCTGAATGGAGTAAAGATCCTCAAGTGCAACGATGACCCAACGCGCAGGTGACTAACGCAAACTGTCGGCCAACTGAACGCGATGTGGGATGGTGCCAAGTTGGAGGTGGTAGACAGGGAGCTAATCCCGTCTATACCGAAGGCGAAGGTAGTCTTCCCCATCGCGATCCAAGGAGACAGGGCGCTGAGGCTCCTACAGCGACAGAATCCCGAGATTCCGACGGGGAATTGGAAGGTGCTGCAGACTGGGAGTCCGTTGCCCAATGAGGGGGGCTAGTGTGCGATCCTGCAAATCAACAAGGAGTCGGAGGACCTCCTGTACCCCAGATTTTGGAAGATGGCGTAAGGCATGGGCAGCGTCTACCTGCGCCTTAAAACCGCCACCCCGAGGACAAAGACGAGTACACCCTTCAGGCAGGCGAGGTAGAGAAGGACCTAGGTCTGGAAACTATCGTGGAGGCCGCCCAGGGGCTTGTGCTGGACGATGCGGGGGAGGAAGAGGACGGTGATGTGACGATAGTGGTCAACCCGTCGAGCGGAGGTGACCCAGCCACCCATGAAACTGAGTGTGCTGCAGCTCAACTTGCATAAAAGCAAGGTGGCGTCGACAGAGCTCCTCATAGCCATGGAGCAAGGGCCCGTCGACATAGCTATAGTCCAGGAGCCATGGATTGCATCAGGCAACTCTGTGGCCGGACTAAAGTCCTCTAACTATAACTCGTTCTACACAACACCGGTAAGCAGGAACAGAACCATCGTACTTATACGAAAGGGAATCCACGCTTACCTTATGTAATTACAGCACAGACGACCTAACAGTGGTAATGCTAGTAAGCGAGGAGAAGCGCCTCCTGGTAGCCTCCTGCTACATGGCACACGACAAACTCGCACCACCCGAAGAGCTAAGGAGTCTGGTAGAAGAAACCGGATCCAAAGACTACCAACTACTCATTGGTACGGACGCTAATGCCCACCACAATGTATGGGGAAGCCCCGACACCAATGACCGAGGTGAGTCTCTTCTAGAATTTATACTTTCCACTAACATAGAAGTAGCAAAGGTGGGGGCGGACTACACATACGTGGGTCCCACCTCATCAAACGTGCTAGACCTTACAGGAAGGAGTGCCGCGGTGACTGCGTGGAGGGTCCTCGAAAGACCATCCTTCTCAGATCACAGGTCCCAGATCACAGGAATTTAAACACACCTCGAAGGTAACCGTGTATAGGAACCCCCGGAAGACAAACTGGGAAAAGTTTAGAAAGACGGTTACCTCGAAGCTCGCGAATCCGGGGTCGGTAAAATCGGCTGACGACATAGAGAAGTCTCTTGAGACTCTACCCATGGAGCTACTGGATGGCTACCTCGCAGCATGCCCACCCTCAAGTCCGAAAAAGAAGAACAAGCCACTCTGGTGGAACATGGAGCTCTCCCTCCTAAGAAACAACCTCCGGGAATTCTTCAAGCTCGCCAAACAAGCGAATGAAGATTTTATAAACGAGGAATATATGAACTCACTCAGAAACTACAAGAAAGAGATACGCAAGGCATAACGCAGCTCGTGGAGGCACTTCTGCTCCAACATCGAGAAGGTGCCCGAACGGCAAGACTCAGGAAGCTGCTCTCCAAGCACCCCACCATACAGAGTCAGCTCAAACTCAACAATGCACAATGGTCAGAGAGCAGCGAAGAAGCCCTGACCGCACTAATGGAGGCACACTTCCCAGGATGCATCGAGGTCACTGATGCCACAACGCAACATGACCCAGCGACCGAGGAACAAACCATCCCCACAAGATCAATATCTCACAAGAAAATCCAATGGGCCATAGACTCCTTTACAGGCATTAAAGCACCTGGACTGGATGGGATATTTGCGGCCATGTTGCAGGTGGCCAAAGAGGTGATCACCCCATGGCTTTTCGCTATATATACGGCATGCTTGAGGACGGGCTATATACCTATACATTGGAGAACTTCCAGAGTTGTATTCCTGCCGAAGGCATGAAAGTGCAGCCATGTTAGTCCCAAGGATTATAGACCGATAAGCCTCACCTCCTTTTTACTAAAAACGCTAGAAAAGCAGCTGGAGCTACACGTCAGAAAGGAAATAGGGGGACTGATGTCAAGCAACCAGCATGCCTACACGAAAGGAAAATCGGTAGAAACAGCACAACACTCGCTAGTAGCTAATGTCGAGAAAGCCCTCAATACCAAGAAATATGCACTAGGAGTATTTGTCGATATATGCGGAGCATTCAACAACGTGGCCACAAGCGCAATAATGGGTCGCTTAGAAGCAACCAACGCACACCCGGCAATCAACCACTGGGTAAAGAATCTTCTAAATTTTAGACGGGTTCAATCGGAATGGGGTACCGCCTAAATAGTCAGAGGGGCACACAGAGGCACACCACAAGGTTGAGTACTATCGCCCCTCCTGTGGAACCTGGTGGTCGACGACCTAATCAAGAGATTCGAGAGAAAAGCCGCAAAAATAACAGCCTATGCAAATGACATAAGCATACTTATTACGGTTGTATGTCCATCGACACAAACAAGGCTAACCCCAAAAACACAAGTCAAATACCTTGGCACAGTACTGGACAGCAAGCTGGCATGGAGACCCAAAGTAGTGGAAAGGGTGAAGAAGGCCACCATTGCGCTATATGCATCAAAAAATATGCTCAGCAGCACATGGGGCCTGTCACCTGCTCTAATGCACTGGATCTACATATCGGTGGTGCGATCAACTCTGCTGTATGGAGTCTTAGTGTGGTGGCAAGCTACCAGGCAGAAGACGTACCACAAGCTTATGGAAAAGACTCAGCGACGGGCACTCTCTGAATTACGGGGGCACTGAGATCTACCCCAACAAAAGCACTCGAAACCATACTCGAAATTGACCCCCTGGACATCCACGCTCATCTGACGGCTGAAAAGGCCGCTCAGCGCCTCATTGCGTCGGGAAACATGCAGCCACAAGCATACGGGCATAGTTCAATCGGCAGGGACATGATCAGTAATACTGACTACAAGACCCCTCGAACGTGCCTCGACATCAATACAAACGCATTTCTGGGACCGGAAGAATGGAAAAAAGGCCAGATCCAACATCTGGAAGATGGAAGGAGGAGTAGGGGCTGGCATATACTCCACAGACCCCGAAATAGGGCTGTCATACAAGCTAACAGACCACTGCAGCATATTCCAGGCGGCAGTCTGTGCCATCAGGAAAGCAGCGGAGGTTGCACAACAAACAGGGCGATCACATAACGTGGTCAATCTGTTTGTAGACAGCCAAGCGGCGATAAAATCCATGCAGTCGTCCACGGTCAGTTCCAGAAGTGTCCTGGCGAACAGGGAAGCATTGGACTCACTATGCACGACCAAGTTAGTGCGGATCTAATGGGTTCCCAGCCATCAGGGCATTGAAGGAAATGAAGCGGCGGACGTTCTGGCTAAGAAAGGCGTCGGGCTGGCGAGAGAAAGAGCAGAAAATGTGCCTGTCTCAGAACGCTACAGAGCGATCTAGAAAAGCTGGCTAGACTAGAAAACGAGAGCAGGTGAAGGAGCACGACTAACTGCAGAGTGTCGAAAATCATGTGCAAAAAAACGCAGCGAGAAACTCAGCCACTATCTGCTGAACCTTCCACGGAAAGATTGCAGACTGCTGGTGGGAATACTGACAGGTCACTGCCTGGCCGCATCACACGCAGCCAAACTAAACATCACCGACAGGAACATCTGCAGGAAATGCGATGACCTTGGGGCTATCGAAACCCTAAAACATCTAATCTGCAGCTGCCCGGCTCTGTCATTGGCCAGGATAAGGTACCTGGGCGCACCGAAGCTGACATCGCTAGAAGATGCCTCCAAGAGGTCGCCAAAGGAAATGCTGGCCTTCGCTAAAAACACCTCAATCTTAGGTGATATAAAACCCTCACTAGCACCCGCTTAAAGATCCATAATCAACCGGATAACTAAGGGCCATACTGGCCTATGGGAGACCCCAGGCATTAAGTCCGGGTTAACCTAACCTTACCTAACCTATTATTTCTAATTTTTAACATGTATTACTTACCTGGTGTACGTTGGTATTGTTGACCTGCCTTTTGCAGTTTGCAAGAAATTTGACAACATGTTCCAATTTCGTTCATCATAGTTGACGGGAAAAGGACCAACTTCTTCTTTATTTATTACAATAAATTGACTTCTATCAGGCAGATTGGCTATATTCATTTGCTTAGTCCTATTCATCCATACATTTGAAGTATAATTCGATAAGTTAAAAGTGTCTTGATGACTAATTATAATTGGAATCCACCATAGCATTTTATCCTTGTCGGGTACGTCATGAGGCCTTTCCCTAAGATATACTGTTTGCTTTATTATCGCAGTTCCTTTGTCATAATCCCTATTAACAGTTATAAGTGGTAAGCGATTTTGATTTATCCACGACTTCGCAATGTATGATATATTGAAGCCACTGTAAAGTGTTCCATCCTTAATTGCTTGGTTGGATAGTGCAACCCACAAGTCGTCTCCGATGAAAGTTTTAAATTTATGATTTAAAATAAATTTGCGTAGTCCGTTTTGAAATGTGAACTTCCCTAATGTAAAGTTAAGCATTCGAAAAACAAGTTCTGTCTTGAATGATTCTGTTTCTTGTTTCATTCCAGTAATCCTTGAATGAGGATATCTTTTGCTTAGTTCATAGTATAATGAGTAAAGAATTGTCATTGGGTATTTTCCGTTAAACTCCACACCGCCATCTATCTACGTTCATAGATTTGTAATTTAGATAAAAATGAGTATGTTAACTTACCGTCATAACGAATTCTGCTGCTAAAAAACTTGTCAAAGCTTTGTTCACATTTGCCTCACTCCACCATTCGGGAGTAATCCACGAACCAATCCACTGATTTACAAGATCGCGCGCTAACACAAAATAACCTTTTTTTAAAAGTTCAGTCTCTCTAAAAAAGAATAAATCTGTATCGAATTAACTTGTTCAAAAACATATTACCTTATGGGCAGTATGCCCCAAATTCCTATTGAGTTGACGGTTGGAAGATCGGGAATGGCAAGCACATCAATTTTAGACAATGGAATTGTTAAATTAAAATAATCGTTAATTGTTTTATAGATTAAATATATCTTTTCGTGAATTTCCTAAGGAAAAAAAAAGACAATAACATCGGAACGTTTTTTTTATTCGTCAAAGAATAACTCACCTTTGAGTCTGCATTAAATTTGTTACCCCAAATATTTATAGTTGGTGACGATAGATTGTATGGTTTTTGTATGGGAATATCATTCCATCGGTGGAGTTTTGATACTACAAATCCAAATGTGAATGTAGACATTGGCGGGGTTTTATCAAAATAATCCAACATGTAGTTGCTTAAAATAGGGCTGTCAAATAATTTTTAGTAAACTTTATTATTAATTTTGGCTCAGGGGTGATTAATAGCTTTAATAGTTATAGCTAGCTGTTGTAAATTCTCACTATTGAACCATCTCGGACCATCTCAGAAGACGCTGCGCTAGTCATCGCAGGACTGGTGCCAATAGAAAAGGCAGACATCTCCAAAAACGGTCGGTGGTCGTCCTATGCCAGATTTCGAAAAAATGATAAACAGGAGTCACGGTACTGTTAATTTCTACCAGGCACCGTAATCATTACATGTAATATTTTAAAAATCACATCATAATGATTATATAATGATTTTTACGATTTTCCTCACCGATTATGATTAATTTTGATGAATTATATAATAATCATAAATAATCATTATTTTTGATAAAAACAAAACAAACTCAAAAATAATGATTATACTAGTCGACACGACTTTTCCTCTGTCCCCAAAAATGACTTTTTCTGAAAGATTTGGATGTTTAAAAATGTTTAAAGAACGCTTTTTATACCCGGTACTCGAAGAGTATAGGGGTATATTAGATTTGTGGGGATAACGGTTGTGTGTAACGCACAGAAGGAAGCGTTTCCGACCCCATAAAGTATATATATTCTTGATCAGCATCAATAGCCGAGTCGATATAGCCATGTCTGTCTGTCCGTCTGTCCGTCTTCATTTGCAGCTATATCTCATAGACTATTAAAGCTAGAGTAACCAAGTTTTGTGTTAGGTCTCCTGTGTTATCAAACTACTCAAAGTGCATTTCAAAATTTCGCCCCGCCCCTTTCCGCCCACACAAAGGACGAAAGTCTGTGGCGTACACAATGTTGAAGATACGAGAAAACTAAAAACGCAGAGTCATAGAGAATGCCCATTTCTATCAGAGTGTTGAATCTGGATCAGATCGGATCATTATTATAGCTACAATAAAGAAAACTATTTCGAAAGTCATCATTCCCTCTCGCTCTCTCTCACACGCGACTCCATCTGCTTTGCCCATTCGCATTTTTTGACGCCTAGTTCTCAGAGACTATAAGAGCTAGAGCAACCAAACTTTCTATCCAAGCTCCTGTGATACCGAACCAGCACGAGTTTGTTTTAAAATTTTGCCACGCCCCCTTCTGCCCCCACAAAAGACGAAAATCTGTGGAATCCACAATTTTTAAGATAAATGAAAACCAAAAAAGGCAGAATCATGAAAAATTACCATATCTACCAGATTACCGAATCTGGATCAGATCGGATCAATATTATGGCCAGAAGAAACGCCTGCCAAGCGCTGAATCATGCCCTCTCTCTCTCTCTGTCCTAAACACTTGTACGTCTCAAATATGTAGTTATACATGTCATGTAGAAATGTAGGCGCAGATATACAAAGCATATATAAACAAAAATGGAAACATGTATAAAAATTCCAAAAATGGTTTGACTTAATTTTTTTATTTTAAATATTATTTTCGTCCCTTTTGAGAACATATAATAAATTTCATAAATCGTAGGATCATAAATGTATGAATATTTGGAATTTTTTATCATATTTTTCACATAACTTAAGTTTCCTACAACTGGTTTTTAGTTTTAATAGTCTCTGAGATATAGGCGATAATGAAGATGGACAAACGGATAGACAGAAATGCCTATATCGACTCGGCGATTGATGCTGATCAAAAATATATATACTTTATGGGGTCGGAAACGCTTCCTTCTGGGCGTTACTCACAACCGTTATCCCCACAAATATAATATACCCCTATACTCTTCGAGTACCGGGTATAAATATTAATTAAAACAATAACGATTAATTTGATTTAGAGATAGTAAATCAGAATTCAACACATAACACTAGTCAACACGACTTCCGCTTTCGCCAAAAATGACTTTTTCTGATAGATTTGTAGACTTAAAAATTTTTAAAGAATTATGGTTTTTTTTCATGGAGTAATTTTTTTGAGAATTTTTAAAAAATTTGGTATTTTTGTCATAGGTAGTGCTTCTATTTTTCACATAACTTAAGTTTCCTACAACTGGTTGTATTGAACTTTGGAGTTAAAAAACCAACATTGTGGGAAAACCTATTGAATCGAAAAGATTGTTCCTTTAAATGACAAAGGTAAGAAACTTTAATGCCTGTGTTGCATAAGTGGTAATACCTGAAATATTGAGTCATTCACTTTCTCGTGGCATTCCAGTATGTAGTTTATTCTAAGAAACGAGTAGTCGTCCGGAATAGAGCGTTTGTTGAGTTTGCGAAAGTCTACACACATGCGACATAGACCGTTCATTTAACGAACGAGAAGAGAACAATGAGATCTTCAGCTAACGATAATTCTCATTATAGCCAGATTCTTTAGGTAATACCGTTGATCTATAGGTCGACTATCTTTCATGACAATAGTGGGTTCTGTTAGATATGTTCTCCCTCGGAGATCCTCGAAATTCAGTAATTCCTTATTCAGCAACTCGCGGTTATGATGTGCTATGTCTGAGGGCCAGAGTTGTATGTCTGGTTCTGGCTGTTTTCTACTGGGATATTCATTTTGAAGTCCGAAATTTCATCGGGTTGTCTGAAAGTATGGTCATGTCGAAGGGGCTGGTTTACCGCTGCATGTTACCGCATTGAATCGTAGTTCCTAAGGTGCTAAAAAAGTCCATTCTTAAGATAACGCTCTCTACCATTTTTAGTAGTACTAGCAACGGTACTACAGCATTATATGGTTCAAACGTTAAATTTGCCGCATTCCCAACAGAATAAGATTGGGACTATTTCGATAGTTTGCCAGCTTCTTGTGTCCTTTTCAAATTCTACGAACAATTGCGTACGTCGGGCTAGATTTCGAAATTCACACGTATAAAATAGCAATAGAGCAATCATCCCGAACGTACATTTATCTCGCTCCTGCAATATCTGCTTTTACTCTGAATTCATATTGTTTATTGTTTATTTTTGTTTATAGTTTAACAATGTACAGTTAAACTGTAAGGTAAAATTACATATCAACTTATTAAACGAAAGGGCTAATGCAAATCAGACCCGGTGATACTTATTACACTACTCGACAAATTTCAACTTTTTTTTTCCGCTGTCTCCAAAAATTACTTTTTCTAATAGATTGGGAGATTTAAATTTTTTTTAAGAATTATGGTTTTTTTTTCATGTAGTAGTTTTTTTTAAAGAATTTTTAAAAAGTCTGGTATTTTTTGTCACAGGTAGTGCTTCTATTTTTCACATAACTCTCGTTTCATACAACTGGTTGTATTGAACTTTGCAGTTAAAAAATGCTGATAAATGCAGCTATAAATCCGACTCAGACATTTTGTAGCAGCAACTTAGCGTCTGGCAGATATTAAGCTTCCAAATTGAAATTTCATCATTTTTTTCGGTATTTTTTTCACGAAATTTTGACTTTGAAACTTCAGGAAAAATCGAAAAAAAATAAATGAATGCCTGGATATTCGGTTTTAGATAGACACATTAATTACGCGTCGTTTAAGGTATCGGTTATAAAAATATAAAATCAAACGGCTAAGTTACAACCGTTTGACCAAAACGACCCAACTCTCATTTTATCTGAAAAAATACCGAAAAATACTTAAATTTATTTAAGTGTTATGATACTTAAATATTTTTATTGTTATTGCATGTTACTATTTTTAAAATGGTTTGTCTGTCTTCTTTTGTCATTTAAGTCAGATTCTTTTATGAGAGTCCACACATAGTCGCCCAACATATTCTCATTCCAAACACCTTGATACCGTCGTTCCATAGCTTTTAATTGTTGGTGAAATCTCTCTCCGTGTTCATCACTAACATCCCCAAGGTTTGCCGGAAAAAGTCTAAGTGGGAGTGCAGGAAATGGTTTTTGAGTGAAATGTTGGCTCCAATTTGTTCATAATTCTTAAGTAGGTCTTGAACGATATTAACTTAATCATCTTTCTGTTACCAAGAAAATTTGTTGTAACCAGTCGGAACGAGTTCCAGGCTGCTTTTTCATTCGTATATAAAATATTTTCAAATCCACCATCTTTTAGTAGTTTTCGAATTTGGGGGCCAGCACATGAAGTTGACCGGCTTGAGTTGTCCATTTCAATTAGAAACAAGTGGTATTTTTCGAAAACACACGATCGTATTCTGCTGGAAGTCAGAACTACACTGAGGCAGGGATACTATAGGTACAGAGTTTTTTATGAATAGCTTGAAGAAGAAAGGTCAAATATCTGCGGAACCAGCACCTGTGAAGGAAAAAGGTCAACATTTGACCCTAACAGGTATTTATGTATATTTATCCTCACCAAGGCTTAGGTATATTTTTATTACCGATACCTTAAACGACGCCTAATTGATGTGTCTATCTAAAACCAAAAATCCAGGCATTCATTTATTTTTTTTTTTCGATTTTTCCTGAAGTTTCAAAGTCAAAATTTCGGGTAAAAAATACCGAAAAAAAATGATGAAATTTCAATTTGGAAGCTTAATATCTGCCAGACGTTAAGTTTCTGAGTCGGATTTATAGCTGCATTTATCAGCATTTTTTAACTGCAAAGTTCAATACAACCAGTTGTATGAAACGAGAGTTATGTGAAAAATATAAGCACTACCTATGACAAAAAATACCAGATTTTTAAAAAATTCTTTAAAAAAAAACTACTCCATGAAAAAAAAAACATTCTTCAAAATTTTTAAACATCCAAATCTATCAGAAAAAGTCATTTTTGGAGACAGCGGAAAAGTCGTGTCGACTAGTGTTATCGGCTCAGTAGCCGATAAGATCCCATCAAGAGCACAATTTAGATTAGAGAAGAGCCGGTAGCCGAACAATTCCCAAGTAAAGCTATTTAAATTAAATTAAGTTATTGATCAAGATAATTTTGACCATATTAGAACTAGTATCAAAGGAAAACAGATGGAAAAATAGGTTATAGTTATGGCAAAGGCTACGGAAAGATTTATAGCCCGAGTATTTAGAAAGACAGAGTTGGAGATGAAGAGGAAAGTAATCCCTAGTCGGGCGGAAAGGAACAGCAATACTAATAAGGTTGATGAGGGCAGTCGATTCGACCTCACAAGAGAGAAGCTTATGGAGGAAGAGAACTCCTTGGCAGGTTCTACGGGATTTAAGAGAGTGGAGGTTAAATAAGCGCAACCTACTTTCATAAGAAGGAAGATGGATCGAAGGGTCCCAATTGAGTCCCCGGATGTCAAAGATGAGGAACTGTTTTTGTACTGATTCGAGCATATCCTGAAATTTTTGGTAGTGAGGAGACCAGACACAAGAATCATATTCCAATATAGGCCGGACCAGAGAAACATACAGAAGTTTTGTAGTGTACGGGTCTGTAAATTCCTTAGACCATCTTTTAATAAATCCAAGGACTCCTTTGGCTTTGTTAAAGATAGTAGAGATATGAGAGTTGAAACATAGATTAGGGGTACAAAGGTAATGCCCAAGTCGTTAACTTTGAAAAGACGTTGAAGGATAATTTGATTGATAAAGTAATCGAAAAGATATGGCTTATTGCGGTGAAAAGTCATTATATTGCATTTAGAAATGTTAAAATGTTAAACTTAATTACTAATAATCGTGTACATATAAATCCCAATCCAATTGATCATTAATTGTGCTAATTACACTAGTCAACACGACATTCGGAAAAAAAATAAAAATGTTCAAATTTGAATGCATAATATCTTCCAGACGCTAAGCTGAAGCTATAAAGTGTTTGGGACTGAATTTATAGCTTTATTTGTCAGCTTTTTAGAATTTTAAAGGCCAGTATGGTCCAAGATACACAAGGTATGTTAAAAAAAGCACTACGTATTTATGCGAAAGGTGTATGCGAGAAAGAGAAAAGGAATGAGTAAGCGCTTGGCAGGCGTTGCGTAGCGAATGAAATTTCATCCATCAGGTCATAATAATGATCCGACCTGATTCAGGTTTGGCAATCTGGTAGATACGGTCATTTGCCATGATCCTGCGTTTTTGGTTTTCTTTTACCTTAAAAATTCAGGATTCCACAGATTTTGTTCCTTTGTGGGGGCGAGGGGGGCGTGTCAAAACTTTAAAATACACTTGTGCTGAATGGATATATCAGGAGCTTGGACAGAAAGTTTGGTTGCTCTAGCTCTTATAGTCTCTGAGATCAAGGCGTCAAAAAAGACGAATAGGCAAAGCAGTCGGGGTTGCATGTGAGAGAGAGCGAGAGGGAACGATCACTTTCAAAATGGTTTTCAATATTGCGGCTATATGAATGATGCTATCTAGATTAAACGCTCTGATAGAAATGGTCATCATCTATGATTATTCGTTTTTAGTTTTCTCGTATCTTCAAAATTGTGCATGCCACAGATTTTTGTCTTTTGAGTGGTCGCAAGGGGGCGGGGCGAAATTTTGAAATACACTTGTAGTAGTGTAATACCACAGGAGATTGGGCACACAATTTAGTTGTTCTAACTCTCATAGTCTCTGAGATCTAGGCGCTCATGAAGACGGAAGGACAAACGGACAGACAGACATGGCTATATCGACTCGGCTGTTGATGCTGATCAATGATATATATATTTTACGGGGTCGGAAACGCTTCCATCTGGGCGTAACACACATCCACTATTACCACAAATCTAATATACCCCTATAATCTATAAAATAAAAATCTTTAAACATTTTTAAATTTCCATATATAATATTTAAATATTTTTTTTCGACTTTTCCTGAGTTTTCAAAGTCAAAATTTCGGAGAAAAATACCGAAAATTTATGAAATTTGAATTTGAAAGCTTAATATCTTTCAGACGTTGAGCTGCAGCTACAAAGCTAGGATTTATAGCTGCATTTGTTGGCTTTTTAAAAATTTAAAGTTCAATAGAACAAGTTGTAGAAAAATTAAGTTGTGCGAAAAATAGAAGCACTCTTAGCCTCTTCACTAAATATACTAAAAACTCAGAATCATGGCCAATGATCATTTCTATCAGAGTGTTGAATCTGGATCAGAACAGATTACACAAGTCAACACGACATTTCCGCTGTCACCTAAAATTACTTTTTTCTGATAGATTTGGATACTTAAAGAATCTTTTTTATAATATATTAGATTTGTTATGACAACGGATGTGTGTAACGCCCAGAAGGAAGCGTTTTCGTTTCGCATGTATATTCTTGATCAGCATCAATAGCCAAGTCGATGTATCCATGTCTGTCTGTCCGTCCGTCTGTCTGTCTGTATGTCCGTCTTCATTAGCGCCTTGATCTCAGAGACTATTTTGTATCCAGTCTCCTGTGTTATCACACTACTCCAAGTGTATTTCAAATATTCGCCCCGCCCCTTCTGCCCGCATAAAGAACGAAAGTCTGTGGCATACACAATTTTGAAGATACGAGAAAACTAAAAACGCATAATCTAAGAGGATGCCTATACCTATCAGATTGTTGAAATTAATTCAGATAGGATTTTTAATATGGCCACAATGAAGAAAACTATTTCGAAAGTCATCGTTCCCTCTCGCTCTCTCTCTATTGGCACTTGACCTGTTTATGCTCCTTCTCAGACCACTATAGGACAATACAAAATACAAACAATACAAACAATATAAAATGGGAAAAAGAAAAGTTCAAGGCCTAGCAAAATACCAAGCGAACCGTCTGGACTCGATTCTTCAAAACCGTTAGTAAGACGCTGCCCGACCCCGACGAAGGGGACATCTTCCACACGGGACAACTAGAGAAAGCTGTACAAAAAATCGCCAAGGCTCTACGGAAGGCGTTTCTCGAATCCTGTTCTATCAGCCGACCGTCAAAGTCCAATCGCAACTCGTGGTGGACACAGAAGTTGAGCGAAGTCAGACAGGAAATGAAGAAGCTATTCAACAAAGCCAAAAATTCTTTGTTTTGGTTTTAGAGCGTTGATATGCAACGACTGCTCCACCAAGTGGCCCAAGCGATACCAGCATAAGATGCAGCCACACAACGCGCGACTCGTCAACGGAAGCTATCACGGACGTGCAGGATAAATAGGTGTTAGACTAGTGTTTAGGGAAAAGTAGGGGAAACCAATCTGACTAAAAGAACTAAGCAATTCTAATGGCGAGAAAGATATGATGTCATCAGTAATTTGAGAAAAGGAAAGTAGTAGTAGCTATTATATGGTAGAAAGAATTTTAATCCGAGCATAAGACCCTAAACGGTTGACGCAAGGTATTATTCGATCTACAAGGCGGAAGGAACACAGGTATGTAGTTTCTAGCGTTTCTAATAGGAATCTTGAAGTGTATACTCAACAAGCCAGGGAAGTCTAAGCTGCCCTTCATGAAGTTGTGCACAAAAATCACACAAAGCATTTTTCTACGAATAGCTAAGGTTGGAAGGCTTATTAAGAGCAACTTATTGGGGTAAAACGGCAATCTCCATCCTAGTTGAGTTCGCGTAGATCAAAAAGTAAAAAAAAATTCTGCTCTGATTCAATACAGCCCTGTGTACTGAGTGCGCCGTATTCAATAGCTGTATTATATAATTGGCCAAACTATAGAGATGTAGAGAGCCTCTGTTATATAGGGACCGTCAAATTCCTTTGACCACCTTTTTATAAACCCAAGCACACCCATGGCCTCATTTACAATGTTGGAAAAGTGTTCTGAAACTTCAACATGGGATTTAATAGAACACCAAGAACATCTACCCCGGTAATTTTCTCAACAGAACCACCACACTACCACACAGGCACTGAAGCGATGAAAAGTCATTACTTTACATTTCGAAGCATTAAGGTTTAACAAAATAGCACAACACTATGACTGAAACCTATCGAGATTGGATTGCAACCTGGATTCAACTGAAGTGTCCTTATACTGGACTTCGCTTACATAAGTCCTCGAGAATATGTTAATACAGAAGGTAGGTAGGGGGCCTAAATGGCTGCTTTTTGGTACACCTGAATTAACCATTATTGGTGAAGACAAGACGTTATTGAAAATGACTCTTTGAGACCTGAAGCAAAGGTAGCTAGAGATCTATCTCAGGAAATTGAGGAAGAGAAAGAGAATGGTTACAGAGTCGAACGCTTTATTAAACTCAGTTTAAACAACGTCCGCCTGTAAATTACTTTGAAAGCCTTTAATGATGAAGGAGGTAGACTTCAATAAATTAGTAGTATTTGAAATCCGTCTTAAAAAATGTCCCAATGTTAGCGGCCTTGTCAATTCCAATCAGATTCCCAATATTACCGGCCCTGTCAATTCAAAAACTTATTAACCATTTTTCCATTCACCGTGAGAACGTACGCAGTCTGCCAACTACATACGGATAGTGCCTCTTATGATTTCGATGCTATCGATTTTATTGAAACATGGATCAACTCCTCTATTTATAATCATGAACTTCTTGTTAACAATTTTATCACTTATAGAATGGACCATGTATCTTATGCTTGGAGTTGGATTTGGACTTGTAGTTCCGATTGCAGTCAAAACCGATTTTTCATCTGAATTGTTCCAACTCAACAATTGAATTTATTGCCTACCATTTGCTTCATGCTAGCCGCATTCTTCTACCTTATTTTGAGGAAAGCGTTGTGCTTAAAGGTAATCGTTGGAAATTTTAAAACATTGTGCCCAGTCCCTATGCCAACCTTTGACCTTTCTTTTCAATCTATTTTTGGAACAGTCTTGTGTTCCAGTGCTTTGGAACGAGTCCAACATACTTTCGCTTCACAAGAAAGGCTTCAGATACAACATCGAAAATTACCGAGGTTTTGCAAAGTTCTCCGCTATTCCTTAGCTCCTTGAGTTCTTAGTTACCCGGAAATTGCAACATATTTTTTCTATCTTAATATCTCCTTCACAACATGGTTTTTTTTAAATATCGGTCAACATCTACCAATTTGCTCGCGTTTTCCTCCATAAACAACAGTGGATTTTAGAGCGGTTTGTAAACGGACGTTATTTTTACGGTTCTTAGCAATGCATTTGATTTGGTTAACCATACTCTACTAATTCACAAGCTGTCCTTATTAGGTTTCCCTAGTAATGTTCTCAGTTGGATTTCGTCGTATCTTTTAAATCGTACACAATGCATCTAATTTACTAATGTTTTATCAGAGATCCTTAACGTTACATCTGGTTGGACAGAAGGACGTCATTTGGGTACGCTCCTCTTCATTTTTTTATTGAATGACCTATCCCAAGTTATATCATTCCCTCATACACTATTGTATGAGGATGACGTAAAAATCTGTCTGCCCTACTCCTACGGGTACCTGTACACACACCTTCAGCTGGACCTAAATGAATTGCTATTGTGGTGTTCAAATAATCTTGTTTTTTTTTTTAATCTTTTAAAATGCAAGCTCATGACATTTTACCGTTGCGCTCCACACTTTTGTCCTTTTCTCAAGGAAATCATGTCCTGGATCGAATTTCACGTTTAAATGATCTTCTTTAGGACGTTGATGTGCAATGACTGCACCATCAAGTGGCCCAAGCGACACCAGCCGATGGCTGTTACGCGCGGATCCCAGGCAAGAACGTAGCCCACCTCCCGCCCAACCGACCGAGGGGCGCTGCCGCATAACGCGCGACTCGTTTACCGAACCGATCGCGGACATGCAGGAAGGATAGGTGTTAGACTAGTGTTCGAGGAAAAGTAGAACAAATCTAACTAAAGAAGCGAAGTAATTACTAGTTACGGGAAAGATATAAGAGTATCTGTAATTTAAGACTAGGAAGGGAGTTAGTGGTAGATACAATATGATAGAGGGAATTATAATCCGAGCATAGGACCCTAAATGGTTCATGCAAGGAGTAATTCGACCTACAAAGTGGAAGAAACAAGGGTGTATAGTTCCTAGTGCTTCTAATAGGAATCGTGAAGTTTATGCGGCTCAACAGGTCAGGGCTATCTATGTCACCCTTGATCAAGTTGTGCACAAAAATCACTCCAAGCATTTTCCTACGATTAGCTAAGGTTGGAAGGTTTATTAGGAGCAATCTATTAGAGTAGGACGGCAGTCTCACACCTGCATCCCAGCCGAGGCCTCGAAGAGCAAAAAGTAAAAAGTTTTTCTGTACTGATTCTATACGGTCCTGGTGTACGTTGTACTGAGGGCACCATACACAAGAGCCGTATTCTAAAATCGGACGAACCAGAGAGGTGTAGAGAGTCTTTGTTATATAGGGGTCGTCAAATTCCTTGGACCACCTCTTTATAAACCCAAGCACGCCCATGGCCTTGTTCACCATGGTAGAAATGTGTTCTGAAAACCTTAACTTGGGATCTAGTAGAACACCAAGATTATCAACCCGGGTAATTCTCTCAAGAGAACCACCACAAAGGGTGTAAGGAACCAGAAAGGCGCTGGAGCGATGGAAAGTCATTACTTTACATTTTGAAGCATTAAGGTTTAATAAATTTGCACAACACCAAGACTGAAATCTATCGAGATCGGATTGCAACCTGGATTGAAAAGAAATGTCCTTATACTGGACACAGAGCTTAACATCATCCGCATACATAAGTACTCGAGAGTATGTTAATACAGAAGGCAGGTCATTTATAAAGAGTGTAAAGAGTAAGGGGCCTAGATGGCTGCCCTGTGGTACACCCGTCACCATAACTGGTGAGGACAGGGAGTTTTTGAAAAGGACTCTTTGAGACCTAGAACAAAGGTAGCTAGAGATCCATCTCAGGAGATTGGGCGGGAACCCTAGAAGGTCGAGCTTTTGTGCTAGGAGGGAATGGTTTACAGAGTCGAACGCTTTACTAAAATCGGTGTAAACAACATCCGTCTGCAGATTACCTTGAAAGCCTTTTATTATAAAGGAGGTAAACTCCAATAAATTTGTTGTGGTTGATCTCCGCCTTATAAATCCATGTTGAGATGGAGATATAAGTGATCTGCATAGATGCTGCAGGTGCGGAGTTAAAATTTTCTCAAACACTTTAGGAATAGCGGATAACTTAGATATACCTCTATAGTTCATTGCATCAGACTTGCTACCTTTCTTATGGAGAGGAATTATATAGGACTCCTTCCATATCGGGGGAAAGCATGAAGAATTTATGGATAGGTTGAATAGTTTAAGCAACGGCCCACACAGAGACTCGGCACAGTACCTGAGTACACAGCCGGGAACTCCGTCCGGACCCGGTGAGAACACGGGCTTTACTGTTCGTAGATCATGAAGCAACGAGCTTTCATTTAGCAAAGGACTGAAAATGCCGTTCGACCTCGGTAAACCGTATGGATACGGCTGACCAGAGTAAACGTCTTGCGAATAGGTAGTTTGGAAAAAACGGGCAAAAAGATCGGCAATTGCCTGATCATTATCTGCCGACGTATTACGGAAGGACAGCGAGGATGGGTGTGCGACCTTCTACGCTTACTGTTTACGAAGCTGTAGAACTGTTTGGGGTCCTTAGAAAAACGTATCCTGCATCGAGAGGTAATTCTGATAGCATTGAGCGTTAAGAACTGAGAAGTTTGACCGAGCTATTACATAATGAGCAAGAGAAGAAGGAGAGCCAATTTCTTGAAATTTTTTATACAGTCTTGATTTTAAGTTTTTAGATGGGATAACTCCTTGGTAAACCAAGGGGGTTTTCTTGATCTAATCGGACAGGAAAGTGGGACACAAGAGACAAAAAGTGAGTCCAGTGCATCATAGAAAATGTTTGTGCCTGTCGTAACATCACTGCACAAATATAAAGCGGACCAATCAAAATCCCTAATGAGGTAATTAAGCTTCGTAAACTCGGCTTTACGGAAGCAGCGGACACATTGGGGTAGTCTACCCGACCGATCCAGTCCAGTTCGTCCTAGGTCAAGCGACACTTCGAAAGTAGGATGGTAGGCATCTTAAGGTATAGTGAGCGGGGGGACTCGAGTTAACAACCCTAAGGTCGGATCCGTTACAAAGCACAGATCAAGAAATCGACCCAAGGAATTTTTAAAATGGTTAACTTGAGACAGAGACAGGTCAATCAAGCCGTCAACAAAGTCATGACGTGCCATGGGCACCAGACTATTAGACTCATTTGCCGAAGACCAAACAATTCCTGGTAAGTTGAAGTCACCAAGAACTATCATGTGATCTTTGTCAGATAGCGAGGAAGAAATATCGGTTAAGGCGGACAAATGCTGCTCGTAAATTGCGATATCCGAAGACGGTGGAATATACGAACAAGTAATGAAAATTGAGAAAGCGGGAAGAATCAGTCTTACACACAGAAATTCCAGTTCCTGCTGGATCTGGACTGTGAAAAGTTCCGACGTGAAGTTTGAGTCCACAGCAATCAGAACCCCACCTGCACGTCGAGACGAGCGATCCTTTCTATAAGTTGTGTACCGACCTGCCGAAACTTCGGAACTAAGAATGTCCGGCTTTAGCCAGGTCTCGGTAAACACAATAACGTGGGATGCAAATGCGACACTATCCTGGAAAAGAATGCTGAGCTTACTACGCAAGCCTCGAACATTCTGATATGTCACCAAAAGAGAGTTAGTTAGTTTTTTGGACGGGAGGTAGAGCGGGAAGACGACGAAGACGACGAAGGAGCACTGGTCTGATTTGTTGGCAGAGTTATTGGGGGCCTAGTCTTCTTTTTGGCCTTAAACTCCTTCACCACCAAATGCTCCGGCCAAAATTTGGCAGAACAGATGGTGTCAAAATGAGTTTGAGAGACACTTATTTTAAAGGAAGATATCTTCCTGGCGTAAGAAAAGTTAAATTTTTCCACCTTAAATCAGCGGCTTTTATTTTGCTTCGGATATAAGCCGTCACATCATTGATTGTGGAATCAGGGGCAAGCCGCGAGACAAAAACTTATCTCTTTGGTGGGATCCCTACCAATCTTGGCACCACAGGCCTATCACCTGTGATGGTAATACCCGGTGGTCCGGGACGTATATTAACTGGTGGGGTCGGAATTGAGGGGACCGCTAATGAGTTTGCGGACATTACGGACACGGACGCTACAGACGACTTTGGCTGCATGCCCTCCGACGCGATAAATTCGGCTACCGAATTTCCATCGCCAGCAGCTGTCGTTGCCTTCGGAGTGGCAAACGAAATCAACTGCTGTACTGCTGCTGGAGTGGTCGGAGTCAGCTTGTCAGCATCGGCCGGACGAGGGGCAGCTGGTATATGCAGATCCCGCGGAGTGACCTTTTTGCGCCTAGGAGACTCAGTCAGTAGTTTGAGGCCACTAAACTGAGACTCCATGGCTAGGAGCCGATCGTACTGCTCTTTGAAGCCCACGGTCAGCTCCCTAAAGCCCTTCCGGGTCTGCCTCATAAACGCTGCCATCTCCCTCTCAACCGGACGGCATGCCTCACAGCTGTAGTGCAGGCCATTCCTTTTCGCGATGGCATCACCCACGAGACCGGTCAACCCGGCGCATTTAGTGTGCACGACGCTATCGCAGAGCCAGCAGGGGATACTCGGCTGGTCATGGGTGATCTGCTTCTTGCAGGTTTTTTTGTCGCAGACAACGGAGAATTTTAAAATTTACTTAATTTTTCCTTCAAAAAAAATTGGTATCAGACCAGTGTGCCAGATAAGCGCCAAAAGAGGAATAAGTGAAAACGAGAGCGGTTATAGTAGCAACAATTGAGAGAGAGAGAGCGCTAATGTACGGAAAATATCAAGAGCGAGAGAGGAAGAACAGTTATTTGAGTGTGGGTAATAGAGAGAGTGATAGATCAGCAACAACTAATGCGTGAGAGCGGCTAAATAGAAGAACAAATATGACACTGTGTGTATTTACAAAAGCACAAACAAAGACACACTGTTAGGCGATGCAAAAAAAATAATTAAATTAAGTTTTTACACCAAAGCAGGCATGCACTCGCGATCAAGAAATAGAATGATAAGGCTGTTAGTTTATGAATTTATTATTATTATTATTTTCGTAAAAAACCGGCGGTTTAAGCAAAAATAGGCAAAAAGTTAGCGGAGCGCAAACAAAAACGCGTCTGACTACTACAAAGAGAATCGGACGAATGATCTTGAAGTCTTACTTGATCATAAACTGAGTTTTAATAGCTGTTCTAGCTTTCATTAAGCGTTGGTCCAAGGAGGTATTGTCCCTTCGTGTGGAGTCCACAATAAAAAGAGACACAAGCTATTTTCGAATAAGCGCAGAAATAATTTTTAAATTTCACTCTTCGTAATTTACGCTGGAACTCTGGTAGAATCCTGCCACCTTACCGATCAAGGCTTCAACTTATTGGCCAACCTTCGTTACACCATCGCACAATATGCAATGGGTTAATGTTCGTGCACAAGCTCTCGTAATGGGGGACTCCCAAACTATAGGACTTCCTATAGTGAACCCTTGTCCCCGCTGTCTCTGCAATCGGATCTTGACGCTCTTAACAATTGGTGCTTAATTAACGTTCTGCCTCTTAACATTTCTAAATGGAATATCATGACTTTTCATCGCAATAAGCCTTACATTTTTGATTACTCAATCAATAACATTATTCTACAACGTCTCTACAAAGATAACGACTTGGGCATTATCCTCTATGTTTCAACTCTCATATCTCTACTATCTTTTACAAAGCCAAAGGAGTCCTTGGATTTGTCAAAAGATGATCTAAAGAATTTACAGACCTGTATACTACAAAGCTTCTGTATGTTTCTCTGGTCTTTCTCTGTCTGGTCTCCTCACTACTAAATTTCAGGATATGCTGGAATCAGTACAAAAACAGTTCCTCACCCTTCGATCCATCTCCCTTCTTATGAATGTAGGTTGCGCTTAATTAACCTCCACTCTCTTAAGTCTCGTAGAATCTGCTTTAATTGGTTAGTTCTCTTAGTTCTTAGTTCTCTTCCTCCATAAGCTTCACTCTGGTGAGGTCGAATCGACTGCCCTTATTAGTATGGCTGTTCCTTTCCGCCCGACTAGTCATTCAATTCCTCTTCATCTCCAACTCTGTCTTTCTAACTACTTGGATTATGAATCTTTCCGTAGCCTTTGCAGTAACTATAACCAATTTCTCCATCTGTTTTCCTTTGATACTAGTTCTAATATGGTCAAAATTATCTTAATCAATAACTTAATTTAATTTAAATAGCTCTAATTGGGATTTGTTCGGCTACCGGCTTTTCTCTAACCTAAATTTGGCTGATGGTGGGACCTTATCGGCTACTGAGCCGATAATCAGCCCCACCGGGTCTGTGTATTGGCATTAGGCTTTTTGTTTAATTAGTTGACATGCAATGTTTACCCTTACAGTTTAACTGTACATTGTTAAACTTTAAACAAAAATAAACAATAAACAATATATACATAATTCGCATACACCCCCCAAACTTAACTGATTTTGGATTAAATTTTGTCCCTTTAGTTGCACTTAAAACTTATTTTGTTAAGTATCTTAAGTCGGTTTAGGAATAGAAGGAGAGAATTACGTCGATAGCCGTGAGTGAAGATATAGTGGTAGCAGAAAAAACAGCTTTCACCTGTTTCATTTGTGCAGGCCCGATTCTTCACGATTCGGAAGCGTTAAAAGTTAGTTATGTCCACAACCTTCCACTACGTATGCTTCGGTACAACTCAGGTACTCAATCGCGCTAAATTTAAAAAGGGACATTGTCGCTAGCATTTCCGAAATGGCCGATGACACCGTTGCACCAGCCGGTTCTCTCCCACCATCCGTTGCTGTGGCATCATACGAGAACGTACGGCAGACCGAGTTGATTCTGAAAGCATTAAAAAATGTGTTCGAGCAATTATCTGCCGGCATTTCCGTCCGTCAATCTGAGGTTATAGCGCAAGATACTGCCAGGTAGACCGAATTTGTAGTCCAAACTGTACGGACAGAGTTGGAGAGACTGTCTACTTCTGGGTCTGTTCATGGTTCGACTTCAACTTCACCACCAACAGTTAGACATCAACCTGAAAATCCTAATCCTGAAAGATTGCCGCTATTGAATGTCTATGGTTAACAGTCTGGTAATAGGTATACTCCGCTAGGTTCGGATTTACGCCCAGATAGAATAATCCAGATTATTTTGAATTGGAAACTTAGATTTTCGGGAAAATCTGCCTTAGGAGTTGACGATATTATTTACTGAGCGGAGGCCTTTACTGCCCAAACATTAGATGGCAATTTCGAGTTACTCGCGCGGTATGCCAGCAACTTTTTTGAAGGAACTGCAAGCGAATGGTTTTGGAGGTACCACAAGAGCGTACCCATAAGAAAATGGGGAGGACTTTACCAAACTCTTTAAACGCAATTTAAAGACGAACGTACCGACCTGCATATAAGGGCTAGTATCGTGAAGGCGTGAACAAAAGGAAGGAGAAAGTTTCGACGAGTTCTACGAGTCCATAATTTCTCTAGCTGAAAAGCTCTCTGTTCCTATGTCTGAATCATCTCTCTTAGAGTCACTTAGATCTAATTTGCGGGCGGATATCCAACATGAACTCTTACATGAGGAGATTTCCACCGTAGCCAAACTTCGCCACTTCGTTAGGACTCGAGAGATATTCCTTCAAACGGTAGGAAAACAAGGCGTGAACAAAAGGAAGGAGAAAGTTTCGATGAGTTCTACGAGTCCGCAATTTCTCTAGCTGACAATCTCTTTGTTCCTATGTGTGAATCATTTCTCTTAGAGTCACTTAGATCTAAATTGCGGGCGGATATCCAACATGAACTCTTACATGAGGAGATTTCCACCGTAGCCAAACTTAGGACTCGAGAGATATTCCTTCAAACGGTAGGAAAACAATCGACACCAAAACCTTATCCAATGCCAGCGCCACGTCGAGCAGTTAATGCTGATCAATGTCAGATCGAGGGCGAACCAGAATCAGATATATCGGATGACGAAGAGGTTGAGATAGCTGCCGTGAACTTAGTAAGCTGGAACTGTGAGGCCTCTGGTCATCGCTACCAGGATTGCGATAGCCCAGTTCGTCGCGTATTTTGCTACGGCTGTGGTAAGGCGGATACATATTAACCGTCCTGCAAAAAATGTGGTAGTCCAAAAAACTGGGTAGTACGTGCACCGCCGAAAAGTGCACGTAAACAGACGAGCTCGAAAGACACCAACACAGACTAGATACTGTCACTGACTCATCTACCAATTCCTCACCCATAATCTCTTATCTACCGACTGTTTCAAAATATATCTGAATCTCACCTGAATTTGACCAACTAATCCGTAAGGAAGAGAAATCTAGCTACTTATCTCGCTCTGCTGCACGTCGCACTGCATTTCATAAAATGTGCAAGCAGGATCGAAAAATGTTGCTGTCTGCAGTAATAGCCAATTCTCAGAACAATAGACCTTATGCCGATGTTTTTCTCCAAGGCCAAGCTGTTAACGGCTTGCTTGACACAGGCGCTTCAATTAGTTGCATTGGAGGTAATTTTGCTCAAGAATTCATCGAACCAAAACACCCATTTGGAGGTAGCACAAGAGTGTACCCATAATAAAATTGGGAGGAATTTGCCCAACTATTAAAACGCAATTTAAAGACGAACGTACCGCCCTGCATATAAGAGCTAGTATCGTGAAGGCGTGAACAAAAGGAAGGAGAACGTTTCGACGAGTTCTACGAGTCCGTAATTTCTCTAGCTGAAAAGCTTTCTGGTGTCGAATGTGCTTCCGATGGCGAAGCGCAGAAAATTATCGGAAAATTAACCACTGATATTCACTTTAACAACTGTGACATTATTTATTTACTTATTTATTATATAACAATTATCTGCTAATAATGCCATATAAATTAGGAAGAGAACTAAAGATAAAGTATAATAAAATAGAAACAAAAATTAAAATTACAGGTTAGCAGAGTTTAGGTGGTTGTAAATGCTAAATGCTATATGTTTAACGGTTAGTTCAGGGGATATGTTATGGTAAAGGGTATTATAATTATAGCATAAAACCCTGAAAGGTTCATGCTGGGCATAGTTTGACCTAAATAAGGGTAATCTGATAGGTCTAAAAGAACGAGTAGAACGAGAGGGAACCGTAAAGTCAATCTGACTCAAGAGAGTTTGGGAGTCCACCATCCCGAGAAGGAGCTTCTGCACGAACATTACCCCATTGCATATTCTGCGATGATGTATCGAAGGTAGGTCAATAAGTTTTAGCCTAGATCGGTAAGGTGGCAGGATTCTACCAGAGTCCCAGTGTAAATTACGAAGAGCGAAAATTAAAAATTGTTTCTGAACTGATTCGAGAATAGCTTGCTGCTCCCTATACTGTGGACTTCACACACAGGAACAATACTCCAATATCGGGCGCACTAACGAAATGTACAATTGTTTGGTCACATACGGATCGTCAAACTCCTTGGACCAACGCTTGATGCATGCTAGAACACCCTTAGCTTTATTAGCTGTCGCAGCTATGTGGCTATTAAAACACAGTTTACGATCAAATAATACACCAAGATCATTTGAATTCGAAATTCGATCCAATACATGATTACCAAGAGAAAACGACACAAAATGTGGAGCACGACGGTAGAATGTCATAAGCTTGCATTTCGGGAGGTTCAAAAATAGAAGATTACTTGAGCAATACCAATTCATTTAGGTCCCGCTGAAGGTGTGTGTGCAAGTACCAGTCGGAGTAGGACAGACAGATTTTAACGTCATCCGCATACATTAATGTATGTGAGAATGTTATAACTTGGGGTAGGTCGTTCACAAATAAAATGAAGAGGAGCGGACCCAAATGACTACCTTGTGGCACACCAGATGTAACATTAACGACCTCTGATAAAACATTAGTAAATAAGACCAGTTGTGTACGATTAGCAAGATACGACAAAATGCAACTTAGAATATTACTAGGGAATCCTAATAAGGACAGCTTCTAAATTAATAGAGTATGGTTAACCGAATCAAATGCCTTGCTAAAATCCGTAAAAATAACATCAGTTTGCAGACCGCTCTGAAATCTACGGTTGCACAGACTATTAGCACAGACTATTAGTTGTTAAGAATTGAGAGCGGGCGGAAGAATATTGTACAAAGATAAGCAAGGAGCCAGTTTTCTGGTACTTTTTAAAAAGTCTGGATTTCCTATTCTTTAAGTATGACAAATTCCTGGAGAACCAGGGAGGCTTGGACGATAAAGGTACAATAATCTCCGGAACATAAGTATTAAGGGCAGAGTTTAAAATTTTATAGAATGAGTTGACTGTTACGTCAATATTCGGTAACGAAAGAAGACTGGACCAATCGACATTCGAGAGGTAAATGTTTAAATTGTCGCAATCAGTTTTGTGAAAACACTTCATCCGGTGAGGAGTCGAGGTAATGAGTAAAAACAACTAGAACTGGTACACTCTAAAGCTATAGATAGCGTAGGTTGGTATAGGTCTTCAGGAAGTGATAGTGGGGAGGCTCTGGCAACTGTACCTAGAGAAGCATCCATAACGAAAATAAGGTCGAGGAGTCTGTTCCTATTGTTTTTAATAGAATTAATTTGGGCAAGGGAAACATCCGTTAGCTCATTGATAAATTCGTTATGATTACTAGGAAGCAATTGGTTAGCGTCGTCGCAGGGCAGCCAAGAAAGTAGAGGTAAATTGAAGTCAGCGTAAGATTCACGATCCATTCGATAAATGATGAAATTGTGATTAAAAATTTCATGATCATGAGCAGTGGAGTTGAGCCATGTTCGCCATGAGCCATGAGCCAAATCGTAAGAGGCACTATCCGTATGTAGTTGGCGCAATTTGATTATAAAACTGCGTACATTCTGATAGTGAACGGAAAAATAGCTAATTAGTTTTTTGAAATGACTGGGCAGGTAACATTAGGACTCTGATTATAATTAGAATTGGCAGGGCCGGTAACATTTAGACTTTGATTCGAAGCTTTACGCACGAACTCATGCATAATAGTATGCTCTGGCCAAATAGAAGGGTCAAGCGATCTATCACGGTAAGAGTCAGGGACAAAAATTTTAAATGAGGAAATATTAAGCTTATGATTAAAAGAAAACTTGGTCACAATAATATCCTCAAGGGGAGCGCTAAGTTTTGAACACAGATGATGCTTAACATCCTCCGTAGTGGCCTCAGTATTCAGTCGGGAAACAAAGATTGCTTTCCGAGGAACCACTCCCCTAATTTCAAGACCCGAGTGAGAGCCAGAAGGTGTAGCCATACCCCGAATAGGTCTCGGTGTGGGGGCAGTAGCGGTGCTAATAAGGTTAACATTAACATTAACAACTGTGAACTTTGTAAGTGTACAAAGAATCCGAATTATACCTTGCGTCCGCCCCTGGGAAAACGCTGAAGCGCAACGAATTTTCCAAAGGCTATTTGTCAATTTTTTAGGACCCTACGCTAGGAGTCGCTCAGGGAACATTGGGATATTTGTTGTGCTAGACCATTTTTCAAAATTTCGGTTCTTAAAACCCGTAAAAAAATTCACTCCGGAAGCAATCATTCCCTTTCTGGAAGAAGATATTTTCCATTGCTTCGGTGTTCCGGAAGCTATCATTTCCGATAATGGCGTTGAATTTAAGGCGAACAGTTTTAATGCCCTTCTGGAGAAGTACAAAATTAAACATTTTTATACTGCCGTCTATGCTCCCTAGGCAAATGCTTCTGAGAGGGTAAATCGGTCGGTAATTGCTGCCATGAATTCGTATATATGACCCGATTAGAAAAACTGGGACAAACAGCTCAGTCATATCTTCTGTTCTTTGCATTCAAACCTTCACACAGGTGTGAGTTCCAGTCCGTAGCCTTCGGTCAAAATATGGTCACGAGCGGATCGGAGTATGCCATCTTGCGGAAATTAGAGCTGTTAGACGATAGAACCGTGCAGTTCAATAGGGAGGATTCTCTTGACCTACTGCGCTCAAAAGCAAAACAGACCATGCTGAAACAACACATGAGAAATGAGCGCACTTATAATCGACGAAGCCGAGAAGTGTGCTTTGCAGTTGATCAGGAAGTGTTCCGTCGCAACTTCCAGCAAAGTAATTTTGCAAAGAGATTAAGTGCAAAGTTGGCAAAAGTAAGAACTTGGGCAATAGCTACTACGAAATAGAAGATCTGCAAGGTCGATTAGTCGGAAAATATCGTGCCAAAGATCTCCAGCAGTAATGTTTAATTCCAGCGCGGATGCATTCACCCTGTAAAGTGTGATTTTAGCAGGGGGTGTTGTAGTGGCGCTGGTAGTTGCACTTGGGATCCATGAAGTTGGGATCCACTAAAACGATGTCGCATGTGATTAGCTTCGTCCAATTATGTTGACACAGTCACGCTGCATAATTTTGGGAGAAAGCAGAGCTTAGCTTCCAGAACATCTGTGCTTGCAAAGTTTTGCTAGTGTCACTTGTCAAGAAAATGCTTTTAGAACTTTTGATTCTGCGGACCCCAATATAAACGGTTTGACCCCCAGGAAAGTTCTTCTCTTTTTTTGAAACGTAAATGTTGGAAAATCGGCAAAATTGAGTGAAAAGTTTGCAACCACCACCACGTGGCTAACCTAAAACCAGAAAGAATGAGAGGGAACGTTGTGAGCCGCGGCAAAGGCCGCGGCTCTACCTTATACCCGGTACTCAGTCAGTATATACATACATACATTTATGAGCCTACGATTTATGAAATTTATTATATGTTCTCAAAGGGACAAAAATAATATTTAAATTAAAAAAATGAATTTCTTGGAATTTTTATACATGTTTCCATTTTTGTTTACATATGCTTTGTATATCTGCGCCTACATTTCTACATGACATGTATAACTACATATTTGAGACGTACAAGTGTTTACGACAGAGAGAGAGAGGGCATGAGTCAGCGCTTGGCAGGCGTTGCGTAGCCACTGAAATTTAATTTGTTCCTTCTGTCCATAATATTGTTCCGACCTGATCCATATTCGGCAATCTGGTAGATATGGTAATTTTCCATGGTTCTGCGTTTTTGGTTTTCATTTATCTTAAAAATTGTGGATTCCATAGATTTTCGTCTTTTGTGGGGGCGGAAAGGGGCGTGGCAAAATTTTAAAACAAACTCGTGCTGGTTCGGTATCACAGGAGCTTGGATAGAAAGTTTGGTTGCTCTAGCTCTTATAGTCTCTGAGAACTAGGCGTCAAAAAATGCGAATGGGCAAAGCAGATGGAGTCGCGTGTGAGAGAGAGCGAGAGGGAATGATGACTTTCGAAATGGTTTTCTTTATTGTAGCTATAATAATGATCCGATCTGATCCAGATTCAACACTCTGATAGAAATGGGCATTCTCTATGACTCTGCGTTTTTAGTTTTCTCGTATCTTCAACATTGTGTACGCCACAGACTTTCGTCCTTTGTGTGGGCGGAAAGGGGCGGGGCGAAATTTTGAAATACACTTTGAGTAGTGTGATAACACAGGAGACCTAACACAAAACTTGGTTACTCTAGCTTTAATAGTCTATGAGATATAGCTGCAAATGAAGACGGACAGACGGACAGACAGACATGGCTATATCGACTCGGCTATTGATGCTAATCAAGAATATATATACTTTATGGGGTCGGAAACGCTTCCTTCTGTGCGTTACACACAACCGTTACCGTTACTCTTCGAGTACCGGGTATAAAAACCATAAAACATAACTTCGAATTCATACCGCGCTCTTACGGAACGCTTGCAATTAGTGCAGTGCAGTGATTGACAGTAAAATAAAATTCGAAAAGCCAAGAGCCATATTGTGACCTTTGGCTTGGCTTGCACCCCCGCCACGTCCCGAAAAGAAAGAAGGAGAAACCCGAATTCGGGAAGGGAAAGCCAGAAAACTGGTATGTGCCCTGTGCCAACGAACGAAGCTTCCTGAAATAGCCTAGGGTTCTTTTCTTTTTCTTCCAACCGTAGGGTTTTGCTCCTAATAGGCCGCCTCAGTCAACTTGTGGCCCCCACTTCTCCCCCAGAGCAGCAACATTTAACCTAGTCGTATTGCTATTCTGATCTTGGGGTGGGCGGGCAGTTTTTCTTGGGAACCTGGAAAACCCGGCTCCCACACTTTGCCGAACATCCCATCGCCATAACTTGACCTTGTCATAACCTCTGCGCAGGCGCCACTACCTGTAATGCCTAAAGTGAAGCACCCCTAAGAGGGACCTTCGCCGAGGCCACGCCGGCTAATGAACAGTCGACACCATTTCACCCTATTCTAGAAATTTCCTTTTTTTTGCATTTCCCTTTTTTTTTATTTTCCATTGTTAAAATTATCGTCTATTTTCTTTTAACCATATGTACAAGAAAAAAGAAATAATTTTTGGGTAAAAGAAAAGAAAACCTAATTAAAATACCTGCACCACATTATGCACTCGGTGGAAGCCAACAGGGAGAACTAACAATTGAATTCCCCAAATCCGCGACACCGAACCCAGCGAAAGGCGCCTTTCTGCGAGGGAGGACTGTATGCCTGCATACCGGCATACCAAACGGTGAGCGAGAAAAAAAAATGTTTGTCATGTTCCCTTTTGTGTTTTCTTCCCGCTAGCCGAATAGGCATGCGACAGCTTCCATGTATTCGATTGTATGGAATATGTAAAACGAAAGTACACCTGCCAACAAAAAAAAATTCTTTTTTTTGCTTAATGCTATTTATAAGATGTATTCCTTCATTAGCTTTAATACTATGCACTATCAATTTCTAATAATTTTCCCGTCTATATTCACAGCTTATTTTACGTAAATACCTACATACATATATTATAGCCTTTTTACACTACGGTTGAGTTATTGAGTTATTGAGTTTCAGGCAAAACTCGAGTTTCGTTTACATGGGGAAGCATAGGGGACCTAGAGGTGGCAAAAAAGTTGAGTTTTGGTTGCGTTTAGTTGAGTTTGTCCGATTTTTCGAATATTTCAACCCTTATCTGCCTGTCGTGGAATTATCACCACCAGTTACAACAAAAATTGGCCACTCAAAATATACATTTTGGCGCGTAAACAATATGGCTGGGGAAAAAGGTAAATACAATTGTTAAAACTAATACTTGTAGTATGTAACTTAGCTATTGCGGGGCACGCGCTTGTTCCGGTCTCGTTGCAGTTGCAGAGATGGGGTGGGTTAAGGATAGGAACCGAAACCTTAACTACTCTCCTAAACACATTCATTTATTAAATATCGCGTGTGGTGGACAATCCGGGATCTTTTCAATAAAGAACAAATAGAAAATAGAGGAAACTCCTAGCATCCCGACTTATCTATGTGGCGCAAGGTGAAAACGCGACCACCGATGCCCTCCCGTCCGTGATCGCTGAGATCCCAAAAATAAGTCTAGTTGTACCTATCCCCTACACTACGCATGACCACCGGAATTTAGCGCAATTATCAAGAATTCATGTTAAAGCTTATATGTAGCTAAGTTTATTCAAGTAAACAAGGGAAGCCTAAAACTACAATATTTACGTTCATATTCAAACACTTTAGATGGTAACACTGAAAATATAGAAGGTATCGAGAAGTAATCTAATATATGTATGTAGGTATTTACGTAAAATAAGCTGTGAATATAGACGGGAAAATTATTAGAAATTGATAGTGCATAGTATTAAAGCTAATGAAGGAATACATCTTATAAATAGCATTAAGCAAAAAAAAGAATTTTTTTTTGTTGGCAGGTGTACTTTCGTTTTACATATTCCATACAATCGAATACATGGAAGCTGTCGCATGCCTATTCGGCTAGCGGGAAGAAAACACAAAAGGGAACATGACAAACATTTTTTTTTCTCGCTCACCGTTTGGTATGCCGGTATGCAGGCATACAGTCCTCCCTCGCAGAAAGGCGCCTTTCGCTGGGTTCGGTGTCGCGGATTTGGGGAATTCAATTGTTAGTTCTCCCTGTTGGCTTCCACCGAGTGCATAATGTGGTGCAGGTATTTTAATTAGGTTTTCTTTTCTTTTACCCAAAAATTATTTCTTTTTTCTTTTACATATGGTTAAAAGAAAATAGACGATAATTTTAACAATGGAAAATAAAAAAAAAAGGAAATGCAAAAAAAAGGAAATTTCTAGAATAGGGTGAAATGGTGTCGACTGTTCATTAGCCGGCGTGGCCTCGGCGAAGGTCCCTCTTAGGGGTGCTTCACTTTAGGCATTACAGGTAGTGGCGCCTGCGCAGAGGTTATGACAAGGTCAAGTTATGGCGATGGGATGTTCGGCAAAGTGTGGGAGCCGGGTTTTCCAGGTTCCCAAGAAAAACTGCCCGCCCACCCCAAGATCAGAATAGCAATACGACTAGGTTAAATGTTGCTGCTCTGGGGGAGAAGTGGGGGCCACAAGTTGACTGAGGCGGCCTATTAGGAGCAAAACCCTACGGTTGGAAGAAAAAGAAAAGAACCCTAGGCTATTTCAGGAAGCTTCGTTCGTTGGCACAGGGCACATACCAGTTTTCTGGCTTTCCCTTCCCGAATTCGGGTTTCTCCTTCTTTCTTTTCGGGACGTGGCGGGGGTGCAAGCCAAGCCAAAGGTCACAATATGGCTCTTGGCTTTTCGAATTTTATTTTACTGTCAATCACTGCACTGCACTAATTGCAAGCGTTCCGTAAGAGCGCGGTATGAATTCGAAGTTATGTTTTATGGTTTTTATACCCGGTACTCGAAGAGTAACGGTAACGGTTGTGTGTAACGCACAGAAGGAAGCGTTTCCGACCCCATAAAGTATATATATTCTTGATTAGCATCAATAGCCGAGTCGATATAGCCATGTCTGTCTGTCCGTCTGTCCGTCTTCATTTGCAGCTATATCTCATAGACTATTAAAGCTAGAGTAACCAAGTTTTGTGTTAGGTCTCCTGTGTTATCACACTACTCAAAGTGTATTTCAAAATTTCGCCCCGCCCCTTTCCGCCCACACAAAGGACGAAAGTCTGTGGCGTACACAATGTTGAAGATACGAGAAAACTAAAAACGCAGAGTCATAGAGAATGCCCATTTCTATCAGAGTGTTGAATCTGGATCAGATCGGATCATTATTATAGCTACAATAAAGAAAACCATTTCGAAAGTCATCATTCCCTCTCGCTCTCTCTCACACGCGACTCCATCTGCTTTGCCCATTCGCATTTTTTGACGCCTAGTTCTCAGAGACTATAAGAGCTAGAGCAACCAAACTTTCTATCCAAGCTCCTGTGATACCGAACCAGCACGAGTTTGTTTTAAAATTTTGCCACGCCCCTTTCCGCCCCACAAAAGACGAAAATCTATGGAATCCACAATTTTTAAGATAAATGAAAACCAAAAACGCAGAACCATGGAAAATTACCATATCTACCAGATTGCCGAATATGGATCAGGTCGGAACAATATTATGGACAGAAGGAACAAATTAAATTTCAGTGGCTACGCAACGCCTGCCAAGCGCTGACTCATGCCCTCTCTCTCTCTGTCGTAAACACTTGTACGTCTCAAATATGTAGTTATACATGTCATGTAGAAATGTAGGCGCAGATATACAAAGCATATGTAAACAAAAATGGAAACATGTATAAAAATTCCAAAAAATTCATTTTTTTAATTTAAATATTATTTTCGTCCGTTTTGAGAACATATAATAAATTTCATAAATCGTAGGCTCATAAATGTATGTATGTATATACTGACTGAGTACCGGGTATAAGGTAGAGCCGCGGCCTTTGCCGCGGCTCACAACGTTCCCTCTCGTTTTTTCTGGTTTTAGGTTAGCCACGTGGTGGTGGTTGCAAACTTTTCACTCAATTTTGCCGATTTTCCAACATTTACGTTTCAAAAAAAGAGAAGAACTTTCCTGGGGGTCAAACCGTTTATATTGGGGTCCGCAGAATCAAAAGTTCTAAAAGCATCTTCTTGACAAGTGACACTAGCAAAACTTTGCAAGCACAGATGTTCTGGAAGCTAAGCTCTGCTTTCTCCCCAAAATTATGCAGCGTGACTCTGTCAGCATAATTGGCCGAAGCTAATCACATGCGACATCGTTTTAGTGGATCCCAACTGCAACTACCAGCGCCACTACATACTTTAAACCAATTTTATTTTTAAAAACCATATAAACAATGTGGTCGATTTCTAAAATTCGGTCGTATAAGCTTAGCCAAACGCTAAATGGATTTATTTTAAATTAATATAAATTAAATTATTATAACCAATTGCGAATTTAAAAAATTTGTATTTTGGTACATATATAATTTACATATAGCCAAAATTCAACATATTTGCAATTGCAGCCTTGCAATTTCCCAAAATTTTCCTTAAAAAATGAATTCCAAGGTTATTCGCAATGTCCAAATGCGTTTCTTCGAAATTTTATCCAAATACTCCACAGTTGCTGCAGACATCGTAGCCAACTCCCTACATTGCAGCGTCGTTATCGTCTCTTGCTCTGCCACATAGAGCATCATTAATTCTTGGGTATTCATATTAATAAATTTAAATAAAACAAATTTTCGTAGACAAGAACGTGCCAGCAGCCGAAACTTAATAGATCAACTTTGTAAATGCGTGTAAATGCAAGTTCTGAGTTATTGAATTACCTCTCGATAAATAAGGTAGTGTAGTGTAATAGGCTATGAATCTCAGGCAGGGAGGGTACGTCGGAGGTAAGCCATCAACACCTCACTTGTTCCGCGTCTACTTGTGAGTCATGTAAGGTCAAGTGTCGAGAAGAGTCCCTTTGGTTATACTTTTCTTTTCTGGAATGTCCAATTTGTTGGTTAGTTGTACGACCGGAGGAGTTGAGAAACACCCAGCCCTGGGATGACTAGCTAACAGTCCTTGCCCCACCACCAAGAGATTTGTAACAACGATTTAACTATAACCAGGGCCAAAAAAATAGAGCCGACAGAGGAATACAAATCAATATCAAAGAAAAGAATTTTTTAGATCAGCACCCGAATTAGGTCTAATTGGCTAAGTTTTTTCGACCGAATTTTGGAAATCGACCACTTTGTTTATATGGTTTTTAATAATAAAATTGGTTTAAAGTATTGGTTTTAACAAATGTACGATATTAGCTTTTTCCCCAACCATATTGTTTACGCGCCAAATTTTAAATATTGAGCTGCCAATTTTTGTTGTAACTAGTGGTGATAATTCCACGACAGGCGGATCAGGGTTGAAATATTCGAAAAATCGGACAAACTGAACTAAACGCAACCAAAACTCAACTTTTTTGCCATCTCTAGGTCCCCTATGCTTCCCCATGTAAACGAAACTCGATTTTTGCCCGAAACTCAATAACTCAACAGGTAGTGGCGCCTGCGCAGAGGTTATGACAAGGTCAAGTTATGGCGATGGGATGTTCGGCAAAGTGTGGGAGCCGGGTTTTCCAGGTTCCCAAGAAAAACTGCCCGCCCACCCCAAGATCAGAATAGCAATACGACTAGGTTAAATGTTGCTGCTCTGGGGGAGAAGTGGGGGCCACAAGTTGACTGAGGCGGCCTATTAGGAGCAAAACCCTACGGTTGGAAGAAAAAGAAAAGAACCCTAGGCTATTTCAGGAAGCTTCGTTCGTTGGCACAGGGCACATACCAGTTTTCTGGCTTTCCCTTCCCGAATTCGGGTTTCTCCTTCTTTCTTTTCGGGACGTGGCGGGGGTGCAAGCCAAGCCAAAGGTCACAATATGGCTCTTGGCTTTTCGAATTTTATTTTACTGTCAATCACTGCACTGCACTAATTGCAAGCGTTCCGTAAGAGCGCGGTATGAATTCGAAGTTATGTTTTATGGTTTTTATACCCGGTACTCGAAGAGTAACGGTAACGGTTGTGTGTAACGCACAGAAGGAAGCGTTTCCGACCCCATAAAGTATATATATTCTTGATTAGCATCAATAGCCGAGTCGATATAGCCATGTCTGTCTGTCCGTCTGTCCGTCTTCATTTGCAGCTATATCTCATAGACTATTAAAGCTAGAGTAACCAAGTTTTGTGTTAGGTCTCCTGTGTTATCACACTACTCAAAGTGTATTTCAAAATTTCGCCCCGCCCCTTTCCGCCCACACAAAGGACGAAAGTCTGTGGCGTACACAATGTTGAAGATACGAGAAAACTAAAAACGCAGAGTCATAGAGAATGCCCATTTCTATCAGAGTGTTGAATCTGGATCAGATCGGATCATTATTATAGCTACAATAAAGAAAACCATTTCGAAAGTCATCATTCCCTCTCGCTCTCTCTCACACGCGACTCCATCTGCTTTGCCCATTCGCATTTTTTGACGCCTAGTTCTCAGAGACTATAAGAGCTAGAGCAACCAAACTTTCTATCCAAGCTCCTGTGATACCGAACCAGCACGAGTTTGTTTTAAAATTTTGCCACGCCCCTTTCCGCCCCCACAAAAGACGAAAATCTATGGAATCCACAATTTTTAAGATAAATGAAAACCAAAAACGCAGAACCATGGAAAATTACCATATCTACCAGATTGCCGAATATGGATCAGGTCGGAACAATATTATGGACAGAAGGAACAAATTAAATTTCAGTGGCTACGCAACGCCTGCCAAGCGCTGACTCATGCCCTCTCTCTCTCTGTCGTAAACACTTGTACGTCTCAAATATGTAGTTATACATGTCATGTAGAAATGTAGGCGCAGATATACAAAGCATATGTAAACAAAAATGGAAACATGTATAAAAATTCCAAAAAATTCATTTTTTTAATTTAAATATTATTTTCGTCCGTTTTGAGAAGGGAGGGTACGTCGGAGGTAAGCCATCAACACCTCACTTGTTCCGCGTCTACTTGTGAGTCATGTAAGGTCAAGTGTCGAGAAGAGTCCCTTTGGTTATACTTTTTTTTTCTGAAATGTCCAATTTGTTGGTTAGTTGTACGACCGGAGGAGTTGAGAAACACCCAGCCCTGGGATGACTAGCTAACAGTCCTTGCCCCACCACCAAGAGATTTGTAACAACGATTTAACTATAACCAGGGCCAAAAAAATAGAGCCGACAGAGGAATACAAAATCTATTTAACCCAAACCCGCTAAAATTGTAACCAATAGACTCAGTAAATCAACCTTAACCGGCTAATAAAGCCATGAGGGTGATCAATATCAAAGAAAAGAATTTTTTAGATCAGCACCCGAATTAGGTCTAATTGGCTAAGTTTTTTCGACCGAATTTTGGAAATCGACCACTTTGTTTATATGGTTTTTAATAATAAAATTGGTTTAAAGTATTGGTTTTAACAAATGTACTTAGCTTTTTCCCCAACCATATTGTTTACGCGCCAAATTTTAAATATTGAGCTGCCAATTTTTGTTGTAACTAGTGGTGATAATTCCACGACAGGCGGATCAGGGTTGAAATATTCGAAAAATCGGACAAACTGAACTAAACGCAACCAAAACTCAACTTTTTTGCCATCTCTAGGTCCCCTATGCTTCCCCATGTAAACGAAACTCGATTTTTGCCCGAAACTCAATAACTCAACCGTAGTGTAAAAAGGCTATAATAGCCTAGATTTATAGAAGCGAGAGATTAATATATCGAGAAAAAAACCTAAAAAAATACCACATTTCAAAAATTAAAAAAAAAACCCAACCTGAAAAAAACCAAATTTCTTAAGAAATGTAAAATCCCTAAATCGATCAGAAAATTTTGGTTCGCAGCGAAAATATCGCGTTGACTATTCTTATTATTATAATTACTTAAAAAAAGTAAAAGCAGCATTTTAGATGAGCGGTAAAGATGGGCTTTGTCCGTTTGCTCTGAAATTTCTTTCAATTCTTTTATATGTATATCATTACCCAACTTCAATTATCTAACTTGATTTTTCGAACTTATGTCAAAATATCGGTAGTGTAGTATGCAGCGGCTTGAGAGCGGGTTTAAATGGTGATACGCATGTCATACTTACTGTTGAATAGTTTGAATCAACGGTGTGTTGAAAACAGTTGTAAAATCTTTAGGTCTAGCGATTGATACGGTAAATGGAACCTGGAATCAAATTAAACAAATTTTTTCTTTTATTGTTTTAGATGTATGTAAAAGTAGTAAGATCGTTATTCTTACGTTTTTACGGTAAATGTTAAATACATGGACTACCTCTCAGAATTTAACGAAATTTTTTTTCCGGATAGACCCCGATTTATCATGAATTTTGGTAAAAAAATTTTGTGGCGGTCGCTTCTAGTTTTTTTTTTAAAAATATTTAAAGTTTAGAGTTTTTCATGCCAAAAATGGCTTGCCCGGGTCACTTGCTGTGTTGTTGTGGTTGATTTTTTGTGTGGTTTTTCATGTTTTTTGTTGTCCTTTTAGTTGTTGTTGTTGTTGTTTTGGATAATTGTTATTGTTTTGGGTATTTTTTTGTGTTATTATGAGTTATTTTAACCAATAAATAAGAAAGCGATAGAAATGTGTTTTGTATGTATATATTTGAACTGCGAAGTTAGCTATTTTATAGCTAGTTTGCAGTTAAAGCTATATTTTATTACAAAAATGTCTAAAATAGCTATAAAGTAGCCATACTGGCCTATAGCTAAACTAAAATAAGCTAAAGGGTCGTCTCGACGCTGAGGCCATTGCAACCGTAATTGGTGGGTTTATTCCACGGCTTCAGAATCCTGTGGGAGATACATATGAATGTATAAAAGTAGTTGTGCTGTATTATATAAATGAAAAAGTAGCGCCGCAGGCGAAAAATTAAAAAAAAATAAATCGCGCGATTTTTTTTTTTTTTAATTTTTCGCCTGCGGCGCTACTTTTTCATTTATATAATACAGCACAACTACTTTTGTAGTTGCAAGTGATGTAGCTATTTTATTATGTGTAAAATGAAATATAGCTTTAATTTCAAACTAGCTATTTTATAGCTAACTTCGCAGCACAAATAAACAGAAAAAACCAACAACAACATGCCATTTTTGGCATGAAAAACTCTAAACTTTAAATATTTAAAAAAAAAAAACTAGAAGCGACCGCCACAAAATTTTTTTACCAAAATTTATGATAAATCGGGGTCTATCCAGGAAAAAAATTTCGTTAAATTCTGAGAGGTAGTCCATGTATTTAACATTTACCAGGGCGCTCTGCAGCCGCCGTTTTGGCTCTAGCTTTGTTTAGGCGACGGCGCTAACTTCAGTAATCATTTAACCCTTCTGCGCATTGGTTGCATTTGGATCTCGATTATACATTTATCTCGTTGTGCTAAGAGCAAGCAATCGGCTTCTGCGAGCAGCCGCCGGTATAAATAAACAGCATTAAATTTGGAAACACTCTCGTTATTATTTCGATAAAAATAGGTACCAAAAAAGCTTGGCATCTCAAACATTGGTGTCCTCAACATGATTAAAGACATTGGCTAATCGCGTTTCGTGTAAAAACATTTAAATTGAACAATATATTCGGTTCTGTGCAGTTTAACCACAATCAAATGCATTTGTGCAGCATATAAAACGGTTTATGTGCAAATTCTGTTGAGAGTGCGGTCGTCTGAGATTCCGTTAGTTGTAAACAAGAAGTTCTAACAGCCGGTCGTCTTTCCGTGTCGCTCCTGCATTTTCTGCTTTTACTCTGAATTCACTCGAGATTAATTGCCAAAAGTTGTGTATATCTCAGAGCTTGTCATAACTGAACAATAATTGTGTTGAATATCAGTGATTCGGTAGTTGCAGATTGAGCAAATAAATAAATACATAAATTTAAAGACGCGCAAGCTATTTGCTATTGCTTTTGCCCATTCCTCTCTGGATCTCCGCTCTCTGTGCTCACCGTTTCGTGCACGTCATCTGTTGCATTGCCTACGCACTGCTCATCGCTTCGTCGCTTTGCTGGATCGTTCGCCGTTCGCCGTGCAAATAGCTACTGCTGATCGTCGTGTTCGCTCTGAGGCCTACTCCCTCTCTTAACCTACGCTCTCTCACTCTCTCTGTGTATCTCTTTTGGACCTTGCTCCTCTGTTAAACGGCAAAGCGGGATGTCAAAAACTGCAGCAAAGCGCGTCCGCAGTGACTCGTCGCTGGACTTAAGATCTGGTCGCATCTCAGATACGCTTTCGCCGCAGCTGATCGAGCTAATTAATAATCGATTTGATGAGCAGGCGAAACACATCAGCTGCAGCGTGAGGGAAGCTAAGGAAAGAATTCTGCGTGAGATGGCAGAGAGGTTTGAGGCTAGACTTCATAGTCTTTCGGAGGAAGTAGAGCTGCTTGGCCGACGAGGACAGAAGCTTGAGGATGGAAGCTGCGAAATTCGTGCGCTATGCAGCAAGGTGGAGGAACTGGAGGCGAAACTCCAAGCCAAAGAGGATGCAGAAGCCGAAGCAAGCATTGCAAATGATGTCAGAGTGCCAGGGGTGCCCGTACTGGAAGAGGAGAACCTTAAGACTCTCTTCAACAGCCTCTGTTACTCATTAGGCCTCACAAAATTTGATAGCAGGCGCGAAAAAATCATGCTGCTGCAACGGGCTGGAGAACATCGACGGCAGACCAAGCAGCCACTTAGCTTGGAGTTGTTTGGAATCCAGTCCAAACAACCCTTCTACATCAACGAACAGCTCTCTAAAACCAACTACGACATCTTCAGAGAGGCAATGAAGATGAAGAAGCGTAATGCTCTGTCGGCTGTCTTTACCCGCCGTGCAATGGTCTACGTTCGGCAGAGTGTTCGCGGTGCCTTAAGAGCATGGCTGAGCTCTGTGCCCTACAGAGAGTGGAGGCTGTGGCTGAGGTGGCGACTCAATCCGCATCTGGAGGACCTGGAACTGGGCGGAGTAATTTTCGATAGAATAGAACTAATCTATGTCCTCTCATTAGGTTTAATATTTCTACTCATCTTGTCCTCTACTTTATGTTTCTCATTAGGTTTAATATCTCTACTCATCTTGTAATAGTCTCTGTTAGGAATCTCACTCTCTTTACATCATCTCCCCGTACTCTTAAAACAGTGGTGTTTGGATTGTTTTCTCTTATTTGTTTTTATTCCAGTGATTATGGATGATAATGCATGGTCGTCCGGCTCGAGCAGCTATACAATGCTAAGAATACTTGACAATCAAGGGGAAGGTCTGCGTGTATGCCATATTAATGCCCAAAGCCTAACTAAGAAAATCGAGGAATTTAGGTATCTATTTGTCAAGTCCAATATTGATGTCATATGTGTGTCAGAAACGTGGTTTTCGTCTCATGTTAGTAATTTGTTAGTAGAGTGTAGTGGTTATGATTTGTTTCGATCTGATCGAGATAGTCACGCTGGAGGTATAGCTATATATGTAAGTAAACGTTTAAATGCTAAACTTGTATGTAATCACCCAAGTGAAAGTGCAGTTGAGTGGATATTTGTTCAAGTCACAAGCACAATACATTCTTCCAAAATTTTAATAGGCTGTGTGTATAGACCACATCGATATATAGAATATCAAAACTTAACTGACGTATTATCTACCATGTCGCTTGCCTATACAGATGTAATATTAGCTGGAGACTTCAACAGCAATGTCCTGCGAGAAAGGCAATTATCGGACGACATAGAATCTATGGGATTAAAGTTAGTAAATTCGTCTGCACCCACACATTTCTCAAATCACTGTGATACCTTACTTGACTTATTTTTTGTAACCGACTGTCATAAAATTTCTACTTACAGTCAACTATCAATGCCAATGTTTTCGAAACACGACCTAATATTCTTGACCTATAATTTTCATACTGACTTAACTGAAAGCAGAATAGTTTATAGAAATTTTAGAAACATTGACTATGCCTTGTTAAGTGCTGACTTTATTTCATGTGACTGGGACTCTATTTATGACTATGCTAATATTAATTCACAACTGACTGTCCTACAAAATAACATAACGTATCTATATAACAGATCGATTCCGCTGGTGACAAAAACGGTCAACCCTCGTGGAAATCCCTGGTTCAATTCGAACATTAAAATATTAATTAACAAACGTGATATCGCTTTTAAAAAATGGAAGCGGTACAGAACAGCCCACCATGCTGCACAATAAAAGATAACTAGGAAAAATGTGATACAGTTAATCAACTCAGAGAAAAGAAAATACTTTTGCAACAAATTTAACTTAGCGAGATCGAATCAGCAGAAATGGGCATACATTAAAGAACTGGGTGTTGGTAAATCCACTGCTCCGCGCATCTGTGATATAGATCCTGACGAACTTAATAGAATTTTTTTAGACTGTAAAGTACCTGAAGTGACCAAAACTGACTATGTTGAGTGCGTGCCTCAAAATCTCTATAGTAACTGTGATGATGTACACTGCTTCTGTGATAATGGTACCTGTGATAATAGTTTTAGTTTTTCATGTGTAACTGAGTCAGATATCCTCGAATCGATGTTAAAGATTAAGTCAAATGCCACTGGAATTGATGATATCAATCCGAAATTCATAAAAATGCTTTTGCCAAACATATTGCCGTACATAACCTACATATACAACACAGCGTTGACTCAATCCGTATTTCCTGATTCTTGGAAAGTAGCTAAAATACTTCCAATTCCAAAATCAGTCAATGAATACAGGCCAATTTCCATTCTACCCTACTTGTTAAACATTTTAGAGCGACTTATGGTTAATCAGATGACAAATTACTTGACAACTAAAAAACTTTTGACAAATAAGCAATCAAGTTTTCGAGTGGGCAGAAGTTGTACAACAGCAATAATAAACGTAGTTGAACGTATAAGAGAAAAATTGGACTCTGACAATATAACGTTTCTGACCCTTCTAGATTATAGTAAGACTTTTGACACGGTTAACCACGAAATTCTTTGTTTTAAGCTAAGTCGTCTATGTAATTTTTCGCGTGCAGCAACAAGACTAATTGTTTCGTACTTGAGTAATCGTATGCAGTCTGTGTGTATAAATAATATGTACTCGTCATTACTTTGTGTCAAGCGTGGTGTTCCTCAAGGATCCGTTTTAGGGCCATTACTGTTCTCTATGTATGTAAATGATCTACCGAGTATATTGTCAAGTTGTGACGTTCATATGTATGCCGATGATGTTCAAATGTTTGTTAGTCGTCCTATTAGTAGAGTTAATGACTGTATTCGTGTCTGTAATAGTGAATTGAAAAGTGTAAGTCAGTGGGCTAAAATGAATGGGCTAGGATTAAATCCAAATAAGTCAAAATGCATAGTCATAGGTAAAAGAAAGTTCGACACTAGTGCAATACAAAAATTGAATATTGAAAACATCCCAATTGAATATGTAGAACGTGCAAACAACTTAGGTTTTATGTTTAACCAAACTTTGACATGGGATGATCACATAAACAGATCAGTCGGAAAAGCTATTGGGATTCTTAGAAATTTATACCTAACTAAAGATTTTCTCCCAGTGAATATAAGGCAAACAATTGCCAAAATGTACATCACACCAGTCCTTTTCTATGGTATAGAAGTATTTAGTGACAGTAACTCTGCCAGCCAACGCAAGCTGCAAGTTGCTGTTAATAATATCGCGAGATATATTTATAACAGACGTAGAACTGACCATATTTCGGACGTAATGAGAACAAATTTTCGATATGCCACTTAAATCCTTGATAGAGTTTAGGGTCCTAGTATTACTGCACAAAGTTATATATACCAAAGAGCCATCTTACTTATATGAACGCCTTAAGTTTAGCACGTCAAGACGGACGAAAAATATTGTTTGCTTTAAATACAGGTACACATGCACAATGAAACAGTTCTTTGTATATGCTGTTCGAGTTTGGAATCATCTTCCCCACGCCATCAAGGCAATCAGTGGGGGAGTGCAGTTCAAAATCGCACTGGAGAATCATCTACGCACTACATAATTTGAATTTGTGATAGTAGAGAGGGGTTGAACGGAGAGTAAGAGTGAAATTCCTAGAAACTAAATTAAAACTAAACTAAATATTATATTATTAAAATGTTAGTATATAAGTTCAAATGTATGTAATTGTAATTGTAATCACTTCTTAATGTTAGTAATTTAAATGTCAAAAGTTAATATTACACTTGTTGTGACTAGCGCCCTAATTTATAAGTATAAAATGCTTGTCGCGCTAGGATGAAATAAATAAATAAATAAATCGTCGAATCTCTCATTCTATGCTCAGCCGCAGACTCGGTTCTTGACTTATCGTGTCTCTCATTCTCGCTCGGGCTTCTGTGCACCGTCGCAAAATCTTCAAGTCTCATTCTCTACACAACTGCAGCCACGAATCCGACTTTTCGTGTCTTCACTCTCTCTTTCTCGATTCTGTACGCCGTCGCTAAACGGTTTTCTATTCTCCGTTTTTTCGTTGCATTTCACACCGTTAAACATGGAAAGCGATCCCAATACAGGCGCGGGCGAAAATATTGTGACGGCTAATAACAGGCTGAGTCTTTATAAACGTAAAGTTCAGTCTTTGTACGATCGAATAAGCGGGCTTGGCGAATCATTCGCTGGCAATAAGATCGATAATTTGAACGCCACGGAGATCGACGTTCGTATCGATATGCTGGCAGAAATTTGGGAGGAATTTAATAAGCCCCATAATGAGCTGGAAGCGCTCAATAAAGATGAGATTGGGAGCGAGATGCGCAACAACTTTGATATGCTCTTCATATCGTTGAAGGCAGAGCTACTGGCTGCTCTCGAGCTAGGCCACTCGCGCGCTGCTGCCAATTCGACTACCCTACCAAACCATTCTGGACAGAGTACCATCATCATGGCTCACAAGCAGCGACTTGCTGAGCTAAAAATACCCAAGGTTTCCGGTGGATACGTCGAATATTGGGACTTCATGGCTATGTTCAATTCGATAATCGACGCGGATGCGGATCTCAGCGACATCGAGAAGTTCCAGCACCTTCGCTCTAGCCTCGCTGATGTGGCTTTGGATTCGGTTCGATCTTTGGAACTCTCCAGTGCCAATTATCGTGTGGCGCTGGATATACTTAATAAACGATTTAGTAACAAGCGACTTGTTTTTCAGGCACACATCAAGAAGATTCTTGGGCTCAAGAGAGTGGATTCGCCATCTCCCAAAAGGCTTCGGGAGTTTTCGGATGCAGTCAATTTGCATATGCGTGCTTTGCAAACATTAGAAACGGATTTGGAGATATCCCACTGCATTATAATTAACCTGCTGCTGCAGAAGTTGGACGCTAAGACGCAAATGAAATGGGAAGAACACCTGTCGTCGGATGCCATACCTACGGCAAAGGATTTTTATGAATACTTGGAGAAGCGGTGCCAGAAAATGGAGACCTTGGAATACGCTACAGCGCCACCCGCTAGTAGCGCTCAGGTGGGAAAAACCCATAATTCTCATTTTAAGAAAACTTTTGTGGCCTCCAATTCTTCCACCTACTCGTCTGGGAGCAGTTTTTGCCAATTTCGCCAATCTGCAGTCCACAACTCAAGGCTCCCCAGATCTTTCTCCTCCAGATCTAACGCTCCAACAAGACGCTATTTCTGCCACTCAGGATTCTGTTAGCAGTTCACCTCCCCCTGCTTCTACCTCTCTTGCTGCCCAAGGTCATCAATCCGATGTTGTGCTTCTGGCTACCGCTGTGGTTCTCGTAAAGAATCGGTCTGGCGTTTTTGTTCCTTGTCGTGCCATACTAGATTCCATACTAGTTCTCGCACAGCTGACTATACAACTACACTTACTGCTTTTATAGCTCCTACGATCACCGATTGTCAACCAAGTCTAGCAGTCAATGTGGCCGATTGGAATGTTCCGTCAAATATTCAGCTTGCTGATCCTGCATTTTTCAACCCTCAGCGAGTGGATCTTCTCATTGGTGACAGCATTTTCTATGATCTCTTCTGCGTAGGGCAAATCAAACTCATCGATGGCCTGCCTCTTCTGCAGAAGACCCGGCTTGGGTGGATCGTATCTGGTGGTGGACAAAGGGTGCTACGCTCGGCGCTCTTGGCAACGCACAATTTTCCAGATTCGGCAGCTACATCAACTGGATGTTCCCTAATGATGCTATGATGGCATGCCCTGTTATTCAGAATGTATTGTTCAGCATACTAATTCGGTTTCGCACATATCCAGTCGCTCTCACTGGGGACATTTGTAAAATGTACCGCTGCGTACGAGTGTCTTCACCTGACAATTACTTTCAGTGCATTCTATGGCGAGATTCTGTCCAGTCCAAGGTTCAGGTCTACACATTAAACACCGTCACATATGGCACTAGAGCTGCATCGTTTTTAGCAGTTCGCGCAATGCACCAGCTGGCTATTGACGAGGGCGAGTCCTACCCTCTTGGCTCAGCTGCTCTGCAGCAGGATTTTTACGTGGATGATCTCATCTCGGGCGGCAGCTCTGTCGCTGAGGTCATGGAAAACATGCATCAAACCTCCGCCATACTGTCTTGCGGTAATTTTAAGCTTAGGAAATGGTGCTCTAGCCATCAGGAAGTGCTTGAAGGAACGCCTGAAGAGGACAGAGAGAAATACTTAAGGTTTCATGATGGAAGTGACAGAACGAAAACACTTGGCTTAGCATGGGACCCTGCATCAAATCAGCTGCTTTTTGCCTTGTCCGCGCTGGACACAAATTCGAAGCCCTCCAAGCGATCGGTTTTGTCTACGATTGCTCGTTTCTACGACCCTCTTGGATTGATAAATCCTGTTATTGTCAGGTGCAAAATCTTTCTTCAGCAGCTTTGGAGAGAAAATTTGGATTGGGATGAAAGCCTATCCTCAGCGTTGTATTCATCTTGGATGAACTTGAGAAACAGTTTGTCAAGTATCACGCGGATATCATTTCCTCGCGTTGTTCATCCTTCTAATACGGTAATCGAACTTCACGGATTTTGTGACGCCAGCACAGAAGCATATGGCGCTTGCATATATGTGGTGTCCAGGGAAGGGCAGTTGTCGAGCAATATCTTGTGCTCAAAGTCTCGAGTGGCGCCACTAAAAACCTTATCGATTCCCAAGCTTGAATTAAGTGGAGCCCATTTGCTTGCTAAACTAATGAATAATTTGAAGGATATTGCAAGTTTTACAGGTCAGTTTTATTGCTGGTCCGATTCATCAACAGCACTATCTTGGATACGGGATGAGCCAGCCAAATTTCAAGTCTTCGTGGCAAATCGAGTGGCAGCAATTCAGGAATTGACGGCGGGCATGGAATGGCGCTATGTCCCCACATCATTAAATCCTGCTGACGTTCTCTCTAGAGGCACGCTTCCCCACCAACTTATCCACTCAGAGCTGTGGTTTCATGGTCCATCATTTTTGGTAGGCTCCAAGGAAGAGTGGCCTGTACCTCCTGTTCCTGAAGCAGCAACGGCAGAGCTTCGCAAGCGTGTATTGCTGATCGCGTCCCCACATGCCGATCTTACGTCAGAATGCAAATTTGCAAATTCATTTTTCGGCATAAATTTGTACATCGGCTTCGGCATTCTGGACTCACCGTTTCGGATATTCGGCAAGGAACGCATCTTCTGATCCGGCATATTCAACTGGCTGTTTTGTATATGGATATAAGAGAGATTCAACGCAATGGTCAAGTCAGGAAATCCAGTTCAATCAGCTCACTCTCTCCGTTCATCGATCAGTATGGACTACTAAGAGTTGGAGGTCGTCTTGGCAACTCATCTCTGGGATTTGATGCTCAGCACCCGCTTATCCTGCCAAAGTGACATCCCATAACTTGTTCGCTGATAAGGTATTATCACGAAAGGAACCTTGATGTCCTTGCGCTGTGACTGCTCTTTGTGTGTGTGTGTGTTTGTGGGGCTCCATGGGGTGTTGCACACTTCTGCTACGTCATAAAATTTCTACTTACAGTCAACTATCAATGCCAATGTTTTCGAAACACGACCTAATATTCTTGACCTATAATTTTCATACTGACTTAACTGAAAGCAGAATAGTTTATAGAAATTTTAGAAACATTGACTATGCCTTGTTAAGTGCTGACTTTATTTCATGTGACTGGGACTCTATTTATGACTATGCTAATATTAATTCACAACTGACTGTCCTACAAAATAACATAACGTATCTATATAACAGATCGATTCCGCTGGTGACAAAAACGGTCAACCCTCGTGGAAATCCCTGGTTCAATTCGAACATTAAAATATTAATTAACAAACGTGATATCGCTTTTAAAAAATGGAAGCGGTACAGAACAGCCCACCATGCTGCACAATAAAAGATAACTAGGAAAAATGTGATACAGTTAATCAACTCAGAGAAAAGAAAATACTTTTGCAACAAATTTAACTTAGCGAGATCGAATCAGCAGAAATGGGCATACATTAAAGAACTGGGTGTTGGTAAATCCACTGCTCCGCGCATCTGTGATATAGATCCTGACGAACTTAATAGAATTTTTTTAGACTGTAAAGTACCTGAAGTGACCAAAACTGACTATGTTGAGTGCGTGCCTCAAAATCTCTATAGTAACTGTGATGATGTACACTGCTTCTGTGATAATGGTACCTGTGATAATAGTTTTAGTTTTTCATGTGTAACTGAGTCAGATATCCTCGAATCGATGTTAAAGATTAAGTCAAATGCCACTGGAATTGATGATATCAATCCGAAATTCATAAAAATGCTTTTGCCAAACATATTGCCGTACATAACCTACATATACAACACAGCGTTGACTCAATCCGTATTTCCTGATTCTTGGAAAGTAGCTAAAATACTTCCAATTCCAAAATCAGTCAATGAATACAGGCCAATTTCCATTCTACCCTACCTGTTAAACATTTTAGAGCGACTTATGGTTAATCAGATGACAAATTACTTGACAACTAAAAAACTTTTGACAAATAAGCAATCAAGTTTTCGAGTGGGCAGAAGTTGTACAACAGCAATAATAAACGTAGTTGAACGTATAAGAGAAAAATTGGACTCTGACAATATAACGTTTCTGACCCTTCTAGATTATAGTAAGACTTTTGACACGGTTAACCACGAAATTCTTTGTTTTAAGCTAAGTCGTCTATGTAATTTTTCGCGTGCAGCAACAAGACTAATTGTTTCGTACTTGAGTAATCGTATGCAGTCTGTGTGTATAAATAATATGTACTCGTCATTACTTTGTGTCAAGCGTGGTGTTCCTCAAGGATCCGTTTTAGGGCCATTACTGTTCTCTATGTATGTAAATGATCTACCGAGTATATTGTCAAGTTGTGACGTTCATATGTATGCCGATGATGTTCAAATGTTTGTTAGTCGTCCTATTAGTAGAGTTAATGACTGTATTCGTGTCTGTAATAGTGAATTGAAAAGTGTAAGTCAGTGGGCTAAAATGAATGGGCTAGGATTAAATCCAAATAAGTCAAAATGCATAGTCATAGGTAAAAGAAAGTTCGACACTAGTGCAATACAAAAATTGAATATTGAAAACATCCCAATTGAATATGTAGAACGTGCAAACAACTTAGGTTTTATGTTTAACCAAACTTTGACATGGGATGATCACATAAACAGATCAGTCGGAAAAGCTATTGGGATTCTTAGAAATTTATACCTAACTAAAGATTTTCTCCCAGTGAATATAAGGCAAACAATTGCCAAAATGTACATCACACCAGTCCTTTTCTATGGTATAGAAGTATTTAGTGACAGTAACTCTGCCAGCCAACGCAAGCTGCAAGTTGCTGTTAATAATATCGCGAGATATATTTATAACAGACGTAGAACTGACCATATTTCGGACGTAATGAGAACAAATTTTCGATATGCCACTTAAATCCTGGATAGAGTTTAGGGTCCTAGTATTACTGCACAAAGTTATATATACCAAAGAGCCATCTTACTTATATGAACGCCTTAAGTTTAGCACGTCAAGACGGACGAAAAATATTGTTTGCTTTAAATACAGGTACACATGCACAATGAAACAGTTCTTTGTATATGCTGTTCGAGTTTGGAATCATCTTCCCCACGCCATCAAGGCAATCAGTGGGGGAGTGCAGTTCAAAATCGCACTGGAGAATCATCTACGCACTACATAATTTGAATTTGTGATAGTAGAGAGGGGTTGAACGGAGAGTAAGAGTGAAATTCCTAGAAACTAAATTAAAACTAAACTAAATATTATATTATTAAAATGTTAGTATATAAGTTCAAATGTATGTAATTGTAATTGTAATCACTTCTTAATGTTAGTAATTTAAATGTCAAAAGTTAATATTACACTTGTTGTGACTAGCGCCCTAATTTATAAGTATAAAATGCTTGTCGCGCTAGGATGAAATAAATAAATAAATAAATCGTCGAATCTCTCATTCTATGCTCAGCCGCAGACTCGGTTCTTGACTTATCGTGTCTCTCATTCTCGCTCGGGCTTCTGTGCACCGTCGCAAAATCTTCAAGTCTCATTCTCTACACAACTGCAGCCACGAATCCGACTTTTCGTGTCTTCACTCTCTCTTTCTCGATTCTGTACGCCGTCGCTAAACGGTTTTCTATTCTCCGTTTTTTCGTTGCATTTCACACCGTTAAACATGGAAAGCGATCCCAATACAGGCGCGGGCGAAAATATTGTGACGGCTAATAACAGGCTGAGTCTTTATAAACGTAAAGTTCAGTCTTTGTACGATCGAATAAGCGGGCTTGGCGAATCATTCGCTGGCAATAAGATCGATAATTTGAACGCCACGGAGATCGACGTTCGTATCGATATGCTGGCAGAAATTTGGGAGGAATTTAATAAGCCCCATAATGAGCTGGAAGCGCTCAATAAAGATGAGATTGGGAGCGAGATGCGCAACAACTTTGATATGCTCTTCATATCGTTGAAGGCAGAGCTACTGGCTGCTCTCGAGCTAGGCCACTCGCGCGCTGCTGCCAATTCGACTACCCTACCAAACCATTCTGGACAGAGTACCATCATCATGGCTCACAAGCAGCGACTTGCTGAGCTAAAAATACCCAAGGTTTCCGGTGGATACGTCGAATATTGGGACTTCATGGCTATGTTCAATTCGATAATCGACGCGGATGCGGATCTCAGCGACATCGAGAAGTTCCAGCACCTTCGCTCTAGCCTCGCTGATGTGGCTTTGGATTCGGTTCGATCTTTGGAACTCTCCAGTGCCAATTATCGTGTGGCGCTGGATATACTTAATAAACGATTTAGTAACAAGCGACTTGTTTTTCAGGCACACATCAAGAAGATTCTTGGGCTCAAGAGAGTGGATTCGCCATCTCCCAAAAGGCTTCGGGAGTTTTCGGATGCAGTCAATTTGCATATGCGTGCTTTGCAAACATTAGGAACGGATTTGGAGATATCCCACTGCATTATAATTAACCTGCTGCTGCAGAAGTTGGACGCTAAGACGCAAATGAAATGGGAAGAACACCTGTCGTCGGATGCCATACCTACGGCAAAGGATTTTTATGAATACTTGGAGAAGCGGTGCCAGAAAATGGAGACCTTGGAATACGCTACAGCGCCACCCGCTAGTAGCGCTCAGGTGGGAAAAACCCATAATTCTCATTTTAAGAAAACTTTTGTGGCCTCCAATTCTTCCACCTACTCGTCTGGGAGCAGTTTTTGCCAATTTCGCCAATCTGCAGTCCACAACTCAAGGCTCCCCAGATCTTTCTCCTCCAGATCTAACGCTCCAACAAGACGCTATTTCTGCCACTCAGGATTCTGTTAGCAGTTCACCTCCCCCTGCTTCTACCTCTCTTGCTGCCCAAGGTCATCAATCCGATGTTGTGCTTCTGGCTACCGCTGTGGTTCTCGTAAAGAATCGGTCTGGCGTTTTTGTTCCTTGTCGTGCCATACTAGATTCCATACTAGTTCTCGCACAGCTGACTATACAACTACACTTACTGCTTTTATAGCTCCTACGATCACCGATTGTCAACCAAGTCTAGCAGTCAATGTGGCCGATTGGAATGTTCCGTCAAATATTCAGCTTGCTGATCCTGCATTTTTCAACCCTCAGCGAGTGGATCTTCTCATTGGTGACAGCATTTTCTATGATCTCTTCTGCGTAGGGCAAATCAAACTCATCGATGGCCTGCCTCTTCTGCAGAAGACCCGGCTTGGGTGGATCGTATCTGGTGGTGGACAAAGGGTGCTACGCTCGGCGCTCTTGGCAACGCACAATTTTCCAGATTCGGCAGCTACATCAACTGGATGTTCCCTAATGATGCTATGATGGCATGCCCTGTTATTCAGAATGTATTGTTCAGCATACTAATTCGGTTTCGCACATATCCAGTCGCTCTCACTGGGGACATTTGTAAAATGTACCGCTGCGTACGAGTGTCTTCACCTGACAATTACTTTCAGTGCATTCTATGGCGAGATTCTGTCCAGTCCAACGTTCAGGTCTACACATTAAACACCGTCACATATGGCACTAGAGCTGCATCGTTTTTAGCAGTTCGCGCAATGCACCAGCTGGCTATTGACGAGGGCGAGTCCTACCCTCTTGGCTCAGCTGCTCTGCAGCAGGATTTTTACGTGGATGATCTCATCTCGGGCGGCAGCTCTGTCGCTGAGGTCATGGAAAACATGCATCAAACCTCCGCCATACTGTCTTGCGGTAATTTTAAGCTTAGGAAATGGTGCTCTAGCCATCAGGAAGTGCTTGAAGGAACGCCTGAAGAGGACAGAGAGAAATACTTAAGGTTTCATGATGGAAGTGACAGAACGAAAACACTTGGCTTAGCATGGGACCCTGCATCAAATCAGCTGCTTTTTGCCTTGTCCGCGCTGGACACAAATTCGAAGCCCTCCAAGCGATCGGTTTTGTCTACGATTGCTCGTTTCTACGACCCTCTTGGATTGATAAATCCTGTTATTGTCAGGTGCAAAATCTTTCTTCAGCAGCTTTGGAGAGAAAATTTGGATTGGGATGAAAGCCTATCCTCAGCGTTGTATTCATCTTGGATGAACTTGAGAAACAGTTTGTCAAGTATCACGCGGATATCATTTCCTCGCGTTGTTCATCCTTCTAATACGGTAATCGAACTTCACGGATTTTGTGACGCCAGCACAGAAGCATATGGCGCTTGCATATATGTGGTGTCCAGGGAAGGGCAGTTGTCGAGCAATATCTTGTGCTCAAAGTCTCGAGTGGCGCCACTAAAAACCTTATCGATTCCCAAGCTTGAATTAAGTGGAGCCCATTTGCTTGCTAAACTAATGAATAATTTGAAGGATATTGCAAGTTTTACAGGTCAGTTTTATTGCTGGTCCGATTCATCAACAGCACTATCTTGGATACGGGATGAGCCAGCCAAATTTCAAGTCTTCGTGGCAAATCGAGTGGCAGCAATTCAGGAATTGACGGCGGGCATGGAATGGCGCTATGTCCCCACATCATTAAATCCTGCTGACGTTCTCTCTAGAGGCACGCTTCCCCACCAACTTATCCACTCAGAGCTGTGGTTTCATGGTCCATCATTTTTGGTAGGCTCCAAGGAAGAGTGGCCTGTACCTCCTGTTCCTGAAGCAGCAACGGCAGAGCTTCGCAAGCGTGTATTGCTGATCGCGTCCCCACATGCCGATCTTACGTCAGAATGCAAATTTGCAAATTCATTTTTCGGCATAAATTTGTACATCGGCTTCGGCATTCTGGACTCACCGTTTCGGATATTCGGCAAGGAACGCATCTTCTGATCCGGCATATTCAACTGGCTGTTTTGTATATGGATATAAGAGAGATTCAACGCAATGGTCAAGTCAGGAAATCCAGTTCAATCAGCTCACTCTCTCCGTTCATCGATCAGTATGGACTACTAAGAGTTGGAGGTCGTCTTGGCAACTCATCTCTGGGATTTGATGCTCAGCACCCGCTTATCCTGCCAAAGTGACATCCCATAACTTGTTCGCTGATAAGGTATTATCACGAAAGGAACCTTGATGTCCTTGCGCTGTGACTGCTCTTTGTGTGTGTGTGTGTTTGTGGGGCTCCATGGGGTGTTGCACACTTCTGCTACGTGATTAGGCCCAACAGGGAGTGGAAGCACACAGCAGGGGCTGGCTGCCACCAGCTGAGTGCCTTCACACCTCAGTTCCATGGGCCTCGTGCTCTCAACTTGTCAACGCACATATATTTTCCAGCACGCTAGCAGAGCGAGGGGAAGAGGGTGAATAGGTGGGTGAGGAATAGACGAATAGGCTAGGGAATGTGTGGAGAAGTAGGGGACACACACACACAGAGCAGCTGTAAAAACACAAGTCAAAAGTCGGCCAGGGGCGTCCTTCTCTTGGCAACACCGGGAACAATGCGTATCCTGCGTCCACATCCTGCCTCCAACCAGCGGTCTTCAGCCAACAGATTTCCCCACCCCTGCCCCTGCCCCTGCCTCCCCTTTGAAAGTCACACACCTCTCAGACTCATCTGTCTTTTCGGTTCAGCGTTGCCCCCAGCACAGTGGTACGGAAATACATCCACCGATTTGGTTTAACTTTCTTTGGTACCATTCAAGTTCAAGATATTTTCCACAACTGCCTGCTTTTCGATCCATCACTCTTATGACATCATTCGATCCTTCTTCTGTGGTGTCTCAACAGGCTGTAGAAGACTCACTCAATGGAATTCTCTAGAATTCCTACATTTTAAGATAACTGTAATTCCGAATAAAGCTTCAATTAACTAAATTATTTAGTTTTGTTTTGGCTCTAAAGATTTTTATGAATATAAAGAAAAACTCGTAACTTTTGTGTTCTACAAAGTCTGCCACATTCTGCAGAATATGAAATAAAACCATAGAAAAATGCGAAGCAAAATTGTATTTTATTTTTAACCACTGTGCCGTGGTGGTGGGGTCTGGATGGCGGGGACTGTGTGTTTGTTTTCAATTTCCATTTTACAATAACCGAAGCGAGGTAAGCCGAGACGACGAGGCCGAGAAACGACGAGCCACGTTCGCAGAGTAGGCTAACTCTATGGGTATATATAGTATATGAACACTCTGTGTGTACTTATATACATATATACATACATATATAATGAATAACGGCACAATTTCACACTTCCTTTCATTGGAAAATTACAGGAGAACAGGCATTCTACCACCTATATCCACCTTCCACCATCATCGCATCGACATCCGACAACGATTGGCTTTCTTTTGTTTTTGGGGTTTGCCTGAAAGCTTTTTAATAAGCCACAAAAGGCAGCAGCAGCCAAGTGCCACCCACCCACCAATACATATATGTAAGATATTATTTAAGTATAGTTTATTGATATTATTAATCGCGTAAGGTATAAAGTAAGAATTGTTGGGGTTGGGTGTCACGGCTTGATCTCGGCTGATTTTCTGCTGTTTTTCTACTGATGTCGACTGCTGCTGCTGAACTCTGTCTTTTCCTTACTTCTGTTCGTTCTCCTTCTGCCGTTGTTCTGCTTCTCTCCTGCTTTTATCCGCTGTTCTTCTCGTTCTGCCGTTGTTCTGCTGTTGATCTGCTGGTACTGCTGTTACTCTGCTTTTCTGCTGTTACTCTGCTTATCTGCTGTTACTCTGCTTATCTGCTGTTACTCTGCTGCTACTACTGCCGTTAACCGACGCTCCTTCAGTTGGCCGGCCTTCCTACTACCTTTTACACTCGGTCATCCTGATTAGTCATCAGTCCCTGATGACCATGCGTCCTCGTTTTCTACAGAAAAACTCCATAGTTTTATGTTATCGTTGCTCGTGGTCGTATTGTTTGGTCCTTCGACGTCTGCTGCTTTTCGAACATTATAGCGTTCGCCTCGTTTCATGTTGGTTATTTCGTATGGTCCTAAGAATTCGCTGGCCATCTTCCTTCCAGCTACAAACTGTGTTCCACGTATAGCCACAAGATCACCAACTTTGTATCCGTACTCGCATTTCCGCTTTTAATCGAATTGTTCCTTGTATCTGTTCTGCGCCTGCTGAATATTTTCTTTTGCTTCTTGTCGCATCTTCTGTCTTTCGTCATCAAAATTATCAACCATCTCCTTTTCTATCAGCTGCAGTATATCGCTATCTGGTCCACAACGCATTTTTACTCCGATCATTAGCTCAAATGGAGAATGCTTTGTTGACCCATGAACAGTGCTATTAATAGCCCTCTGAACTCGAGGTACAAACTTATAACATCTTCCAGGTTCCTCCGACGACAATTTGGAAATAATGCTCAGAATCGATCGGTTCACGCGTTCAATTTGTCCGTTGCCCCTTGGCACCCCTGTGGTACTCCATACGTGTTCGATGTTCTCTTCCTTCACAAACTCCTCAAGGCTAGAAGACGTAAATGCTGCTCCACGATCGCTTACTATACGAGCTGGATTTCCAAAGATATCAGACCATTCCTTTAACGTCTTGAGAACTTCGTCTGCGCCTGTTGTTTTAGTGGTATACATCCATACGAACTTGCTAAAGCTATCCACCATCGCGAAGATGTACTTGTACTGCTTTGAAGTAGCATCTATCGGTCCCAGATGATCCACATGTAGAGTATGAAGCGGCTCTGATCCTTTATCGATTTGGTGCAAAAATTCTTCTTTTTTTCCCAGCTTCTTGTTGTAGATTATACATTTCATACAGTTTCTTATGATTTGCATTACTTTTCCTTCCAGATGTGGAATCCAATAACTCTGCTGTACGGCATGCATCGTTTTTTGTGCGGCAAAGTGTCCTGCATTGTGAGCCTCGGTTATAATCTCCCTCTCTAGTGATTTCGGTATTGCCAACAAATCCGTGCCTGGCACAACCTTGTATACGAGACCAGCCTTTAATTTAAAGTTGTCATATGGTTTACTTTTCAGAACTTCGGTAACTGCTTTGATCATCGTATCCTCCTGCTGGGCTTTCTTAATCCTTGCTGTGACTTCCGACGATACCATCAAGACATCAATTGGGTATCGACTCAGGCAATCCACATGCTTCAGCCGTTCCCCTGGTCTGTGTTCCACGTCAAAATCGTAGTCCTGCAGATACAGAACCCATTGGGCTACCTCCCGCGGAACGTCCTTCTTGCTTAATGTCTGCTTAAAAGCGGCGCAATCAGTCACGAGCTTAAAGTTGGTTCCAAGTATGTACTGGCGGAATTTTTTGCACGCGAGAAAAATAGCTTTGGTTTCTAATATATAGCTATGCTGTCGTGCTTCGGACTCCGAGGTTTTCTTACTCCAGAATAAGATCGGATGCAATTGTTCTTCGTGCCACTGCATCAGCGCGGCTGCGAACCCGTCCTTCGAAGCATTAGTGTGGATCTCGGTTTTTGCATTATTTCGATAGAGCCTCAACACCGGTTCATTTACCAATGCCTCCTTTAATATGGCTACCGCCTGCTGCTCCTCCAGACCCATTTTAAACTTAACGTCTTTTTTCAGCAGATTCGTCAATGGTTTCGAATAGTTTTTTATAAATTTACGAAAAAACCCAGTTAATCCTAAAAAGGACTGCACGGCCTTTACGTTTTGCGGCATCGGGAACTTTCTGATGGCTTTGGTCTTCTCTAATCCAGGCTTGATTTCTCCTCCTCCAACTTGATGACCCAAAAATGTAATAGCGGACTGCAGGAATCGACACTTCTTCCACTTCATCTTTAGTCCGTATTCAGCTGCTGCGTCAAAAACTTTCTTCAGCTTTCCCAGGCATTCGTCGGCGGTTTCGGCGTGTATAACAATATCGTCCATGTACAGGTCAAGAATGTTTTCATTTATGAGGTTTTGAAATACATGACTTATAAAACGGATGAAAACTGCTGGCGAATTGCAAAAACCAAAAGGCGCGCGATTGAATTCAAAAAGGCCTTCCTTCGTTATGAACGCCGTATTCTTCTTGCTGCTTTCTTCCACAGGAACGTGAAAGAATCCATTTTCCAGGTCCATGATGGTGAACATTTTCGCATTTTCCAGTTTCTCCAGCACATCCTCAACGATTGGAACGGGGAAGCAATCTTTCAAGACCATCTTATTCAACTGATGATAGTCCACGCAGACCCGGCAGCTTCCATCCTTTTTCTTGACGATTACTGTACGGCTGGCGAAATTTGATGATGAGCGTCGTATTATCCCAGCATTGGCCCACTCATCCACCTGCTGCTTGGCGACGTCGGCCTCGCTGATGGCCACTCGACTAGGCGCATGTCGAAACGGCGCTATGTTCTCATCCGGCACGATCTTCAGCATGATCGGGCATACGGCAGTCTGCTTTTTTTCGGTAAAGTCCTGAATCATCGATTGGACGGCATCTCTGTACTGCGAGGGAACGTCTATATCAGTATTTGCTTCGACCACATTGTAAATACTTATCTGTTTGCTGTCCACAGTTTCCTCCCCTGAAAGGGGAGAAAACTGATATCCTCCCGGCGTTGACGTCATTGTGAACTTTGATATAAAGTCGTGTCCCAGCAGCACTTGGCATCCGACGGCATGATCGGCCACCACAAGGAACTTATGTACCAGGCACATTCCAACGATCTCCACTTCTGCCAAGAACTGCCCAGCGGAGCGTGTGATGATGTTTCCAAGTCCTCTCAAAGTTGACGAGCTTGGTTGCAGATGGGCGCCACTCATTTTCCCAAAACACAGACATCTTTACTAGTGAAACATTTGCACCTGTGTCTATGAGCCCTTTGACTTGCACATTGTTGATTTTGAGTGACTTTAGGCATTTTTCCTCGTATGCCACGTTTACGGCAGCAGCACTCGGGCAATCTTTCGACATGTGTCCAGTCAGGTTGCAGCGGAAACACTTTAATGCAGCTCGGCAATCCTTACGTAGGTGCTCTAAGGATCCACAATTATAGCAATGCTGCTTTCTCGTATAGTTGGTTAGATTGGGCTTCCTGACGAACGACTGTGAATCTTTCCTTTTCAGCGTCACAACCTCCTCGGCTGGCAGCGTTTTTTCGTAGATTTCGTATTTTTCTTTCAGCTGTTTATACGAATTGCATCCATACAAAGTGTACTTATAATCCGTTTTTAATTTCAATCCGTCGACAATGTATCGAATCACCGACTCTGTATCTATTGTACCACGCGCAGCAATTCGTTTCATTTGCAGTATATATTCATGAAAACTTTCATTGTTAGTTTTCACTCGCACCGACAACTGATTGTGAATTTCGGCACTGCATAAACGATCACTCTCAAACTCTTGTATAAGTTGATGACGTAACTGGCCATACTCATACACTGCTGTGGATTCGAGAAAAAGAGCGGCTGTACATGTCATTTTTGCTCGTGCTTGCACATATTTTTGTTTGTCGTTTAGTCCATATGCTTCAGCATTTAGCTCGAAATTATTAAACCACTGCTGTACCGACATATTTTCTCCACTAAACTCTGGAATAATTTTGGAAAAATTTTCCACTACCAGCTTTGCATCATTTTTCTTATCCATTTCATCAGCGCTTATTTTCATCGTGAGAAGTTGCACCAGTTGTTGGAGCGTGTGTGTGTTTTCCTCCAGTCTTGTTCAACTCATCGCTTCCATGTTCGTGTCGTTATGACGATTGTTTCCGCCTGCCACTGATTCACTTGGGTCCTCGTTTTGCTGCATATTCTCGGCTGGTGGTATAGTTACATTTTCCGTTATGATTCTGCTGCGCGATACTCTAACGGGCAGCCTGCTTAAAACCACCATTTTTTCTCGAATCTTCTTTTTGGGTTCTTCTGTCTCGCTTCCTCTGCTGGCGGCTTTTGAGACATGCGGCGCAGAACTTTTTTTCGGTCTCTCTTTATCTGGCGGCGGCTTCTGAGACATGCAGTATACAATTTTTTTTTTTTTTTCACTTTTCACTGGCAATACGCGACCGGTTAAGCCCCCAAATGTAAGATATTATTTAAGTATAGTTTATTGATATTATTAATCGCGTAAGGTATAAAGTAAGAATTGTTGGGGTTGGGTGTCACGGCTTGATCTCGGCTTATTTTCTGCTGTTTTTCTACTGATGTCGACTGCTGCTGCTGAGCTCTGTCTGTCTTCTTTGGTAGTCTTTTCCTTACTTCTGTTCGTTCTCCTTCTGCCGTTGTTCTACTTCTCTCCTGCTTTTATCCGCTGTTCTTCTCGTTCTGCCGTTGTTCTGCTGTTGATCTGCTGGTACTGCTGTTACTCTGCTTTTCTGCTGTTACTCTGCTTATCTGCTGTTACTCTGCTGCTACTACTGCCGTTAACCGACGCTCCTTCAGTTGGCCGGCCTTCCTACTACCTTTTACATATATACTCGTGCAATACATAATATATGTGTATATATATAATATATAATATATATATGTACTTGTATTTTTGTTTTTTTTTTTTTATAGATCAATTGGATTTGTGGTTCTTTGGCCTTATCTTATTTCCGACATTTCTTGGCTTGCGCATTTAATGTTTAATTTTCTCTCTTCTTGTTTCCACTTCCGTGCCGCCGAGTGGGGGCTGCCCTGAGTGTCAATGTGTGGGTCAGAGGACACGTTATCATCATGGCCTTGCAATGACCAAGAACGGACGGCCGGCCACAAAAAACATTTCCAGCAAGAGCGAAAAAGTCGAGTGAGAGATATCATGGGGCAACCAATGACCCATTTGTGTCATCAATAAAAAAACCAAAGCGAATCGGAGGATGGCTTCATTCCACCCCACTATAGGTCAAATGGCCGATTTTCTGATATAAATTCATTTTTCAAAAGTATTCAAAATATCTATCTTTTGTTATGTACCTATTAGGAATAAATCAAACCGTAATGTTGCATACCAGAAATGTTAACATTATGTTCTGATGCTAAGTTAACAGCTGTTAAAACAGCAGATTCAATCTAACAGCATGTAATCATAAATTGTGCAAAAATTTTTGTCGAAATTCAAGTGGCTCCATTTTTTTTAAATTCAAATTTGTTAATACAAATTATGATGAATAGTGAGCAGTGGGGTTTTTACTTTATGTTGGTACATCTGTGTTGTTCGTATTGTTCGTGTTGTCTGTAGTATGTGTTAGTAAAGAGACGTCCCAAAGAAAACTTTTTTTAACACGAAACGTTATCTTTGGGAAGGCTTTTAAGAAAATGTTAGCACATGTTAGCCAAGTGACTATATACATATTGTAGAGTAATCTTTTGTTAATTCAGAATAGTTAAGCCTGTTTCCCCCTTTTGTCCACTTCTCCCGAAATGTAATATTTTGTAGAACAGAACCTATATCTGTCTGCTTAAAAAAGGAGGAAAACTAAAGAAAGAACTGATGGAGTGGATGCTGGTCTCCGTTACTTTAGATCGTATATCGATGTAAATGTGTCCGTCGTATTTTGATCATATATTGATCAGTATTTACATGAAAAAAGACGTATTTTGTCTGAATTTATCCGTGAGATGGAAAAAATGTAGATACCATCTAAATAATTTTCAAAAAAAAGCATGCTGCTTGGCTAAAAGGAAGCTCTTGCTTAAATTTTCGTTTAAAAAAGTGTCGACGCACCAACCCACCTGGACATCCCGACAGAGACAGCAGGCATGTGCCCTTTCAAAATTTGCTAGTGGAAATGTTCGGTTGCTGATTCAAGCATCAAGCACGGCTGTTCGCAAAAGTGGTCAGGCTGACCTTGCATTTGTTCTAAAGCTACTTGTTTTTAGCCCAGGCAAGGCAAAGCATTTCAGGCAATCTGTGAAGAAGCCAAATGAGAAGCCTGCACAAACTCCACCAGACGATTCATTAACTTTAATATTAGAGCAAGGGCTTACAAAAGACCAATACGTAGCCATTAGAGAAGATAAAAAAAAAAAGAAATTGTGATATTGATCCTCACTATAACGAAGTGGTTGAAAGAAAGAAGGAATGAAGACCCCCCGATGATGTTTCAGAAACAGTAGCTAAAGTCAGTCTACAAAATCTTCTGAACCATACCGCAGGAAAACTTGTTGCTTTGCAAAAAGAAGTTATATTGCACGTGATGACTTGTCAGAATACTGATTTTCTGTTAGCCGATCTTATTCTTAACTACGGTTTCGATTGAAGTACTGGTCAGGAAAATTATAACCAGGGAAATGCGGATGAAATATCGAGTGGTTCCGATTCATGTCTTTTCGCCACAACAGGTACTCCACAGTGCATGATGTATTCCTAATGTTGCATTAATACATATATGAAATATAAAATATACCTAGAATGAATATTAATACATTATTTTAATATTTATTCAAAAAAAAAACTTTTGAAAAACAAGCGGGGTGCACCCCCGCCCCCCCCCACCATCTATATGAAGAGTACCCGGATCGTTTATTAAGTTTGATTTTTTGCTGGTTAAAGTTGGGCAAAAACTGAAATGAAACCGCACAAAAGTTTGGGTCACATTTCCGTTTATAGGGACAAGTGAAAAACCCGTGGAAAATCTTACCTTTGCCCCAGATAGATCTAGGTATTGATGAGCATCAAGTGCTGTAGATGTAGATGTCTGTATTCCTGCTATACAAAAGATCTACGTTTTAATGTACATAAATTTTAATAAACTTCAGTTTAATAATTGCTCAATTATTTCCTTTAAGGTATTCTTCACCTGGACTCAATCTCACACGCAAAAAGTGGGCGGGGCGGGGCGGTGAATTGATTAATTTAATGGCCTTGAACATGTTTATCCATTTACCATAAACAGGCGTTTAAAGAGAATAAAGAGAGAGTGGGTATGGGAAATGGGGAATGGGAAATGAGGTCAATGATGGAAAAGAAAATCTGCATGGGGGAGGAAAAGAGGAAAAAGAAAATGAGAATTTCAAAGAGATGCCGCGACCTTTGACCAGGCAAATAAGAAGGCAAATAATTTCCGTTGCTCGAATGCGACACAAATAGGATACAAATGTCCACTCACAAATCAGAACGGAGCCGAGGACTCCCAGACTCCCGGACAAACAGTACGAAACGGAACGGAACAGTTTCCGTTTCCTGTGCAAATATGCAAGCTGGGAGATGGAGAGGGTGGCGGGCAGAAGGGATTGCAAAACAAGGAAGAAACCGAAGCTCTACGCACCTTTGCAGGACATTGTTTGAGACATTCCCAGATATTAGATATTTTAATACTCAGTTTGATTGCTTATCATGAACTAAACTTTGGTTCCTTTCAATCGTTTCAGTTAAGCAAATGTTCGAGATGTTCCAGAGGAATGCTTCTCAAAGCTTCCTGACAGCAGGGGGATAGCCTCTGGAAGGGAATGCGTCCATACAACATGCAGGCTGCTGCTGCTGCCCCCCGCCCACCGTGTCGTGGTGGCCTAAGTTGACATGATTTGAGCCGGGTTCGTTTGCGGTTACGGTTCTTAGTCTGTATCTGGGACGGTTACGGGTAAGGGTAAGGGTCTGGGGTCTGATTCAGTTGCTGTTTCTTGGTCCGTGCCATAGGCCGTGCCTCCCATTGGTCAGACATGGTGGAGCTTCGATGTCGATGATGTTACCGTGGAATGTCCTTGTTCGAGTGTCTGTCTGCATATTTTCTGTCCGTCTGTGTGCGGGCTAAGGCGATTAGGTTGGTCCTTTTCTCTGCTCAATGTCAGACTCCACTCTATGGGAAATCTGTTTCAAGTTTTAGCCAGTCTCCGGGTATGATATTCGGGTATTCGATATTCGATTGGATTGTGTTGGTAAGTCAGCTTTAATCATCTCTGGGACACATGATGTGCGGGAAATCCCTATAAAAGACAATCAAGCTTTCTGCTGTCTCGCCGGGAGTGGCAGAGGGCGTCTCAGTCAGTGATGCTCCCACTCCGATCGGATTTGTGCTGGACCTCGCGCACTACTTGACAAAATTCGACTGGAATATTGGCCCATTGGCGGAATCAAGGCAGTATCCAAGGTAGTCACCAAGTGTGTGAGATGCTTCAGGACTACGCCGCGCATGGCTCAGCACATCATGGGAGATCTGCCTAAGGAGCGTTTGGAGGGAACTCAACCTTTTGAAGTCACTGGAGTGGATTACTGTGGGCCCTTTTTGTATAGATCAGAAATCCGCATGAGGCCACCCATCAAGTGCTACATCAGTGTATTCATTTGCTTCACTTCTAAGGCTATACATATGGAGTTCGTAAAGGACCTGACCACCGCTTCATTTCTGGGCGCCTTAAAGCGTTTCACTTCCACGCGAGGAAAGCCAAGTCAAATTTGGTGAGACAATGCGACAAACTTCGTTGGCGCCAAGAACGAGCTTTTGGAGATCAAGAAACTACGTATGAGCGACTCGCATAATAAGGAGGTCCATGAATCCTGCTTGGCTGACTCTATCGACTGGCGCTTCATCCCACCACGCTCTCCGCACTTTGGCGGACTGTGGGAAGCGGCCGTGAAGGCAGCAAAGCATCACCTGTACCGCTCAGTTGGGCCCTCTGTGCTTGACTTCGACGAGCTGCGCACTCTGATCTGCAAGATCACAGCAATTGTTAATTCTCGCCCTTTGCTCTCGCTTTCAGAAAATCCTGCTGATTTAGATGTCCTGACTCCCGCTCATCTGCTTCTAGGCGGTCCACACAAAGCAATCCTCGAGCCCGATCTGACGATGCTGAACTACAATCGTGTGGATGCCTGGCAACGGGTCACTCAACTGCAGCAGACATTCTGGAGCCGCTGGCGCGAAGGGTATCTAACTCTTTTGCAATAGCGGTCGAAATGGCGGACTCCCACGCAAAATCTTTGCGTAAACGATCTCGTTCTGATTAAGGACGAAAATCTTCCTCCAATGCGTTGGCCACTAGCTAGAGTGGTCAAGGTCTTTAAGGGCCAGGACGGAGTGTGCCGCGTAGCTGATCTGAAGACTGCCACAGGAACCATCTGGAGGGCCGTTACCCGGCTATGTATACTGTCCCTCAAGGAGTCTGTTGAAAGACTGGCTTCCAACGGGGGGAGTATGTTCGGGCCAGCCGCTAATTAACAGGCCTAACTTAAAACTATACATACAATACATAACAATATTCAATGCACTGTAAACACCAACGTTCGGTAGCGCTGCTGCGCTCTCCTTCTGTAAAGGGCGCTCTGCAGCCGCCGTTTTGGCTCTAGCTTTGTTTAGCCGACGGCGCTAACTTCAGTAATCAGCTAACCTCTCTGCGCATTGGTTGCATTTGGATCTCGATTATACATTTATCTCGTTGTGCTAAGAGCAAGCAATCGGCTTCCGCTAGCAGCGGAACAGCTAACAGCTAACCGCTATTCAATTTGGAAACACTCTCGTTATTATTTCGATAAAAATAGGTGCCAAAAAAGCTTGACATCTTAAACAAACATTCAATCTAAATAATGAATCTACATATATATTCTATTTCTTAGGATCTTGCATCAACGAGTTTTGTACAGATATGTGTATCACCCAGATTGAAGCGTTTCAGACCTAATAAAGAATATATATTTTTTTCAGAGCTAGAGCAATCAAATGTGAAGACTCTTGCGGAATAACACTAAAAGAAGTGTATTTAAAATTATTGCGCCCGCTATGGTTCTGGTGTAGAAAGGAATTTTTGAACAAGCCATCACTCGGGAGTTGACGTTTGATGCATCTTTCTTAATATGCCTTCTATCGCCGAATGTTAATCTTTTACTGACAGAAGTTAATGATTTTTTTCAGAGCTAGAGCAATCAAATGTGAAGACTCTTGCGGAATAACACTAAAAGAAGTGTATTTAAAATTATTGCGCCCCGCTATGGTTCTGGTGTAGAAAGGAATTTTTGAACAAGCCATCACTCGGGAATTGACGTCTGATGCATCTTTCTTAATATGCCTTCTATCGCTGAATGTTAATCTTTTACTGACAGAAGTTAATGATGGCAAATGATTGACAAAGAGCCAGCCCATAGATTATTGAATGGAATTTGTTTCAATTGAAGGACATCATATCTAGTGGTTCGGTATAAGATACTGCATTAGAAATAAGCTCCCTGCAGCGGAAAGTGTCACCTGAAGAAAGTTTTCCAACAGCTTCTTCTGGACCGCACCATCACTTGCACTTGCAAATTTCTTTGGAAGAACAAGTTCAGGCGGCAGGAAGTGTATCAAATGGGGAAGGTGAGGGAAAGAGTTGGCCTTGCTTTAGGGTAATCGGAGCGTGCAAGCTTCGCTTTGCCAGAACCTCGTTCTTATCGCAACTTCTTTTGTGCCCCTAAATGCTGAGCATCGTCTGCTCGTGTGCGGTCAATGATGATGTTGCTTCGGAGAGAAACCTTTGGAAATCAGAACCTGGATGACTAAATTCTGTTATACCCGGTCCTGCCTATAGTTGTGGAGCATTATTATGTAAAAAAGTGTTATGGCTTATGATTATTCCCATAAGGGAACTTAAACTTGTCTTACTGCTCTGGTAGACGCTATTTTCCTTTTCGGATACAGCGCACGTCCGCTCGGTTCGTTTTCTACTGCTTTGCTTGCGTCGTGGTTGTTGCTGCTGTAGGCGTGGAAAGCTTTGAGATCCGCTAGTCCGCCGGTTTGTCGTTGCCGCCTATGCTGTTTTTAAGCAGCAGTTTTCGTTTAGTGCCCGTGATGAGTGTTGTTTCGGTGGTTTTAGCTTGGGTTGACTCCTGGTTCGACGAGCCGTTGATGGCCATCTAGACCAAAGGTTCTGTCCTTGGTCGTTGCTTTGCAGGGGACTCTTTTATCGAAGACATGGATGCTCGTCTTGGCCACGGCTAAACAAGTAGAGATAACTGTGTCTCTTGTTGACCAAGGCGCATCTTCACTGTTATCGCCTTGGTGATGTCTTTCCGCATCCAGTCCACTAGGAGAGGCTTACCTATCGTCGATTCTTTGATGATCCTAATTCTTCAGACAGGCTGAAGAAGGACTTGGTTTCTCGAGTGTCAAGGGTAGCTGAGAAGGCTCTGCCATTGATGGTCACCAGAGCTGCGACCAACCATACTTAATGTGTGAGGGACTCCGAGCCCTGGGTGCGTTTCCGTTCGTATCCCTGTTGAACAGAGACCCGATCCATTTTCCGACTCGGTCTTCCGATAGCAGTAACTGGTTCTGATATTGTTGGGTTTCCCAGCCCGATATTTAGTCGACATAAATTAAGTCAAAGTCAGTGGTGCAGCAGTAAATTAAATGCCTATTATTGTTTGCTATTTTGTACTGCCCACTACATCTTTGTACCATTGTACCTTGACTTTAGTTTCCGCACGGCAGCAGCCTATACATCGCTCTCTCGGATCATCGCCTTCTTCGTCGCTCTCTCGATCTTTCATTATCGCTCTCTCGGATCATCGTTCGCTTGCTTACATTAGGGCACGGGCAATTCGGCCCGCCTGCCCTTAATTAGTCTGAATCTATCACTCATATAGTCGGCATCTATTACTTACACAGTCTGCACCTAGCACTCATGCTGTCTTGAGCTGATCTTCGTGGCCATCAGACCGTCTTTCGTCGTTATTAAATCGCATCGATCGTTCACCCACATACATATATATACATACGCAATACGTCGGTCTACATATAGTCTGGAGCTGATTGTATCGTATCATACCATATTCGCTGCATCGATCTTTAATCGGTCTTTCATACATAATTCGCCTAAATACACATCCATATGTACATACGCATTCGCCGGTCTACATACGTATATACCAATAAACCATAGCTACTATTAATTTAACCAATCGAACTTTCATTTAAATAACACATCGCAACAGCTAGTGAAAAAGCTCATTAGCTCAACAGATATTTTGGTAGCCACAATACCAACAGAATATCTTTTGTTGATTGGCGCATCTTTTACTGAAGTGTCCTTCCTCCCCACAGTTCCGGCATGCTTGGCCAACATTGATTGCCCGCTCCTCCTACCAAATGTTTAATCAATTAATTCCATTTGATTTCCCGCTGGTCTTGTTTGTAGTTTTCCGTGGTGCAGTGATGTGTACGTGGTGTATGATGCTCGGGTCGTTTACTTTGTCCGGTTCCATTTCTGCGAGGGAAATTGCGGTCCCTTGCGGTTTCGTTGGTGGAGATAAGCTGGGTTGGCATCTGGAAGGCCCGGAACCATCTATACGGCTTGTCCGTCAAGAGTACCAAGATGGCCCGATGCAGCTGTTCTGGGCTTGCTCAATAGGATTTGACTCGCTCTTCGAGTCGCTCGATTAATGCCAATGGGTCGGTCCCCATTTCCTGAGCTTGTCTGCCAGGAGGGAGTAAGAAATGTCTCCTCTCACTGGGTGGATCACTGGTTGCACTGGAAGACAACGTGTTTGGAAAGGCTGTTGTAGAGTCGGTAGATCGGTTATATTTGCCCGGTGTCCGATATAGCTGGGTACTGGTCTGGACACGTGGTTTATCTCGGTGTTGTTGCTGTAATGTCTCGTTGTCCGGTGATGGATCCTCGACTCGTTCTGAGCACCAAGCGCAGTATTCCTTCAGTAGGATGAGGTGGATGGCTATCTTCCATGTCCGATGGATCGGGCTTGGTTTCACGTGGACCAGCTGTGCGAGTTGAGAAGTTTCCAAATACTTTTGATTCTGGGACTGAATGATTACAATGCAGAAAATATTTTTAAAAATGTTATTATTAACAAAAATTGTTTGCAAATAATATTTCCAGTGGTTTCAGACGAGTATAAAAATAATATTGTATTGGCTCAAGGATATTCGTTCGTTGTTTGTTCAAGAAGTGTTTTCTTTGTTAATATTTCTTTCATTCATTTTGAGGGTGTGCCGAATCCGGAGCAAGTGAAATAATAATGAATTGAAAATAAGCCGATCTGAAGTAAGCGAATATTCTTTGCCAAATGAATTTGTTGAATGTTTCAAAAAAGGCAATTCGAAGCAAATCGAAGTTCATCAGGTGTCGGTGAGATTGGTCAACGTCGATTGCTTCCGACATATCCGTATAAACCATACAAGCAATGAGACGAAGATTATATGAGTATGAACTGATATTATCGGCGATCTTGACGATGTAATTTGTCTCCTGCACGGCAGTAAAAATACTTATTCACATTGTTAAGCTACTGAGCTTTTTCACTAGCTGAGATTTAAAAAAACGGTCACAAATAGTTTTTGGTTATATGTATATATGTGGTTTAATGACAGATTTATTCAAGGCGTATATAGGTACCGATGACTAAAATGCAAGGGCTGACGGCGTTATTTCCGTGCCCTATGAGTGCCCTATACCGCTCTCTGTTTTTACCTACCCTCAGCTTATCTGTTTTCACTTCCAACACACACGCACTGCGCTAGCCGCCGCTCTGTGATTGTCTCTCTGTGTTTCTTTCGTCTCTCTGTGTTTCTCCGTTCACTTGCCGTTGTTGTAACTGTTTTTGTTTTTGTCCGTGCTTGCGCGCGCAATTGTTAATACAAGCTAAAGTCACTATCTCTGCCCCTCACCGACTTATATTTTACCTTTCTTTTTTCTTTTCTTTTTTTGTTTTTAGTTTAATTGTTGTTTTTAAGCCTAATTTTTGTTGCTTGGTCCACGCACCGACCTTTATTTTACATTTCTTTTCTTTTCTTCAACAAACTGTTTATATTTTTGTAAAAGAAAATATGAGTTCTTGCTGTGCTAAGAACTGTGACCGTTCGGTCTCTACACGGCAAACGTATGTCTACTGCTGGCTGTGTGAAAACACGGCTCATGCCAACTGTGCTGAATTGGGACACATCGGAGGGCGCGTTGGGGATCTTATTAAGACTCGCTGCGGCCTCAACTGGACCTGTTGGGACTGCAGGGCTATCGAAAGCGACATGCGAGTCTTTATGAGACAGACGCATCTGGAATTCGCTGCCCTAAACGCTGGATTTCGAATTCTGCAAGATAAGTTTCGGTTGACGGAGCTCAAAATACTTAAAATTTTGACTGAGTCTCCGAAGAGACAGAAGTGTAATAAGTATTTACCCAATACTAACAATCATTTTTCTCTTGCAGCCCCTGAACCACCTGTACCTCTTGCTCGGTCACCGCCTGTAACTGGTATGCAACCTGGAGCCAATGGTGCCACTGCATCTGCCACTGCGACCAGGCCGGTCGCACCACCCGCACCTCGTGCTCAGTCACCGTAACTGGTTCTATGGTGCCTGTAGCCAATGGTGCCATTGCATCTGTCACTCCTGCACCCATGCCTGTTGCCTCTAGGCCCCCACCTGTTGATACTGACTCGGCTGTCATAATGGCTGTTGCCTCAACCAGCTTTAGGCCTAACCTTAATAGCACTGCTACGTGTGCTCCCAGGGTGCCAGTGCTTGCGGCTGAGGATGCCGCCAATGCTACTGCCCCCACACCGAGACCTATTTGGGGCATGGCTACACCTTCTGGCTCGCTCGGGTCTTGAAATTAGTGGAGTGGTTCCTTAGAAAGCAATTTTTGTTTCACGACTCAATCCTGAGGCCACTACGGAGGATGTTAAGCATCATCTTTGTTCAAAACTTTAGCGCTCGACTGGAGGATATTATTGTGACCAAGTTTTCTTTTAACCAGAGGCGTAATATTTCCTCATTTAAAATGTTCGTCCCTGATTCTTACCTTGATAGATCTCCACATTTTGTATCGTTTTCTCTTGGTAATCATGTATTGGATCGAATTTCGAGTTCGAATGATCTTGGAGTATTATTTGATCATAAACTGTGTTTTAATTGTGGTCATTAATTGTCATATAGCTGCGACAGCTAATAAAGCTAAGGGTGTTCTAGCATTCATCAAGCGTTGGTCCAAGGAGTTTGACGACCCGTATGTGACCAAACAATTGTACATTTCGTTAGTGCGCCCGATATTGGAGTATTGTTCCTGTGTGTGGAGCGCACAGTATAAGGAGCAGCAAGCTATACTCGAATCAGTTCAGAAACAATTTTTATACCCGGTACTCGAAGAGGGGGGTATATATAGGGGTATATTAGATTTTTGGGGATAACGGTTGTGTGTAACGCCCAGAAGGAAGCTTTTCCGACTCCATAAAGTATATATATTCTTGATCAGCATCAATAGCCGAGTCGATATAGCTATGTCTGTCTGTCCGTCCATCTGTCCGTCCGTCTTCATTTGCGCCTATATTTCATAGATTATTAAAGCTAAAGAAGCCAAAATTTGTATGTAGTCTCCTGTATTATCACACTACTCAAAGTGTATTTCAAAATTTCGCCCCACCTCCTTCCGCCCCCACAAAAGACGAAAGTCTGTGGCGTGCACAATGTTGAATATACGAGAACACTAAAAACGCAGAATCATAGAGAATGACCATTTCTATCAGATCGCTGAATCTGGATCAGATCGGATCATTATTATAGCTACAATGAAGAAAACCATTTCGAAAGTCATCGTTCCCTCTCGCTCTCTCTCACACGTGGCCCCATCTGCTTTGCCCATTCGTATTTTTTGACGCCTAGTTCTCAGAGACTATAAAGCCTAGAGAAACCAAACTTTCTATCCAAGCTCCTGTGATATCAAGCCAGCACAAGTTTGTTTCAAAATTTTGCCACGCCCCCTTCCGCCCCCACAAAAGACGAAAATCTGTGGAATCCACAATTTCTAAGATAAATGAAAACCAAAAACGCAGAACCATGGGAAATTACTATATCTACCAGATTGTTGAATCTGGATCAGGTCGGAACAATATTATGGACAGAAAGAACAAATTGAATTTCAGTGGCTACGCAACGCCTGCCAAGCGCTGACTCATTCCCTCTCTCTCTCGCAAACACTTCCACGTCTCAAATATGTAGTTATACATGTAGAAATGTAGAAGCAGTATAAAAATCATATGCAAACAAAATTGGAAACATGTATAAATATTCCAAAAATGGTTTGACTTCAATTTTTGAAAAATTATTTTTTGCCCAAAATTTAATTCGTTCCTTTTGCTCATATATGCACATATGTATGTATGTACAGTGGCTCAAAGCCAAAACAATGCAGTGCCAAATAAACTGATTAACTGTGATACAGATTTTAAACTAGAGGAAAAACAAAAAATGTTTAAACGCCAAACCGGAAATCAAGTCGGATTTTTAGTTTCTAGATGCTTTGGTGCATTTCAACATTTTGTCTTTCCTCTAGTTTAAAATCTGTACCACAGTTAAACAGTTTATTTGAAACTGCATTGTTTTGGCTTTGAGCCACTGTATATACTGACTGAGTACCGGGTATAAAGTAAAGACGCGGCCTTTGCCGCGGCTCACAACGTTCCCCCTCGTTTTTCGGCTAAAATCATCACCTATAGTAAGCCTTATTTTTTCGAGAAAATCATCACTTATAGTAAACCTTATTTTTTCGCACTTCTCGATGACCATGTCATCCCCTATGCTCCTAGGACATCGCAATGTTAACGTGAGCAGTTCATCGTTCCAGGCGACATCACTTATATCATCTGGGGTGCTCACGCTGAAATCGATGTGTGAGCACATTTGTAAGCGATGGCCCGTACTGCAGGGTATGCATAACGGGGGCGAAGAGAGCAAGCGGTAAATTTGGCGCTAGCGCACGCACACACAAACTAATATATAACCGATGCAAGCACAGAGCGAGCAAGGTTAACGAAGGCACGAAAAATCAGCAGCTGGTGCCCAAGAACCTTTACCAAGCGTTGCGTGTATATGCAATTGCAAGCATATGTCTGTACGTATGTATGTATGTACGCGTATTGTACGTAGCGGTTAAGTCGACAACGGAGAACCGAAAAGACACTGCGACGCTTTGCGATTGCACAAACACACGTAAATGTGTAATGCAATTCAATAAAAATGCAATAGATAGAACACCGTTTATAATTATATTATCTTTGGATATGTTTTATGTAGCTTTCTTGTCAAATATGTATGTGTTGCCGCTTTGGTTATGCACATTAAGTGGTGGTCAGCATGAGTATACGTATGTATAGCGTAGGTGTGTTCGAAACATTCCACCGAGCTTATGTATGTTTGTACATACGTATAATTGCGACATTTTCACTTTATGCACATTAATTTGGCCGATTAAGGTATACAAAGAAAGGTGATAGAAATTGAGCTGTGTTCTCTGTGTATGACTGTGTTAGCACATACACACGCACATATGTATGTCTATTACTACAGTTGGTCGTTTTGGTCGGACAACCGAACAATATACTGCGACACAACGAGATTCAACCGGTGATGCTCAATTTTTGGCACAGAATACCTGTAAACTTTCTAGCGAGTCTAGAGAAAGTGATCGTCCTTTTTGAGGGTCCATCAGCACTTCAAGTTCGGCAGCGTCCAAAATGGCGAGGGTCCAAAAAGGCACGTCTGTGACAAGATCCAAATCAGCAACGGTTTTGTGGACTTTTTCGCACGCGACCCCTAAGCCACCTCTAAGCGAAACAAACGACTGCGAATTAAAAAACCGATGTCCCTGCTCGGGCGCCAATGAAAAATCTAATAATTTTTAGATTTAACAAACAAGTCAAACAAAATCAAACTAAATTGAGACGAGGTTTTTCTTTCGAGTAATAGGGTATTTATTTTATTATTTTTATACAACATCGGCAAGCAGGAACAGAACCATCGTACTTGTACGAAAGAGAATTCATGCTCACCTTATGTCTCATTACAGCTCAGATGACTTAACAGTGGTGATGCTAGAAAAAGAGCAGAAGCGCCTATTGGTAGCCCGCACCACCTAAGCTAGGAATCTAGTCGAAGAAGCCGACTCCAAGGACTACCAACTTATTATTGGTACCCCGATATCAATCCCTGAGGTGAGTCTCTCTTAGACTTAATACTATCAACTAATATAGCAGTAGCAAACGTGAGGGAGGAATACACCTACGTAGGTCCCACCTCATAAAACGTGCTAGATCATTCCCTCGTAACGGAAAAGAGTACTGCAGTATCTGAATGGAGGATCCTCGAAAGAAAATCCTTCTCAGATCACAGGTATATTCAGTTCAAGTACGAATTTAAGCACACTTCGAAGGTGACATTCTATAGAAACCCCCGGAACACAAACTGGGAAAAGTTCAGAAAAACGGTTACCTTCAAACTCGCGATGCAATCGGCTGAGGACATAGAGAAGTCTCTTGAGTTTTTATCCAAGGAGGCTACTAGATGCCTATCGTGCATCATGCGCACCATCAAAATTGAAATAGAGGACCAAGCCACTCTGGTTGAACAGGGACGAGGAACAAGCCCCCATAGACTTCTTTACGAGCATTAAAGCACCTGGACTGGATGGAATCATGGTTGTTGGCTTTTCTCAATATATACAGAATGCTTAAGGAGACCAATGGAGAACTTCCTGAGTTGTCCATGTTAGTCCCAAGGATTAAAGACCGATAAGCCTCACCTCCTAAAAACATTGGAAAAGATGCTGGAGCTACACAGAGCTAAGAGGACTGATGTCAAACAACCAGCATGCCTACACTAAAGGAAAATCGGTGAAAACAGCACTACACTCGCTAGTAGCTACCGTCGAGAAAGCCCTCAACACTAAGAAATATGCACTATGAGTATTTGTAGACATATCCGTAGTATTTAATAACGTGTTTACGAGCGCATTAATGGGTCGCTTAGAAGCAATCAACACACACCCAGCAATCAACCACTGGATAAAGAACCTCCTAGGTTGTAGACGGGTTCAATCAGAATGGGGCACCACCTCCATAGCCAAGGGGGCACACAGAGGCACACCGCAAGGTGGTGTCCTATCGCCCCTCCTGTGGAATTTTGTGGTCGATGACCTCATCAAGAGATTCGAGAGAAAAGCCCCAAAAATAACAGCCTATGCAAATGACATAAGCATACTTATTACGGGGGTATGTCCATCAATCCTCAGCTCCACAATGGAAAGTACACTCAAGGAGATATGTGAGTGGGCGGACGAAGTAGGACTTAGTATCAACACGTACAAGACAGACCTCATCCTCTTCACCAAGAGGTACAAGGTATGGATCGTCATGGATCCCCCCAAAATTCAATCACTGCTTCGGCGCAGTATTGGATAGCAAGCTGGCATGGAGACCAAATGTAGTGGAAAGGGTGAAGAAGGCCACCATTGCGCTATACGCATCAAGGAAGATGCTCAGCAGCACATGGGGCCTGTCACCTGCTCTAATGCACTGGATCTACATATCGCTGGTGCGACCAACTCTACTGTATAGAGTCTTAGTGTGGTGGCAAGCTACCAGGAAGAAGACGTACCACAAGCTTATTTAATGGACTCAGTGACAGGCTCTGCTCTGTATCACGGGGGCACTGAGATCAACCCCAATAAAAGCACTCGAGACCATCCTTGAAATTGATCCCCCGGACATCAACGCTCGTCTGACGGCAGGAAAGGCAGCACAGCGCCTCATTGCGTCATGAAACATATGGCCACAAGGATATGGGCACTGTTCGATTGGCAGGGATATGATCAGTTATACCGACTGATCGAGGCCATGCTAAATTATTGCAAAATCTCTTCCTGGTAGAAGCTCGACCACTCTCGTCAGAGGCCACTTCATAAGAGGAAGATTCTCATCTCTGACAAGGACCAAATATGCGACTACTAAACTGGGCATTTTGAGCGTTTCTGCAGCGATGTAATATACTTCCTTATCTTCCTTCTACCGGGACCAGAAGAGCTGCTGTAGGTATGAAATGCGCTGGAGTTAGAACATCCAGATCGGCAGGGATTTTTGAAATTGAAACTAAAGGTCTTAAATTAATTACTGCCTGAGTGGCTATCGCACGGTAAAAGTGGTACTTGGCCGTCTTAACTGCAGCTTCTACCAAAATGCGGAAAACGCGGAGGAATGAAATGCCAGTCTATAGCTTCGACCAAGCAAAAATCCAGCACAGCCTTTTGATGGTCATCGCTGAGGAACAGGCGTTTTGACTCCACAAGCTGATTCCTATCACCGACAAAATTTGTTGCGTTATCCGACCAAAGCGTTTTAGTTCATGAAGAAAAGCAAGGTTAGATAAATCCTTAATCAGCTCCACGTGAAACAAATGAAAACACAGACGTAGGGTTCTTCAATCGAACATCAACCCTGAGAAAACCAAACTGATCCATGAATGGCGACAATGATGCAAGTGAGCTAGATGAGGAGACTGATCCCCTGGACCGCATTGACTTAATGTCCTCCATAGCTTTCTACGCTGGACTAGGCTTAGCAATAAATTGGTTCCATGTTCAATGTCCAAGACAATGAGTCCAGGGCGCAGAATGCGGTTGCAAGACTTGTTAATGTATCCGAAAACGCGTTGCAAGGAAGCAAACGAGTTTGCATACTTGGAGTCAGCTATAATATCAATGTAGGGAGATTTGAAAAGAAGAGCCTTCCGGCGAAGCTCAAGGGCTGGCTTATCTAGTAATACCAAGGATGGCCAGTCATCTAAGGGCGCACAAAGAAATGGAGGTACATTAGCCCAAAGGGGCGACTCGTTCAGCTCTGTCGGAAAATCTCCTCGAGAGAGAACGTTAGCTGGGTTTAAAGCTGTGGGAACATAACTCCATGTCATGTTGTGTCATTTCCTGAATAGCAGCCACTCTATTTGCGACGAATATGTTAAATCTTGACGACTCGTCCCGAATCCAGGAAAGTGCAACCGCAGAATCACACCAACAGCAACACCTTCCCTTAAAGGCATTCATTCCGGCTATTTCAGATATGCGTCTATCCAGCAACTCAGGTCCACAAATCTCCAACTTTGGCACCGTAAGTGTCTTCAAAGGAGCAACACGAGATTTGGAAGAAAGTAAGTGACTGCTGAAATGCTGACCTTTTGACACGACATATATGCATGCACCATAAGCCTCGTTGCTGGCATCGCAGAATCCGTGAACTTCTAGCTCGGAGTCAGGAAGGAGAACAAGACGAGGAAATTCAACTCGTCGAATCTGTCCAAAACTGCTGCACAATTCGTGCCATTCTGTTCTCAGTGAAGCCTGGAGGCTTTCATCCCAGGCTAACTTCTCCTTGCACAAACGCTGAAGAACGATTTTTTCTTTCCTAATTACAGGATCAGCAAGTCCGAGATAATTCCGTTGATAACACAGAGCGCCTGCAGGGATTCGGATACGATTCGAGGGCCGGGAACGAAAATATAAGTTGATAAGAAATCGGGTCCCAAACGAGTCCTAGTGTCTTAGTAAAATGGCTGCCATCATCGAACTTCAAATAAGTTTCCTTGTCCTTATCAGGAACTCCGTCCAGCACAGTGGGCACTTTCGAGCACCATTTCCTCAATCTGAACCGACCCCTAGACAAGATTCCAGCAGTTTGCTTACGAATGCGGATGGCCTCTTCCTGAGATCTGACGCCAGATATTAAATCATCCACATAGAAATCACGGCAAAGAATTTCAGCTCCAACTGGAAAATCTACCTGCTCGTCGGTTGCTAACTGGTGCATCCCTCGAACAAATAAATAGAAGGCGGGCTTCGCCACATAAGTAACTGTGTCCAGATGAAACACGCGCAAGTCCTCTTGCGTGGAGTTTCTCCAAAAAAAACCCTGCAAATTGCCGTCCTCGGGCAAGATTCGTACACACCGATACATCTTACAGATTTTTCCCGTAATCGCAACTGCAGTGGAACGAAATCGAGCAATAATACGAAGGAGTTTAGGTTGTATTACAGGGCCAGCCATTTAAACTTTATTTAAGGAGTAGCCGGATCCATCAAACACGATCCGAAGCTTGGTCGTAGAACTCTCTTCTTTCGTGACGCAATGGTGAGTTAGAAAATATCGTCAGTTGCTGATTGATTGGGCAGGAACAGCAGACATATGACCTAAGTCAAGATACTCATTTATGAAGGCAGCATAATGAGCCTTCACATCAGGGCGACGGTTTAACTTCCGCTCAAGGGACAGGAATCTGCGAAGCGCTTGATTGTAAGATTCTCCCAGGCGATCCAAACTATATTTAGCTGGCAGCCGAACACAATAATCGCCATTTTTTAATCGACGGAAATGCTGAAAAATGCGATTCACAATCGAGCTCTTCTTTGGTAGATTTTATGATGCAATTCGATGCAATTCTCAACCTCCCAAAACCTCCAAAGGAGCACTTCAAGTTGCTCATCTGGATTGTTATCCTCGGCAACAACGACCGGAGCACGAGCCAGTATAGAAGACGACCCATTTAAACGAGAACAACCTCCAGACACGACCCTCCCAAGCGAGTTTTCTGAATTGAAGGCCTTCCTGGCAGTAGTTTGACCTGAGCATCACAAAGGAGATCGTTCCTGAGCATCCAAAGGAGATTTGCTCCGATTAATAGATCGACGCGCTGAGGCCTATGAAACTCCGGATCCGCTAGTGCTATGTTCGCCGGAGTGTTCCAGTTATGAGTGTTAATTTCAAAGCTTGGCTGACGATCAGTTATGTTAGAAGCAACGAAAGCGGTGACGAGAGTTGAGAAATCAGATGAGCAAAAATGCAAGCTAACACTGAGCGAACATCCATCTCTGACAAAATTACAGTCGCCAGTTCCAGAAACTGCGGTTGATGATTTCCTTTTTCGAAGCTGAAGCTGATTGGCGAAACGAGAAGTTATCAGATGCAACTAGGAGCCGGAATACAGCAATGCTCGGCAGGGAACTAAAACTCCGGAACGATTTTTTACCAAAACAGTGGGAGTAGCAAGTAGAACAACATAATTACTGAGACCTTGGGCTATAAGTGCAGACGAGGTAGACGCTGAAGTAGAGGGTTCAGTGGTAAGCTGAGCCGGATTAGAAGAAGGGGGCGCAGACGGAAACAGAGCATCAGTTGACTGACCTTGGACTGCAGCCGAATCAGGGTTACTAAAATGAAGTGTAGTATGGTGCTAGCCGCCGCAGATACGACAATGACTCGAAGTGCACTGGCTTAATCGGTGTCCTGTTCTAGGGCAATCTAAGGCATCGGCCCAAAGGCCTGGCCTGACCCGCGAAACAGCTGGTAAAACCAGCGCGGCGGAAGACGCCAGGGCGAACCCGAAGGGGTCCCATCCTAGTTCCGGGGTGGGTGGCAAATCGCCGACCAAAGCCGATACCTTGGTGGAGTGGCTCTGCAACCCTGCGGCTGCCCTGCCTGCTGGTAAGGCTGCGGAGAGCGAGTTGCCATCGACTAGCGCCCAAGCCAAAACTTACACCTATGCCGAGAGAAGGAGCGCTGGCAACATTCTCCGTCGGCAAAATGCAAGTACGATGTCCAGCCCGACCGACCAGTGGCGGAAAAAGGTCGAATGGGCATCAAAGGTGCTGCCCAACTTTGGCAAAGAGGCACCGAAGAGGGTTGCCCCGCCGAAGTCGACGGCCCCGCAAGCTAAAAGGCAGCGCTCACAGGAGACTCCTGGACCGGCTCCGAAGCGCTCCAGAGTGCTGCCGAATATATCGTTCGCGCAGATCGCCAAAGAGAGGACGCTGATTGGCGTCCTGGACAAAGGCAACAAGGACTCAAAAATTCCCAGGAATCAGGAAGTGGGTGGAAGCGGCACTGGCCGACCGCTGCTTCGAGCTGCTGGAGAAACAGCCCGGCCCCCCTCCGGTCTGTAAAGACATGGGGTGGTACCAGGGCTGCATAAAAATTATAGCCTGCGAAGACGAGCGCTCCGTCCAGCTGTATAAAGCAGCGGTAGCGCAAGTCGGGGAGGTGTACCCAGGGGCGAAGCTTGTCGCGGTCAACTGGAACGAGGTGCCCAGTAGGCCCAGAGCAAGAGTCTGAGTGCCCGCCTCCATAAAGGAGCCTGAGCGCATCTTGAAGATGCTGCAGCGGTGCAACCCGGAGCTACCAACCTCCGACTGGAGGGTAGTCAAGGTGGAGGCGAGTCAAGGCCCGATGCACCAGGCAGTACTAGTCCTGAACAAGGAATCCCTTGCTCCGATTGAGGCCAAAAAAGGAGAGCTCAACTTTGGCTTTAGTGCGGTGAGCGTCAGGGTGTATAAGTCGGATGCAGCGGCCGAGGCGCGTCCTGTCGACAACCCAGTCGAGCAGGACGTTGCCTCGGAGATCGAAGCACCCGATGACGACCCAGAGCCTGCCCACGACGGCTACTCTTCCGACACGGCTCTCATGCGAGAGTTCGAGGCGATGTGCCGCGATGACACCATCGAGGACGACTCGGACGCCGATAATACAGTGGTGGAGAACTCTGTCGATGTCTCTAAGACTCCTTCAGATAAATCTCCACCACTGTAAAGCAGCATCCGCTGCCCTCATACTCCGCTTGGAAGCGAGCGGAGCAGACGTAGTCCTGATCCAAGAGCCTTGGGTAGTAGGAGACAAGGTCTGTGGATTAGCGACGAAGGAGCACAAGCTTATTGTAGCTCAGAAAGAAGGTAAAATACGTACCTGCATTCTTGCAAGGAAGCACTTAAATATCTTTCTGCTCCACAACTTTAGCAATGGTGACAACACAGCGGCAAGCCTTGAACTACAAGGTTCCCAAATAAGGCTGATGTCGTCCTACATGGCTCATGAGGAAAGCGATCCTCCCGGTGACCTAGTTCGCAAGCTCACCAGAGATAGCGAAAGGTCGGATATAGGCCTTGTAATAGTCTGCGACGCCAACGCCCACCACACCCAATGGGGGAGTTCGGACACGAATGTAAGGGGTGAGTCATTATTCAGCTTCATCCTTAACTCTAATCTTCTTATCTGCAATCGGGGCAATGATCCTACGTTTATAATTAAGAATAGACAAGAGGTAATTGACCTAACTCTAGTGTCTCACAAAATGTCAGACTTAGTAACGAACTGGAAAGTTCTGGGGGACCACTCCTTTTCGGACCACAGGTATATCGAGACCACACTATCTCTCGAGAACCCAAAACCCACTGTCTTTGCTAACCCTAGGAAAGCAAACTGGGAAAAATATGTCAAAGTTATGGAGGGACTTCTTCCCTCCAAGGCACCAATCTGCCTGAACACAGAGCACGATCTAAATCATCTAGTGGACAGGTTTACCAAAGCATGCAGCACGGCCTTCACGGCAGCATGCCCATCAAACCAACACAAGGGGAAAAAGAAACCCCCTTGGTGGTCAAAACAAATAGATACCCTACGAAAAAGCTGCAGGTCCCTCTTCAACAGGGCCAAACGCGCTAACGAGGAGCAACACTGGGCAGATTATAAAAATAGTCTGGCCCTATACAAGAAAGAAATCAGACAGGCAAAAAGGGCCTCTTGGCAAAGTTTTTGTTCTGAAATCGAGGTAACTTCGGAAGCTGCAAGACTGCGCAAGATCCTCTCCAAAACGACCCCCTCGGTGGGATACCTTAAGAGAAGCGATGGTACGTGGACCAACTCCAGTGAGGAGTCCCTACACATTCTTCTCGATACTCATTTTCCAGGGTGCTCCATCAATGGACCGACCCACCTCCCTAGTGAGGGTTCGATCACCTCGATGGAGCACATTCTCTCAAAACGGAACATAGGCTGGGCAATAAACAGTTTCCATCCGTTCAAATCCCCTGGTCCGGACCAGATCATTCCGGCCCAACTACAAAAAGCCGGAGACACGGCCATCAACTGGCTGCGATGTATCTTTAAGAAGATACTGGTAGTGGGGAGAATACCACACGCTTGGCTTAAGGCAAAAATAGTCTTCATCCCTAAAGCAGGTAAAGCCTCACACTCTACACCAAAGGACTTTAGACCAATTAGTCTATCGTCCTTCCTTCTCAAAACCTTTGAGAGACTCGTCGGGCTACAACTGAGAACTACTATAAATTCTCAATTGTTGTCAGGAGCACAGCATGCCTACCGGAAAGGAAAATCCACGGAAACGGCACTTCACGAAGTAATTTCGGGGATAGAGAAATCACTATACCTCAAAGAATACTGTCTAATCGCTTTTCTAGATATCGAGGGAGCTTTCAACAACGTCATACCCGGTGCCATTACGGAAGCGCTGACTGACCTTGGGGTGGATCGTCCCTTGGTGATGCTCATTGATCAATTGCTCACATGCAGGACGGTGACATCATCGATGGGATCGTCCACTCAGTCAAGGTATGTCAGTAGAGGCACACCGCAAGGTGGTGTCCTTTCCCCCCTTCTATGGAACATAGCAGTCAACAAGATTCTATGTGACCTGGAAGGGGGGGGCTGCAAAGTCGTGGAATACGCGGACGACGTAGCAATTATCTTTTCGGGTAAATACCCTCAAACACTCTGCGACTTAATGACCGCAAAGCTCGCGAGACTGTCAAGTTGGATAGAATCGCGGAGTTAATCCCTCAAAGACAGAAATTGTGCTATTTACAAGCAAATACAAGATTCCGTCTCTAAACCCCCCCACATTAAACGGATGCAGGCTCTCCTTTAGCGACAGTGCCAATTACTTAGGGTTAGTAATCGACAAAAAGCTAAACTGGAACCTGAATACCAAAGACAGAGTGAAGAAGGCCACGATAGCCCTCTACACTTGCAAAAAAGCTATCGGCTTAAAATGGGGCATGAACCCAAGTATAGTACAATGGATATACCAAGCCATAGTAAGACCGATAATTCTTTACGGAGTTACTGTTTGGTGGCCGGCCTTATCAAAAAGGACGATCACCAAACAGCTCGACAAGGTTCAGCGAACAGCCGCCCTTTGCATCAGTGGAGCTCTTCGTACCACTCCAAATGATGCGCTAGACGCTATTCTGTGCCTCCAAAGCCTTGCCCTCGCAGGAAAAGAAAGGGCACAAATGGCAGCAATACGACTGAGAGACTCTGACCAATGGGCACCACAGAACATAGGTCACTCCTCTATACTAAACGGCAGTTCCGTCCCTACTAAAACGGACTACTGTGTTCCAAGGGAGTACACAGATACCCCCTTCGATGCAATTATCCCCCACGGAGACAAGTGGAGTGAGGGACCCCCAGGCCCAAAAGGGGCCCTAAACATCTTCACAGATGGATCAAAGCTGAACAATAGGGTCGGAGGAGGCATATACTCCGAACAGCTAAACATTAAGCACTCCTTTAGACTTCCTGATCACTGCAGTGTCTTCCAAGCGGAGGTCATTGCAATCAAGGAGGCCCTAAACTGCCTTCAGGAAACTACCGCCACGGTAACCCGCGTAAACATCTATAGTGATAGCCAAGCTGCAATCAAATCGCTTAATGCGATCTCCGCAAACTCGGCCTCCGTTACAGATTGCCGCAAATCTCTTCACGAGATGGCTCAGCAATTTGTTATTAGCCTTATATGGGTCCCGGGACACCGGGACATCGCAGGCAACTGCATTGCAGACGAGCTGGCCAGACTTGGCACCACAATCCCCCTTCTCCAAGACAAGGAGGATACTCGTATGCCGATGGCCACATGTAGGCTCATAATAAAGGAGCAATATAAGCAACTAACAGATAACAAGTGGCAATCAGCACCACGTTGTCGCATATCTCGGCAAACATGGCCGACCATAGATAGGAAGCGCACCTCTGAGCTATGCAAGCTCGGCAGACGAAGGTGCAGCGCAGTCATACGCTCCCTAACGGGGCACTGGTTAGTAGGTACCCATGCTAATAGACTGGGCGCCCCAAACAATGATTTTTGCCGTAGCTGTAGAGATGAAGAAGAGGATGAAACGGTGGAACACCTGTTCTGCTCTTGCCCAGCTCTCAGCAGAAGAAGGCTACAGCACTTGGGCTCGCCCTTCATTTCAGACATTTCGGTAATGTCCACCATATGTCCCAGAAAGATAGCTAACTTCATAAAAGCTGCAGGCTGGGACAACTGTTGACCTCGGGTCTCACAATGCGAGTAGGGGCAGATTCCCCCGCGGTATCACAACGGGCCGGAAACGGCCTAAGTGTGCTGGGCTCCCAGTGAGTCGGGCAGCCGCTGCAACCTAACCTAACCTAACCTAGCATCTATCTCCATAGCGGTGGCAGCTGAGTCAACATTTACTACGGGAAGATTAGCGCAAAAAGTACAGCACGTAATAAACGTATCTAGCGGGAAGACGAATGCAAAGAGGAGCGCACGCACTAGAAAGCAACAAACAAGAACCGCAAGAAAGCTATGTGCAATACCAAAAACAAGGGCTGGTGTGGGAATTGTTTCTTGCGGGAAGATAAGAGCAAAAGGGCACTAAGCGTAATAGACTGGAAGAATAAGCACCGTAAGCCGACAGCTACAAAGGAGGCCGGTGTATATATGTAGCATCTTATGTAGTCGATGACAACGGTTAAATTGGAAATTCAAATAATGTTTTATTGTACTTTGTGATTGCAATGATATATTTATTCTTGCACAAATCACATTGGGGCCACCAATGTTAACATAGTGAGCTTTTCCACTAGGTGTTTGAATTTATATAAAAGTTACGAAGGGTTTCAAGGGCTGACAGCGTAATTGCAGTGCCCTATGAGGCAACGCTTAAAGAGCGGGAGAGAATGCGATTAGGAGAGAGTTAGAACATCTCGGGCTGCTGCTAAGCCGAGTACGAAGAATGATGGTTCACCAGTAAACGAAAGAAGACCGCTGCCGTACGTAAGCATATGCGGTAAGAAACGATTTTAACAGTGGGCATTGCAAATTATTAATATCTAGATATGCATTTACTTTAAGCCGCACCACTTGCTATTACTTATGATATTTATGCTATAGCTGTAGCGTGGTCTGAGCATACAATTATGCATGAGTTCGTGCGTAAAGTCTCGAATCAAAGTCTTAATGCTACCGGCCCTGCCAATTCTAATTCTAATCAGAGTCCTAATGTTACCTGCCCTGTCCTTTCAAAAAACTAGTTAACTATTTTTCCGTTCACTATCAGAATGTACGCAGTTTTATAATCAAATTGCGCCAACTACATACGGATAGTGCCTCTTACGATTTGGCTCATGGCTCATGGCGAACATGGCTCAACTCCACTGCTCATGATCATGAAATTTTTAATCACAATTTCATCATTTATCGAATGGATCGTGAATCTTACGCTGACTTCAATTTACCTCTACTTTCTTGGCTGCCCTGCGACGACGCTAACCAATTGCTTCCTAGTAATCATAACGAATTTATCAATGAGCTAACGGATGTTTCCCTTGCCCAAATTAATTCTATTAAAAACAATAGGAACAGACTCCTTGACCTTATTTTCGTTATGGATGCTTCTCTAGGTACAGTTGCCAGAGCCTCCCCACTATCACTTCCTGAAGACCTATACCAACCTACGCTATCTATAGCTTTAGAGTGTACCAGTTCTAGTTGTTTTTACTCATTACCTCGACTCCTCACCGGATGAAGTGTTTTCACAAAACTGATTGCGACAATTTAAACATTTACCTCTCGAATGTCGATTGGTCCAGTCTTCTTTCGTTACCGAATATTGACGTAACAGTCAACTCATTCTATAAAATTTTAAACTCTGCCCTTAATACTTATGTTCCGGAGATTATTGTACCTTTATCGTCCAAGCCTCCCTGGTTCTCCAGGAATTTGTCATACTTAAAGAATAGGAAATCCAGACTTTTTAAAAAGTACCAGAAAACTGGCTCCTTGCTTATCTTTGTACAATATTCTTCCGCCCGCTCTCAATTCTTAACAACTAATAGTCTGTGCTAATAGTCTGAGCAACCGTAGATTTCAGAGCGGTCTGCAAACTGATGTTATTTTTACGGATTTTAGCAAGGCATTTGATTCGGTTAACCATACTCTATTAATTTAGAAGCTGTCCTTATTAGGATTCCCTAGTAATATTCTAAGTTGCATTTTGTCGTATCTTGCTAATCGTACACAACGGGTCTTGTTTACTAATGTTTTATCAGAAATCGTTAACGTTAAATCTGGTGTGCCACAAGGAAGTCATTTGGGTCCACTCCTCTTCATTTTATTTGTGAACGACCTACCCCAAGTTATAACATTCTCTCATACATAAATGTATGCGGATGACGTTAAAATCTGTTTGCCCTACTCCGACTGGTACTTGCACACACACCTTCAGCGGGACCTAAATAAATTGGTATTGCTCAAGTAATCTTCTATTTTTGAACCTCCCGAAATGCAAGCTTATGACATTCTACCGTCGTGCTCCACATTTTGTGTCGTTTTCTCTTGGTAATCATGTATTGGATCGAATTTCGAGTTCGAATGATCTTGGAGTATTATTTGATCATAAACTGTGTTTTAAGTGTGGTCATTAATTGTCATATAGCTGCGACAGCTAATAAAGCTAAGGGTGTTCTAGCATTCATCAAGCGTTGCTCAAAGGAGTTTGACGACCCGTATGTGACCAAACAATTGTACATTTCGTTAGAGCGCCCGATATTGGAGTATTGTTCCTGTGTGTGGAGTCCACAGTATAGGGAGCAGCAAGCTATTCTCGAATCAGTTCAGAAACAATTTTTAATTTTCGCTCTTCGTAATTTACACTGGGACTCTGGTAGAATCCTGTCACCTTACCGATCTAGGCTAAAACTTATTGACCTACCTTCGTTACATCATCGCAGAATAGGCAATGGGGTAATGTTCGTGCACAAGCTCCTTCTCGAGATGGTGGACTCCCAAACTTTCTTGAGTCAGATTGACTTTACGGTTCCCTATCGTTCTACTCGTTCCTTTAGACCTATCAGATTACCCTTATTTAGGTCAAACTATGCACAGCATGAACCTTTCAGGGTTTTATGCTATAATTACAATACCCTTTACCATATCATATCTCCTGAACTAGCCCTTAAACATATAGCATTTAGTATTTACAACCACCTCAACTCTGCTAATCTGTAATTTTAATTTTTTAATTTTATTATAGTTTATCTTTAGTTTTCTCCCTAATTTATATAGCATTATTAGCAGATAATTGTTAAGTAAATAAAGAAATAAATAAATGCTGCTTGACCCGACACTGCGCAAACTCTGAATTAAGCACCAACGCAGCATAAGTCTGGAACTGGAAGTCTACGCCACCAGGAAAGCAACAGAGGTCGTTCAACTTTCAGAGGAATCTAATAAAGTGGTTAACCCATTCGGGTACAGCCAAGCGACGATAAAACCCATTCAGTCGACCGACAGATGTGTCCTGGCAAGAAGGGAAGCACTAGACACACTAAGCATGACTAAGTCGATGCGGAATTACTTGATTCCCAGACACCAGGGCATCGAAAGAAATGAGGCGGCTGACGTTCTGGTCAAGAAAGGCATCGTTCCTGTATCCTTTAGAACACTAAAAAGTCGCTTAGAGAAGCAGTATGGTCAATATACCAAAACCAGGTGGAGGAATACCACCACCAGCAGAACTTCAAGAACCATATGCGAAGAATGCAACGGAAAACTCACTCACTAGTCACAGTCTGGCTGCGGGGCATGCAGCCAAGCTAAGCATCACCAACCGAGACAGCTGTAAGAAATGCGATGAGCCCGGGGCTATTGAAGCCCTGGAACATCTCATCTGAAAATGTTAGTGTTAGAAACAATACCTTTAGTAAAAATTTCCGTAATGATTCAAAAAAATCTTTTTCGTTGCCTTCTTAAAAAGTTAGTCTAATGCAGTTCTCTATCACGTCACGATCAGAATAATACAAAATCTTTTGCTGCTGGTATTGCAAATTAATTTTCCACCTTCTTTCAATCAACTGAATCGTTGAACTTCATCCGCAATGAAAACCAAAGCGTAAAACTTTATAATGTAAAAATTAAACTGGTGCTGGTGCAGATCTGGTAGTCAGATCAATTAAAAACATGGTGACAACTAAATATCGGTGTTCCTGAGGACCTGTAGATCAGATCACAGGGAGCCTCCACTGGAGAACCAGTCCGAAACTGAGGCATCAGTATGATAACCAAAACGGAACGGCAACACCCTAGGGTAGGGTGAATAATTAACTGTATACTTAAGTAGCTAAAAATTATATCTAAAATAATCCAGTGTCGACAGATGCATATTTAGTATTAAGTAACATCACTCAAAAAAATATTATTTAGTTTTAAGATACGCAAAAAACGTATCCTTATTACTTAATCTTTGCCGTTGGGAGCCTAAGAAATCTGCGATAGTTACAAAGGAGATTTGTGTAAGCAAGTATATAAGGTCTAATGATCTGATGCAGTCTACGGCTTACGGCGTATTTACTCCTCTTTATATAAACAAATATAAAGCGTATATTTGAAATTAATCGATGTTTATTCTTTGTGTCGGTAGCCAACTATTTTACCCGAGTTAGTTCCTATTTTTCCAGGACCCAGACCCAAATCTCAAGTCGGCGTACTTTGACCCCATCAAAAACAATCAGTTTTAGAAGAGCCATGCACTTACAGTTGTGCTCTCTCGCTCCCACCGCATAGACCAGGAGTCAGGGCATGCCCGCTTGTTCCTAACGAGACACACAGATACGAGAAGAGATCAGCATAGATTCAATTAGAGAAGGAAGACAGAAACCCCGATATTCAGGGAGAAATGCAGGTAAAGTTATGCTCTCTGGTCTCTTCCATGACACACTTGCGTATTGATCACACTTGATCAATTATTTCAAAAACAAATTTGAGGTTGGGTTAGGGATAGTCGTTTTATTCCCACTACTCTAAGAGTATAGGGGTATATCAGACTTGTGGTGATAGTGGATGTGTGTAAAACCAAGAACGAAACGTTTTCGACCCCATAAAGTATGCATATTCTTGATCAGCATCAAAAGCCGAGTCCATATATCCATGTCTGTCTGGCCCTCCGTCTGTCCGTTTTCATTAGCGCTAAGATCACAGAGCTATAAAAGCTAGAGCAAAAAAGTTTTGAATTTTAACTCCTGTGATATCACACTCTTACAAGTGTATTTCAAAACTTTGCCCCGCGTGTTGACTCTGAATCGATCGGATCATTAATATAGTCAATGAAGACTATTCCCTCTCGCGCTCTCTCACACACGACCCTCTTTGTTTTACTCGCTCGTATTTTTTGATGTTTAGTTCTCAGAAACAATAAGAGCTACAGTAACCAGAGTAACTTTCTGTCCAAGCTCCTGTGATACCAGTACAATTCCAATTTTAACACCTCCCCTTCAGCCTCCACCAAAGGCGAAAATTTGTGGAGTCCACAAATTTTAAGATACAAGAAAACCAAAAACGAAGAATCATGGCAAATGACCGTATTAACCAGATAGCCGAATCTGTATCAAATCGGACTACTCTTACAGCCAGAAGGAACAAAATAAATTTCAGGGGCTACGGAACGTCTTTCAAGCACTTACTCATTCTCTCTCTTGCATACACTTCCAGGACACACATATGCAGACATATATGTAGATGTCGAAATGTAGAAGACAGATGTAAAAAACATATACATATATTAACAACGAGAGGGAACGTTGTGAGCCGCGGCAAAGGCCGCGGCTCTACCTTATACCCGGTACTCAGTCAGTATATACATACATACATATATGAGCCTACGATTTATGAAATTAATTAAATGTTCTCAAAAGGGACGAAAATAATATTTAAATTAAAAAAATTAATTTTTTGGAATTTTGATACATGTTTCCATTTTTGTTTACATATGCTTTGTATATCTGCGCCTACATTTCTACATACATGACATGTATAACTACATATTTGAGACGTACAAGTGTTTACGACAGAGAGAGAGAGAGAGAGGGCATGAGTCAGCGCTTGGCAGGCGTTGCGTAGCCACAGAAATTTAATTTGTTTCTTCTTGCCATAATATTGATCCGACCTGATCCATATTCGGCAATCTGGTAGATATGGTAATTTCCCATTTATTCCCATTTTTTGGTTTTCATTTATCTTAAAATTTGTGGATTCCTAAATAACCTAAATTTTCCAATTCATGTCACGATAACATATAGCTCTGGTAATAATGCAATACTTATGCCAGCAAGATCCGAAGTTGTCTGAAAATCGAATCAAGTGTAGATAGTGTACTAATCCCGAACCAGGAAATTCAAACTGGTATTTATGTTGCAAAAACCATTACAACTACACGAAAAGCATTTGTCCGATTACTGAGCACAATTAGTACCGACAAACTAGTTAAGATAAGTAATCTAAATTAAGCAATATAAACTAGTTGCAGTTGGGATCCATGTAGTTGGGATCCACTAATAAGATATTGCATGTGATTAGCTTCGGCCAATTATGCTGACAGAGTCACGCTGCATTATTTTGGGGAGAAAGCAGAGCTTAGCTTCCAGAACAGCTGTGCTCGCGAAGCTTTCGCTAGTGACACTTGTCCAGAAGACGCTTTTAGAACTTTTGATTCTGCTGACCTCCATAAAAACGGTTCGACCCACAGGAAAGTTCATCTCTTTTTGCTGAGACGTGAATGTGGGAAAATCGGTGGGTAGCTTGCCAAAATTAAGTGCAACAACCACCACGTGGCTAACCTAAAACGAGAAAGAAAAACCAGAAAAACTAGAAAAACGATTGCAATTAGCTTTGTGATTAACAGTTTGTTCTCTTTTGTGCTTCCTTCCCGCTAACCGAATCGGCAAGCTCCAGCTTCCATGCATTTGCTTACATGGAATATGTAAAAACAAAACTACACCAGCCAAACAAAAAAAATTAATATTCTTTTCTTTTTGCTTAATGATATTTATAATAAATATTCCTTCATTAACTTTAATTCTTCCACTTATAATTCCTAACAACTTTCCCCTCTATATGCCCAACTTATTTTATTTACATAAATACATACCTACATATATTATTCCTCGTATATTATCTTCTACATCTTTATTTTTTTTCTTAATGTATTACCAGATGAAGTTATTACATATGAATATGAATTTTGTAGTTTTAGGCTTCTCCTTGTATATTTAAATAAACTTAGTATAACATGAATTCTTGCTAGTTGCACTAAATTCTGGGGGTCATAGTGTAGGGGATAGGTACAAATAGACGTATTTTTGGGATCGCTAGCTACATTTCGTTTTCTTTGGATCTTAGCGATCATGGACGGGAGGGCATCGGTGGTCGCGTTTTCACCTTGCGCCACATAAATAAGTCGAGATGCTAGGAGCTTCCTCTATTTACTATTTGTCCTTAATTGAAAAACAAACCGGATTGTCCATCGCACGCGATATTTAATAAATTAATGTGTTTAGGAGAGCAGTTAAAGTTGCGGCTCCTATCCTTAACCCACCCCATCTCCCGACTGCAACGAGACCGGAACAAGCGCGTGCCCCGCAAAAGTTTATTCACTATCCACCAGCTCACTACGTTACTGTAGTGGCCGCTTGTCGGAAAGAGGTGAAGAAGAATTCCCTCCGTGCCTGAAAGTAGGCAATACCGATTTTGGTCGTAATTTGTTTCATTTATACTCCTGCCATAATGTCCCAGATAAATCGGTGATATCGCTATCTGCACTCGATTCGCGTTAGGCGGAATAGCCTATGAGTAATATATTGGTGTTGGGATTGAATTATTGTCACCTTATGTGTTACATGGCACATACCCTGATGCAGTATGTCTAGAGTTGACTCTAGGGGCGGAGTCAAGAATGGGGGGTGAGCGAGCAAAAATCTCCCTGCTCTTTAGCCAACCGTTCGGGGTGAATGGCGAAGGATTGGGCAAAGGAAGATCCGGAGAACCGAGGTTTTTGGTTAACTGGTAGGCTGGACCCAATCTTTCTTTCTCCTCGTGGTCTCCGAACAGTGCGGTTGTGGGAACAGAAAAATCACGTGAAGAAAAATTTTGTTTTGTGATAAAGTGTCAGCGCGATTGCACCTGCACCGTGACCCACCGTGGTACCGACAGTTTTTTTTTCCAGCATTGGGGTGAGTACCTGTCTTAGGCAGTCATATTGGGTCCAAGCATAGATCGTTGGTGCTGATCTTACGTGGGTTTTTTTTTGTTAGTACGACCACCATTGGCCATCCAAAAGGGCTGGAGCTGGTCGTACCCCGGCACTGCATCGGCCAAACCGAAATTTGGAGAAAGAGAGGCACGCAACCTATTCCAACCCAGCCTCTTAATTAGTGCGGTGCCATTCCAACCGGGTAATTATGTGCTCTCGCTGCAGTGCGGAAAAGAAATATTCATGTCCCTTGTTTTTTTTTTTGCAATTTTTCCATTTATTAACAAACAAATTTAGAATTGGCACCTAATTGGAAGATACATTTTAAATTGGTTCGAGCGCAGCGTATATGCAAAGCTGCCAACGGAGCTTTAAGCCCCCCACCAACAACCAGCTGATCGCCGGGTCGAGCAATGAACCTGGGCCGCGCAAGGCGATAGCAGCTGACTTCCCCCACAGACTTAATACGGCGAAAATTGCCGTGTCGGCGGTTATCCGCTGGAAGAAAACCCGGGCGAGAGAGCCCACTAAAGGATAGTAGTGATCCGGTTGTGCCCAAGATAATTTTCGCCCGTGAAAAGAAAAAAAATTGTGAGCCACGTGCGAACATAACCCCCCCTGTGACCCCTTTTTGGTACCGGCTCGAAAGGACGGCACTGTTTGGTTGCCAAGTTTTGTGCCCTAAATCCCGCCCTATTTATTTATGTATTAAAATTAAATGTATTAGGTGTAAAGTCAAAAAAGAAAATTTCAGTGTTATGTGTCCCTTGGAGGTGTGAACCATTTGTCCGAGTGCGCCAATGTCGTGGCGAGAAACGTAGCAAGAGGTGCACGCATATTTAATTTAACCGGCCCGGCTCTCTCCCATAATCTTGGCCATTTTTTTTTCGGTTAATGCCCCCTTTTATAAAAAAATAGAAGATCGCAGACAAAAAAATTACATGATAAATTAATGCTAAACAAAAATAATTAAATAGCCAATTCAGAAGTGAAGCTTTTGAAGTTGGAGCGATAAAGCTTCCGATCGGCGGTGTCACGACAAAGAGTTTGTGACATGCAGCACTAGCTGCATGTATTTGTTCTTGGCCTTGCAGCAAATCACACACACAGAGACGTCCAGCTACGAAAGATCTTTCGCCGCGGGAACGGAACGTAAGCAAAAGCAAAACGGAATGTGTAAGTGAGCTTATCTTTTTATAATTATTCGTCTGCCCGTGGTCACTCCGCGTTAGAGGAGAAAAGTTCTGCTAGAGCTTTTCTGCCCGAGCCGTTCGCCGGCCGCTGACCTCCGGATGTTAAAGCCTTCACAGCTGATTGCCTTCTGCATTCAGAATGTAATAAATAATGAAAACTGGGCTAACTAATTAATATTTCTCTGGTCCTTGGAATATGGTTCTTGTGTCTGGTCTCCTCATTACCAAAAATTTCAGGATATGCTCGAATCAGTACAAAAACAGTTCCTCATCTTTGCCCTCCGGGGACTCAATTGAGACCCTTCGATCCATCTCCCTTCTTATGAAAGTAGGTTGCGCCTAATTAATCTCCACTCTCTTAAATCCCGTAGAACCTGCCAAGGAGTTCTCTTCCTCCATAAGCTTCTCTCTGGTGAGGTCGAATCGACTGCCCTCATCAACCTTATTAGTATTGCTGTTCCTTTCCGCCCGACTAGGCATTACTTCCCTCTTCATCTCCAACTCTGTCTTTCTAACTACTCGGATTATGAATCTTTCCGTAGCCTTTGCCGTAACTATAACCAATTTTTCCATCTGTTTTCCTTTGATACTAGTTCTAATTTGGTCAAATTTATCTTAATCAATAACTTAATTTAATTTAAATAGCTTTAATTTAGAAATGTTCGGCTACCGGCTCTTCTCTTACCTAAACTTGGCTGTTGGTGGGATCTTATCGGCTACTGAGCCGATAATCAGCCCCACCGGGTCTGAGTATTGGCTTTGGCCCTTTAGTTTAATTATTTGATATGTAATTTTACCCTTATAGTTTAACTGTACATTGTTAAACTTTAAACAAAATAAACAATAAACAATATCCAATGGCCGGGATTGTCGGGTAAAGTCGTCCGTCTGATTATATTGCCTTATAACTATATATTTCTGTTTAAGGAAAAATATTTGCCATATATTGCATTATAACTTCGTATGTAATTAAGTATAGCTAAATCTATTTATATCGTTATATAACCATAAATATCATTATATGCTACATTTAGAGATGTCCGGAGGCGTCGGTAGCCTGCTATCTTTTCTCCCTCTATTCTATTTTTCCTTTCTTACTTTACTTTATAGGGTATCTTGCCTCCACTTTTCCTTTCCCAGCCCTTGAATCCCTCTCCCTAAAAAAGGTACGCGGAAATTGAATATAATAATAATTTTAGGAGCGAAGCAAGTAGCTGAAAGGTTTTGTTTTTTTTGAAGAACCCATACCCATGTCCGACCAGAGACCAGCCGACAAAGCAAGCGCGTACTCCTTTGCACAGCTAACCGTCCATCTGCTTCATAGACCGAAGTTTCTTTTCGTTACATGCTACATTACATACTACAACTACGAAGTAGTTCAAACAAACACTAGTAGTAAAAGCATAGAAGTCATGTCTCGATTATCCAAAAATTTTCCACAACAGTTCAAATTCAAATTAACTGACCTATGCACCGCTTAAACAGACAAAAGCTTAGATTAAAAGATGATGAACCAGTATATATAAAAAATTATAGAAGTCCGCACAGCCAGAAAGATGAAATTCAAGCCCAAGTACAGAAGTTAATCGACGACAAAATTGTCGAACCATGTGTATCAGAATATAATAGCCCACTTATATTAGTTCCATTAATTAATTCCAGCAAATTGAACTAGACAATAGTTTATTTTCAACGAGCAATGGCTCTTATCGCTTTACGCGACTACCATTCTGTCTAAAACCAGCGCCAAATTCATTTCAGAGAATAATGACTATAGCATTCTCCGGACTTAAACCTTCTCAAGCATTCCTCTATATTCCTTTTTGAAGTCATAGTAATTGGTTGATCCGAAAAGAATATGGTTAAAAACTTTACTGATGTTTTTGACAAATGCAGGAAATACAAATTAAAGCTGCATTCTGAAAAATGTTCGTTTTTTATGCATAAAGTCACATGTCTGGAACACAAATGCACATATAAAGGAATCTTACCAGACGTCAAGAAATACGACGTCATTCAAAATTACCCAGTTCCACATGATGCTGACAGCGCTAGACGTTTCATTGCATTTTGCAATTATTATAGACGATTCATTAAAAACTTCGCCGATTATGCACGGCACGTAACGAGATTACGTAAAAAGAATGTCTGATTTGAATGGACGGATGATTCTCATAATGTGTCTTTACACTTAAAATCTCAACTCATTAAATCAACTCTGTTACAATGCCCAGACTTCACAAAGGAATTTTGTATAATAACTCATGCTAGTAAACAAGCGTGTGGAGCGGTTTTAACTCAAAACCACAACTAACCCCAACTTCCAGTTGCATATGCATTCAAATCATTCACCAAGGGAGAAAGTAATAAGAAAACGAGGGGGAACGTTGTGAGCCGCGGCAAAGACCGCGGCTCTACCTTATACCCGGTACTCAGTCAGTATATACATATGACGAAGATTCATCGCCAGAACCGGAGTCCATTTTTCTTTCTATTTGTACGTCTTGTTTTGCGAAACGTTTTCTCGAGCGTGGCATGACTTTTTTCTTTCAACGATCAAACAAGGAATGAATAGCCAGAAGCAGAGAACATCTTTTTCTCTATTCTTAATTAACAATCCCTTTTCCACTTTAACACCATTACACTTTCCAGTGTCTAATTCTTATTCTGTTTTATGCTGTCACACACACAGCTACTTCCATCTCACTCATGCTCACGCTCAGACTACGTTGACAGAAACGTTCTGTCTCGCTTTCAAAAGAAACAACTTCGAAGCAAAGAAACAACAGGCAATGGCAAATGACATCAAAAACAGAAGACAAGGAGAATAAGCAAGGAATTCGTTATAATTTGAATTTATTAAACGTAATATGCGACACATACATATATGAGCTTGCGATTTTTGCAATTTCTTATATGTTCGCAAAAGGGACGGAAAAAGGAAAAAATGGGCAAAAAATAATATTTAAAAAATTAGGTAAATTTTTGGAATATTATACATGTTTCCGATTTGTTTGCATATGATTTTTACTTCTGCTTCTAAATTTCTACATGACATGTATAACTACATATGTATTTGAGACGTACAAGTGTTTGCCAGAGAGAAAGAGAGGGAATGAGTCAGCGCTTGGCAGGAGTTGCGTAGCCACTGAAACTTAATTTGTTTCTTCTGGCCATAATATTGATCCGACCTGATCCATAGTCGGCAATCTGGTAAATATGGTAATTTCCCATGATTCTACGTTTTTGGTTTTCATTTATCTTAAAAATTGTGGATTCCACAGATTTTCGTCTTTTGTCGGGGCGGAAAGGGGCGTGGCAAAATTTTAAAACAAACTCGTGCTGGTTTGGTATCACAGGAGCTTGGATAGAAAGTTTGGTTGCTCTAGCTTTTATAGTCTCTGAGAACTAGGCGACACAAAATACGAATGGGCAATGGGGATGGGGTCGCGTGTGAGAGAGAGCGAGAGGGAACGATGACTTGGGGAATGGTTTTCCTCATTGTAGCTATAATAATGATCCGATCTGATCCAGATTCAACACTCTGATAGAAATGGTCTTTCTCTATGATTCTGCGTATTTAGTTTTCTTGTATCTTCAAAATTGTGTGTGCCACAGACTTTCGTCCTTTGTGGGGGCGGAAAGGGCCGGGGCGAAATTTTGAAATACACTTTGAGTAGTGTGATAACACAGGAGACCTAACACAAAACTTGGTTACTCTAGCTTTAATAGTCTATGAGATATAGCTGCAAATGAAGACGAACAGACGGACGGACGGACGGACAGACGGACAGACAGACATGGCTATATCGACTCGGCTATTGATGCTGATCAAGAATATATATACTTTATGGGGTCGGAAATGCTTTCTTTTGGGCGTTACACACAACCGTTATCCCCACAAATCTAATATACCCCTACCGAGTACCGGGTATAAAAATGGACAGAGATAACATCTTATATATAAACATCTGCTAAAGGGATCGATTTAAATTTTTGTAATTTTCTTTTTTTGCTAAAATTCAAATCGTCCCTTTTCGAACGTATAATAATGTACATATATATAATATAATATAATGTACATAATACACGGCTCACGGATGGTTGTTATCTTGCGGCTGAACATTTTTCAGCCCCGAGCTGTTGGTGGGTCGACCTTACCTTTAATCCAGGCTCATCGAAGCAGGGAAACACGCGACGTGCATTGTTTGGTTTTAAATTGGTGGCCAAATATACTTCCTGGTCAAGAGTGGTAGAATTAATGTAATACCCTTTAAAAAGTCCATCTGTAGCTTGCCAAATATTGCCTTCGAATGGTATTTCAAGTATACATTCAGAACCTTTTTTAACTATATCTTTTAAGTTCAAAATATAGATAGACTTGCGTGAAAGTCTTCCACTTCGCAAAATAGTAATATTTTCGAAAATTGTCCGGTTGCTAAAATTAACATATAGTTTTGTGTACAGCAAAAATTAATATTGTAAAATATTTACCCAAAATCTCTGTTAAGTTTTTGTAGTTTTATATCACCATCTTTTATAACCAAGTCAAGGTGAGCATGTAACAAAATTTTTTTAAAATCGTGCATCCATCGAAGTTTAATTTTAACGAGGCCGGAAAATGTTTGTTGTTCTATGTAGGGTTCAATTTTGATTTCATAGCTTAGTGGAATAATTTCCTTAGGTAAGCGATCCTCCGAAATCCCCTTGTAAAGGGCAGGGAGATCTATATCTCTTTTAACAGTTCCCTAAAAAGAAGATACGTTTCTTTTGTAGATCTCATAAAATTTAAAAGTAATACTAAAATTTTAATTATCTTTATAGAACAAGATATTATTTTGTAATTATGTAATTTCTAACTGAAAAGTAGCTTTCTTGAAGAAATATTTTTGCCGTTCATATTTAAATATTATGTCAACAGCTGCGTCTGGATCGAATATTTTGCATAAAACACTAAGTTCGCGTATCTCCAGAAAAAATATTCCAGACATTAAGCTGCAGCTACAAAGTTTCTGGGACGGATGTATAACTGCGTTTGTCAGGTTTTAGAACTGCAAAGTTCAATAAAACCAGTTATAAGAAACTTTAGTTAAGCTGGGTATCCAGCACCGCGGAAACTGAAAATTACTGCCAAACTTCATATAAAAACGAAGGGAAACGTTGTGAGTCGCGGCAAAGACCGCGGCTCTACCTTATACCCGGTACTCAGTCAGTATATATATACATACATATATGAGCTTGCGATTTATGCAATTTATTATATGTTCGCAAAAGGGACGAATTAAATTTTGGGCAAAAATAATATTTCAAAAAATGAAGTCAAATCATGTTTCAAATTTTGTTTTCATATGCTTTTTAGATCTTCTTCTACATTTCTACATGTATAACTACATATTTGAGATGCACAAGTGTTTGCGACAGAGAGAGAGAGAGGGAATGCGTCAGCGCTTGGCAGGCGTTGCGTAGCCACTAAAATTTAATTCGTTTCTTCTGGCCATAATATTGTTCCGACCTGATCCATATTCGGCAATCTGGTAGAAATGGTAATTTTCCATGATTCTGCGTTTTTGGTTTTCATTTATCTTAAAAATTGTGGATTCCACAGATTTTGGTCTTTTGTGGGGGCGGAAGGGGGCGTGTCAAAATTTTGAAATACACCTGTACTGAAGTGATATCACAGGAGCTTGGATAGACACTTTGGTTGCTCTAGCTCTTATAGTCTCTGAGATCTAGGCGCTCATTTAAACGAATAAGCAAAGCAGATGGGGTCGCGTGTGAGAGAGAGCGAGAGGGAATGATGAATTTCGAAATAGTTTTCTTCATTGTAGCTATAATAATGATCCGATCTGATCCAGATTCAACAGTCTGATAGAAATGGTCAGTCTCCATGATTCTGCGTTGTTAGTTTTTGCTTATCTTCAAAATTGTGTACGCCACAGACTTTCGTCTTTTGTGTGGGCGGAAAAGTGCGGGGCAAAATTTTGCAACATATTTGGAGTAGTGTGATCCCACAGGAGACTGGATACAAAACTTGGTTGCTCTAGCTTGAATAGTCTTTGAGATATAGGCGCAAATGAAGACGGACAGACGGACGGACCGACGGACGGGCGGACGGACAGACAGACATGGCTATATCGACTCGGCTATTGATGCTGATCAAGAATATATATACTTTATGGGGTCGGAAACGCTTCCTTCTGGGCGTTACACACAACCGTTATACCCACAAATCTAATATACCCCTTACTCTTCGAGTACCGGGTATAAAAACGGGGCCAGTAATTTTTCGTTTGTGTTTTCCTGGAGTTAGTATCCAGCAACGTTAACGGGATCCACGAATTTTTATCGATAGTATCGATATCCACACGAATGTGGACTGTGAGAACAGCTGATAGGGGTGCCAGTAAAATATATGTGCATATTATTACTGAAGTCAAAGTGAAAGGTGGGGGCAAAATTTGTGCGCAAAACCAAAAAGAGATGTGCAAATGTTTAAAGTGAGGAGAAGATTGCTTTAATAAAATCAGTTGAGGCAATACCATGTCTTTAGCGGATCACGGAAAATGAACATTTTGATCATTTTGACATTTTGGCGCCTCCAACTGTGCTGTACTTCTTCTTACAGCTATATGTGCCGCTAACAACACAATCACTTCATCGTCAGAACTACTTTTCTTCCCTTTTTTAATTTAAGTTTAATTTTCAAAATTGGCGCTGTTTACAAAACACAGCTGATTCATGAGATTTCGTTTAGCTTTTTTAATACTAAGGCAAGGATTTTGCTATTTATTTTGTTTGTGTGGAACGTAACTGAAAAAGTGTGACCAAGAACCTAAAGTGTGCTTGATCACTCTCATGATTCAGACGTGTTTTGTAAACAGCGCCAATTTTGAAAATGTAACACTCGGAAATATGTTTATATTTTTTTCCCGCACATACAAATTTGTATTTCTGTACTATCTACTATTTGTAATTCCATTTTTAAATCGCTGGCTTATTATCAAACGATTTTAAATCGTAATAAGCTCACAGTTTGCAAAAACCATGGGACAGATATTAAGCTTCCAAATTGAAATTTCATAATTTTTTTCGGTATTTCTCCCAGAAATTTTGACTTTGAAAGCTCAGGAAAAGTAAAAAAAAAAAATAATATTCCACAGCGGAAATGTCGTGTTGACTAGTGTTACCTAGTGTTATTTGGATTTGTCAAATAACAGGAATGGAAAGAGTAATATGTAATTTAAAAAAATTCATACCTTTATTTGAATTGCACAGAGCAGTAAAACAACAAATACGTGATGCATTTTGATGCACGGCATAGCTTAAAACGCTAGAAACGAACTGAAGAGGAAAGGAAAAGGAGATAAGAAAAAAGAGAGATATATGTATTTATATAAAATATTATTAAATTGATAGTTAATGTTTTTAATTCTTGGGTACGTTGATACTATCAGTTTTTTTTATTACTGTTATAACTAGGGGTCAAGCCCCTGCAGACTCGTTTCGCTCGTGCGCTAGCCCCCATCTCTTTAATAGCCTATTTGTACCCCCTGCACACTGAGCCCGTCACGGGGGAACGTTGGGACTTTTAACATACAGTGAAACACCGACTCGCACTAGTACCGTATACCATTTACAGTCTACCGGCCTGTATCCAGCACTGCGGAAAATCACTGATAGGAATCTGCTATTTATATCGTTTGTGTGGAACGTAACTAAAATAGTGTAACCAAGAAACCAAAACGTGCTTGTTCACTCTCATGCGTTTTGTAAACAGCGCCAATTTTGAAAATTAAACTTAAATTAAAAAAAGGAAGAAAAGTAGTTCTGACGATGAAGTGATTGTGTTGTTAGCGGCACATATTGCTGTAAGAAGAAGTACAGCACAGTTGGAGGCGCCAAAATGTCAAAATTATCAAAATGTTCATTTTCCGTGATCCGCTAAAGACATGGTATTGCCTCAACTGATTTTATTAAAGCAGTCTTCTCCTCACTTTAAACATTTGCATATCTCTTTTTGGTTTTGCGCACAAATTTTGGCTCCACCTTTCACTTTGACTTCAGTAATAATATGCACATATATTTTACTGGCACCCCTATCAGCTGTTCTCACAGTCCACATTCGTGTGGATATCGATACTATCGATAAAAATTCGTGGATCCCGTTAACGTTACTGGATACTGACTCCAGGAAAACAGAAACGAAAAATTACTGGCCCCGTTTTTTTTATATGAAGTTTGGCAGTAATTTTTAGTTTCCGCAGTGCTGATTATCCAGCTTAAAACTGTAAGGGTAAAATTACATATCAACTAATTAAACGAAAGAGCTAATGCAAAAACTCAGACCCGGTGGGGCTGATTATCGGCTCAGTAGCCGATAAGATCCCACCAGCAGCCAAATTTATGTAAGAGAAGAGCCGGTAGCCGAACAATTCTCAATTAAAGCTATTTAAATTAAATTAAGTTATTGATTAAGATAATTTTGACCATATTAGAACTAGTATCAAAGGAAAACAGATGGAAAAATAGGTTATAGTTACGGCAAAGGCTACGGAAAGATTCATAATCCGAGTAGTTAGAAAGACAGAGTTGGAGATGAAGAGGAAAGTAATGCCTAGTCGGGCGGAACAGCAATACTGATAAAGTTGATGAGGGCAGTCGATTCGACCTCACCAGAGAGAAGCTTATGGAGGAAGAGAACTCCTTGGCAGGTTCTACGGGATTTAAGAGAGTGGAGGTTAATTAAGCGCAACCTACTTTCATAAGAAGGGAGATGGATCGAAGGGTCCCAATTGAGTCCGCGGAGGGCAAAGATGAGGAACTGTTTTTGCACTGATTCGAGCATATCCTGAAATTTTTGGTAGTGAGGAGACCAAACACAAGAACCATACTCCAAGATAGGCCGGACCAGAGAAACATAGGAAATTGATCTGCATCTGTAAATTAAAGATATCCTTAATCGAATCTGCCATCTTTATATTGGCGTGCTCCCCGCAATTTGTACATGCTCTTCTGCCAAATATTGATGAGCCTGATATCCCCCATCTCTGTAGATGACGTCAAATTGCTGCCTGTTATTTCTGATGAAGATCTGGTATTTGCTGCATTATATTAACATCAAACTAGTATATTAAAAAGTTTTTGCATAAATAATTTCCCGACAATTGCAACTGGAGACAGCCAGCCTGTTCGGAGCAGAACGACGTAAGTTAAATTAAAGTGAATGCCATCGAGAACAATTGTTTGTTTGTTTGTTTTGATTTATATGTTATCTGCCTCCACAAGCGCTCTCCCCGCTAAAGCTCGCGCTCTGATTTTATCTGCTTGCACACTTTCTTGAGATCAGAGCTTTCGGCCGATGCAGCGGGGCCGCTATGATGAAAACATTCAGTGCAGTTCCGATCACCAACAGACAATAAAGCATTACGATAAATTTAGTAAAAACAAAATTAGTGCATTATTAATTTAAATATTGGAATACAGGTGATATATTCGATATCTACCTCTAACACAGCCTAAAGGGTTGTACATTTTAGCTAAGGTGGATAAACATACACATATACATACATATATACACACATATATCCATTAAAACAGGAGTGTTATGAAATTTGCGGGATAAATAGGGAATACAAAAATATTTTAGGACTTTTCTGTTCAGCAACGCATTCCTGCTTGCTGCTTGTCAAAAGGTGACCTGCAAATTTAAAAAAAAAATAATAGGCCAAATGTGACCTGTAAATATTTTACAAAATCTAACAAATATATATTCCAGTTTTTGAGCAAGTCAGCCAAGTGTTGTAATTGCAGATGCTTTTATAATTATTTTCAGAGTTAGTAGGTTAAAACCAGCTGATTTTCACAAATTTAGTTACTCTGCTATGACTTTTTGTGCATCAGCAAAACAATCGATGCTTTCTTTATTGTTGATCTGCTGGGCCAATTTAATGGGGGAACTTAAGTATTTCGTATATTTAAGCCAGTTGGATCTGCGCATTGTGGTCCTGGCCATTAGAGAAAATTAAGTAGAAACGGCGAGAGAACGGATGATAGATCCAAAAGCGATTTGGCAATTAATAAATCACGTAGGTTGTTCTTTTGCACTGCGAAGTATATAAAATCTGATATCTTTTTATGGTCTGTTGGCAAATATGTGGGACTACCCGGGTAAACATGAAAAAGTTTGTTTATTACTTCGATTGGGAGTCAGAAGTTGAGATCCCCAGTGCGTGTGCTTGGCATTGTAGTATCTTGCAGCTATAAAACAATCTCCTAGACAAGTAAAACAGACCAGGAACTAACCTTTTGTGATTATAAAGCGACGTGGGCCGTAGTCAGCGGCAGTAATACGATTTCTATTACCAGACAGTAAATTTAATTGATGCGGTTTCTTCCTGTTCCACCGTGTGTTTTGCATCCGGATGATCTATACCATATAACCAATAACCCCTTATATAAAAGTTTTATTTGTTTCTGAGGTGCGTCTCTTAAATAAGCATACTTAATATCCGGTACTCGGTCAGTCTATATGTATATTTGGGCTTATTTTTTTATTATCTTGTTCTTTTGAGTACAATAATGCGTTCATCTTTGAACAATTTACAAAGGACTAAAAGTGGACTGTTTTTTTATTATTATTATTTTTTTAAATATTTTCTTTACCAGATCATTAAAAGTATATAAAATATAAGGTAGGTGCTTTTGTTTGCAGTCTTCGCGCTTCCTTAAGTATTTTTATACAACATTTCTGCTGTGGCCTAAAATAACTTTTTCTGATAGATTTGAGATCTAATTTTTTTAAAACAATTTTGGTTTTTTGTTTTTTTTTAAGAATTTTTAAGTCTTGTCATATTTTTTCCAGAGGCAAAGCTTCTATTTTTCAAATAGCTTAAGTTCCTTATAATTGGTTGTATTTAACTTTTCAGTTCTGTTAAGCTGACAAATGCAGCTATAAATCCGACCGAGATACTTTGTAACTGCAGCTTAACGCCTGAAGATATTAAGTTTTCAAATTTCATAAGTTTTTGTGGTATTTTTTCCTGAAATTTTGACTGTCAAAACTCAGGAAAAGTCGAAAAAAAAATATTTTAAGGAAAAGGTCGGGACGGGGCGCGACGGAAAGTCGAGGGGCGATAAAAATACTTGACAGATTCTTTCTCCGCTCGCTCCCTGGCAGTTTATGTATTTTACGTATGTTTTTTTCTTAGAATGGATAGGTTTTGTGTTTATCCCAGTTAAAGGCCTGAAAGGAATCTGCTCATTATTTCATGTGTGTGGAACTTAACTAAAATAGTGTGACCAAGAGCCTAAAAAGTGATTTGCCACTCTCATGAATCAGCTGTGTTTTTTAAACAGCGCCAATTTTGAAAATTAAACTAAAATTAAAAAAGGGAAGAAAAGTAATTCTGACGATGAAGTGATTGTGTTGGTAGCGGCACATATAGCTGTAAGAAGAAGTACAGCACAGTTGGAGGCGCCAAAATGTCAACATGCTCATTTTCCGTGATCCGCTAAAGACATGGTACTGCCTCAACTGCTTTTATTAAAGCAATCCACTCCTCACTTTAAACATTTGCATATCTCTTTTTGGTTTTGCGCACAAATTTTGCCCCCACCTTTCACTTTGACTCCAGTAAAAATAGGCACATATATTTTACTGGCACCCCTATCAGCTGTTCTCACAGTCCACATTCGTGTGGATATCGATACTATCGATAAAAATTCATGGATCCCGCTTACGTTGCTGGATACTGACTCCAGGAAAACACAAACGAAAAATTACTGGCCCCGTTTTTTTTATATGAAGTTTGGCAGTAATTTTTAGTTTCCGCGGTGCTGAATACCCAGCTTAAGGTGGAAAAGTTTAATTTCTCTTATGCCAGGGAGATAGCTTCTTTTAAAATAAGTGTCTCCCAAACTCACTTTAACACCATCTGTTCTGCCAAATTTTGGCCGGAGCATTTGGTGGTGAAGGAGTTTAAGGCAAAGAAAAAGACTAGGCCCCCAATATTTCTGCCAACAAATCAGACCAATGCTCCTTCGTCATCTTCCTGCTCTACCTCCACCCGTCCAAAAAACTAACAAGCTCTTTTTTAGTGACCTATCAAAATGTTCGAGGCTTGCGTAGTAAGCTCAGCATTCATTTCCAGGATAGTGTCGCATTTGCATCCCACGTTATTGTGTTTACCGAAACCTGGTTAAAGCCGGACATTCTTAGTTCCGAAGTTTTGGCTGGTCGGTACACAACTTATAGAAAGGATCGTTCGTCTCGACGTGCAGGAGGGGTTCTGATTGCTGTGGACTCAAACTTCACGTCGGAACTTTTCACAGTCCAGATCCAGCAGAAACTGGAATTTCTGTGTGTAAGACTGATTCTTCCCGCTTTCTCCGTTTTTATAACTTGTTCGTATATTCCAACTTCTTCGGATGTCGCAATTTACGAGCAGCATTTTTCCGCCTTAACCGCTATTTCTTCCTCGCTATCTGACAAAGATCACATGATAGTTCTTGGTGACTTCAACTTGCCAGGAATAGTTTGGTCTTCGGCAAATGAGTCTAATAGCCTGGTACCAATGGCACATCATGACTTTGTTGACGGCTTGATTGACCTGTCTCTGTCTCAAGTTAACCATGTTAAAAATTCCTTGGGTCGATTTCTTGATCTGTGCTTTGTAACGGATCCGACCTTAGCGTTGTTAACTCGAGTCCCGCCGCTCACTATACCTGAAGATGCCTACCATCCTACTTTCGAAGTGTCGCTTGACCTAGGACGAACTGGACTGGATCGGTCGGGTAGACTACCCCAATGTGTCCGCTGCTTCCGTAAAGCCGAGTTTACGAAGCTTAATTACCTCATTAGGGATTTTGATTGGTCCGCTTTATATTTGTGCAGTGATGTTACGACAGGCACAAATATTTTCTATGATGCACTGGACTCACTTTTTGTCTCTTGTGTCCCACTTTCCTGTCCGATTAGATCAAGAAAACCCCCTTGGTTTACCAAGGAGCTATCTCATCTAAAAAACTTAAAATCAAGACTTTATAAAAAATTTCAAGAAGTTGGCTCTCCTTCTTCTCTCTCTCATTATGTAATAGCTCGGTCAAACTTTTCAGTTCTTAACACTCAGTGCTATCAGAATTACCTATCTCGATGCAGGATACGTTTTTCTAAGGACCCCAAACAGTTCTACAGCTTCGTAAATAGTAAGCGTAGAACGTCCGCACACCCATCCTCGCTATCCTTCCGTAATGCGTCGGCAGATAATGATCAGGCAATTGCCGATCTTTTTGCCCGTTTTTTCCAAACTACCTATTCGCAGGACGTTTACTCTGGTCAGCCGTATCCATACGGTTTACCGAAGTCGAACGGCATTTTCAGTCCTTTGCTAAATGAAAGCTCGTTGCTTCATGATCTACGAACAGTAAAGCCGGTGTTCTCACCGGGTCCGGACGGAGTTCCCGGCTGTGTACTCAGGTACTGTGACGAGTCTCTGTGTGGGCCGTTGCTTAAACTATTCAACCTATCTATAAATACTTTATGCTTTCCCCCGATATGGACGAGGACGAGGGAAATATACTGTCGCTTGCCCAGTCCGGGGCAAGCTAAGGCAATGACACGGCGTCTTCTCGATCTCGAGTCGGGAGAGCTAGGTCCTGCCATGGCTAGAAGTGCCTGGTGGCCAGGCATAAAATGCTAGGGGGTGGTCCCCCGAAAAATAATAGCCACTATGGACCTTCGGGCCAAACATGAAGGCGAAGAAAGATAAAGCAAGTGCTGGGATGTCAGCCCAAACGTCGGTGGAATGCGTTACTGCTACCACCGGCGGGCACGAGGAAGAGTAATCCAGCGTTCACACCTTTGACGTGGCCACGTCAGCTGTAGCACGACTGCCACAATACCCCCTCACTCCAAGCTGAGCCGCACGGATGCCACTGTCGAAGCAGATACGGATATGGAGAGCGTAATCTCAATCAGCAACACGGACGAAGAAAGCGTTCTCCGTTCGCCGTAACCAGGCGCCAGCTCCCCTCGTAGGAAAGGGCCGAAGTGTTCCAGGGAGGGAAAGAAGGCCCTCTCGCAGTACAAGGCAGCCCGCAAGATCCTGAGCCAGCTCCAGAGCAAAGCCAATAACTCCTAGGAGGAGAAAGCCATGCTAACTTCGGCCGAACAGCGGGTGGAGGAAGGCAGACTACATTTCTCGCAGATGCCCCGAATTAGGCATCAATCGGGAAATATGCCAACAAGGACGGTGAGTGATGCGGCCAAACGACATCTGATCGTGGCGCGTAGTGGTGCGTAGACGCACTATTTGCATGGAAGGAGGAGGATCCCACAGCTCCCATGCCCACCTTTGATGTTGCTGGGTGGTTGAATGGGGTACAAATCCTCAAGTGCAACGATCAGCCAACGCTTAGGTGGCGGACGCAAACTGTCTGCCAACTGGACGCGATGTGGGAGGGGGGCAAGCTGGAGATGGTGGGCAGGGAGTTAATCCCGTCTATATCAAAGGCGAAGGCACTCTTCCCCATTACAATTCAAGGAGACAGGGCGCTGAGGCTCCTGCAGCGGCAGAACCCTGAGATACCCACAGGGAACTGGAAGGTGTTACACACTGGAAGCCCGTTACCCAACGAGGAGGGCCAGTGTGTAATCCTCAAAATAAATAAATAAGGAGGCGAAGGACCTCCTATGCCCCAGATTTAGGAAGATGACGTGGGGCATGGGCAGCGTATATCTGCGCCTGAAGAAACGCCACCTCGAGCATACAGACGCTCATACCCTGCAGGCAGGCGAGGTAGAAACCATCTGGAAACTGTCGTGTAGTCCACCCAGGGGTTTGAGCTGCACGAATCCAACGAGGAAGAGGACGGTAACCTGAAGTTAGCTGTCAACCCGTCGAGCGAAGTTGTGCCAGCCACCCATGACGTTGAATGTGCTTCAACTTAACCTCCTAGGAGGAGGTTAGCATTAGCAAATGTGGGGGAGGAATACACCTACGTAGGTCACACCTCATCAAATGTGCTAAATCTTACTCTTATAACGGGAAGGAGTGCCGCGGTGTCTAGGTGGAGAGTTTTCAAAAGACCATCCCTCTGAGATTACAGGTATATCCAGTTCAAATACGAATTTAAACACACTTTGAAGGTAACAGTCTATAGAAACCCCCGCAACACAAACTGGGAAAAGTTCAGAAGGACTGTTACCTCGAAGCTCGCGATCCGGGGTCGGTGCAATCGGCTGAGGACATAGAGAAGTCTCTTGTGTCTCTATCCAAAGAGCTACTAAATAGCTACCGCGCAACAAGCCCACCCTCAAGTACGAAAAAGAGGAACTGTCTGGAGGAACAGGGACCTCTCCCTCTTATAAAAAACAACCTCAGGGAATTCTTCAAGCTCGCCAAATAAGTGAACGAAGAATTCATAAACGAGGAATAAAAAATCTACTTAGGAATTACAAGAAAGAGATACGCAAGGCACAGCACAGCTCGTGGAGTACCTTCTGCTCAAACATCGAGAAGGTGCCTGAAACGGCAAAACTCAGGAAGCTGCTTTCTAGGGAACCTACCATACAGAATCAGCTCAAGCTCAACAATGGAAAATGGTCTGAGAGCAGCAAGAAGTCCTGACAGCAATAATGGAGGCTCTTTTCCCAGGATGCACCGAGGACACTGATCCCACAACGAAACATGACCCAGCAACAAACCCTCCCCACAGGTCTAATAACCCACATGAAAATCCAATGGGCCATAGACTCCTTTACGGGCATTAAAGCCCCTGGACTGCACATTGGGCCAGCGACCCCGATTTTCGACGTAAATTCAAAAATGTTGATGAAAATAAAACTTAATTTCGTTATACAATTGAAATATCATGTACTTTAATTAAACAAAAATCAAAAGAAATTTTCTATTTAATGCACCCCTGGCATTTATGCAACGTTTCAAAGTCAACTGTTTGATCAGCTGCAAAACGATAATAAAAAACGCGGGAAACTGTTTGTTTACTTTGAAAGCTTACCAATTTAAAGCCAAATAACAAATTTCAAATCCAAGTAATGGAAAAGAAAAGCCATGGTATGTAGAATCATTTGAAAAAAATATTGTTGCTCATGTTTGTTATTATGTTTTTGTGTGCATTAATTTGTGTCGTCCAAGGGTAGTGAAATTTTAACCAACGTGTCCGTCTATTGTGGTTAATAACTAATTTTGTGCGCAATTGTGCCAAAAAGTAATTATGTGTCATTGTAGTGCAAACTGTAGGGGAGTGTAAGGTATAGTGGCGGACACTTTGATTTTTGCATCTCCCTCTCTCAAAAATCAATATTTTTAAAAATTTCAAAAGCAGGCAGTTGCTGACATCTATTGAGCATATTTCTGTCAGAGGCTGTTGTTTAAATTTAAATGGAATGCAATTTTGCAGCTCTTCGCGCAAACCGTTAATTCTTTACATTATTGAAAATTGTAAGGTATGGTGGCGGATCAACCAAAAAATGACGTAGATCTGAAAATCATTTATTTAAACTATTGGAAATAATGAAAAAAAAAACAGAACAAGAAAGAACTTATATTGAAAATCTCGATCAGCATCTTCTTCTTCTCTTTCGAGCTTCACTCTTTTGCCTGTGGATTGCTCCGATGTTGTTCTTTTTTTAGACGCTCTTTTTCTCTTTCTTGTCTAAAGACAAAGACCCGGTGCCAAATTGCAAATATCAGCTACTGAGTGATAACTTATCCACTTCTGTACACAAAAAGGCAAAGACAATTGAAACTCGTGCTAAAAAATGATCCACCACTATACCTTTCAAACAGTCCGCCATCAAACCTTACAAGCTATTGGTGGAAATACTCAAATTTCAAAAAATCTTCACTCTGTCACTGTCAAAAAACAAATCCAAAAAAAAGTTGTGTATTTCTTTTCACTACTTTTGTATTAAAAATTACTTAGAGTTCAAATCACACGTCACACGTCATTAATACTACTGCATATAAAATGTCAGCACGATAAAAGACATCGGCCACAATGATCAAAAGTTTTAGATGTGAAGTGACATGCCAGATATGACAAGTCCGCCACCATACCTTACACACCACGATACCTTACACACCCCTATATAAATTAATCCTAAAAACCGATCTTGCGGAAATTTGCGGCTTTGCGCGTATATTCTTCTTTTGTAGCTGAAGTTGAGTTCGCTAATGAAAAGCTGCTCAGTATATACATTGAGAATAATCGAAGCGCCGCTGCAGTTTCGAGTTGGATTTTTGATGAACTGAAGTCATACAACGTAAGCACGGAGAAAAGGGATGAAATAAATAATAAATTAAGGAGCTTTCATCTATACATACAAAAGAATTTGGCAAGATGCGGCAGAAATATGTCTACATTTAAAAAAAAGCATAACAAATGGCTTTTGTCCAATATGGTTATCAAAGTTGAAATAACATCGTCATCTAAGAGTTCAACATCAAGATCAGTTGGACGCCCACCAATTGAATGTAAATGTTGGACCTCATCAGAAGAGAAAATTGGCATCCAATTTGGCTGACAATCAAGGTCAAGTCGACTGGATGGAATATTCCCAGCCATGTTACAGGTGACCAAAGAGGTGATCACCCTATGGTTTTTCGCTATAAATACGGCATGCTTGAGGACAGGATATATCCCTATCCAATGGGGACTTCCAGAGTTGTCTTCCTCCCGAAGGCAGGAACATGCAACCATGTTACTCCCAAGGACAAGCTACACATCTGGAAGGAAGTAAAGGGACTGATGTCAAGCAACCAGCATGCTTACACTAAAGGACAATCGGTGGAAACAGCACTACACTCGCTAGTAGCTACCGTCGAGAAAGCCCTCAACACCAAGAAATATGCACTAGGAGTATTTGTAGACATATCCGGAGAATTTAATAACGTGCTTACAAGCGCATTAATGGGTCGCTTAGAAGCAACCAAAACACACCCAGCAATCAACCACTGGATAAAGAACTTCCTAGGTGGTAGACGGGTTCAATCAGAATGAGGCACCACCTCCATAGCCAAGGGAGGCACACAGAGGCACACCGCAAGGTGGAGTCCTGTCGCCCTTCCTGTGGAATTTGGTGATCGACGACTTAATTATGAGATTCAAGAGAAAAGCCCCAAAAATAACACTCAGGGAGATATGTGAGTGGGCGGAAGAAGTAGGACTTAGTATCAACTCGGACAAAGCGGACCTCACCCTCTTCACCAAGAGGTACAAGGTACCGTCATGGACCCTATTAGATAACAAGCTGGCATGGAGACCAAATGTAGTGGAAAGGGTGAAGAAGGCCACCATTGCGCTATACGCATCAAAGAATATGCTCAGCAGCACATGGGGCCTGTTACCTGCTCTAATGCACTGGATCTACATATCGCTGGTGCGACCAACTCTGCTGTATGGAGTCTTAGTGACCCCTCGAACTTGCCTCGTCATCAAAACAAACGCATTTCTGGGACCTGAAGAATGGAAAAAAGAACGGGGCCAGACCCAACATCTCAACATATACACAGACGGCTCCAAGATGCAAGGAGGAGTAGGATCTGGCCTATACTGTACATACCCCGAAATAGAACTGTCATACAAGCTACCGGACCACTGCAGCATATTCCAGGCGGAAGTCTTTGCCATCAGGAAAGCACAACGGAAGTTGCACAACACGCAGAACGATCACACAATGTGGTCAACCTGTTTGTAAACAGCCAAGCGGTGATAAAATCCATGCAGTCGTCCCCGGTCAGTTCGAGAAGTGTCCAGGTAAGCAGGGAAGCATTGGACTCACTTTGCACGACCAAGTCAGTGCGGATCTACGAAACGGAGGACGCTCTGGGAAAGGAAGGCGTCGTACTGGCGACTGAAAAAGTAGAAAATGTGTCTGTCTACCTTATAACGCTACAAAGCGACATAGATAGGCTGGCCAGACTAGAAAATGAGAGCAGGTGGATGAGCACAACCAACATATGCAAAGAACGTAAAGAAAAACTTAGCCACTATCTGCTGCAGCTTCCACGGAAGGACTGTAGACTGTTAGTGGAAATATTGACAGGTCACTGCCTGGCTGCTTCACATGCAGCCAGAATAAACATCACCAACAGAAACAGCTGCAGGAAATGTGAGAGCTAGGGGCTATTGAAACCCTGGAACATCTCATCTGGAGCTGCCTCCAAGAGGATGCCAAAGGAAGTGCTTGCCATCCGGTTAACTAAGGGCCATACTGGGCTATGGGAGGCCCAGGGGGGCCGTCCGGATTAGCCTAACCTAAACTTCATCGCTCCAGCGCCTTTCTGACTCATTACACCCTTCGTGGTGGTTCTCTAAAGAGAATTACCCCAGAATTTACGATCCCTCAGTATAAAGTGCACCAGGACCGCATAGAATCATTCACAGACATTCCCTAGTAGACTGCTCTTAATAAACCTTCCATCCTTAGTTAATCGTAAAAAAATTGCTTGGTATAATTTTTGTGCATAATTTGATCAAGGATAACGTAGATAGCCATTTTTGAGCCGCATAAACCTTGTGATTCCTATTAGATACACTAGAAACTAAGCACCATTTTCTATTTCTATTACTTATTAAATTTCTCTTCTTCAATTAGTAGTACTAACATACCTTTTTCATACAAATTTATATCGGAAATTTGGAATGCATGTATTGTTCCCAGAGCTTCATCGCACAAGCACTAAATGAGTTGGTTGAACTTGTCAATATTGGGCAACAACCGGTCGAAATCTATTGAACACTTAAAGAAACTATTAAACCGTTTGTAATTTCTTGGATTTAGCTTGTGGCCTTCGTCGTGATATTGCTGCTCACCATTGTCTCTGTATGGGTACAGCATCTGACGAGGCCGAACGAGACCAGCCCTGCTCCTTCTTGACAGTGTCTTCTACGGTAACTACTGCGACAGTTTTTTTTTCTCTGACGCTTTTGTGCACTGCCGGTTGACACCGTTGGTTGAATTCATTGCAATTCGCATTCAACGACATGATTAGCTAGCACAATAAGCGTGTGTTCCAAATAAATTCCATTGATCTACACTTTTGCTAAGACTAGCCCAGTGCAGGGTACGATCTTATATCCGAGTCCTCTGAAATTCAACGACTTTGCTTGCAGCTGGATGCATTTCGTCAAACACGGACATCTTTAATAGGGAAATACCTGCACCGGTTTCTATGAGCCCTTTACATAAAGGTTATTAATTTTAGATGATTTCAGCCACTCATTTTCAGACGTTTACTGTAGCAACACTTGCACATTATGTAGACATTAAAGCTGGATCGAACACTTACTATACTATCGATACATCGAATTTTGGTATCAGATTGACACAATCGATGTTTTGACTTTAATAGTAAGCGACAGTAACAAAAACAAATTTTTTTCACAGCACTTTTGGATATTTATTGTAAATAAACAGTCACGTGCAGTTGGTGTTGATGGCTTTATATTTTAAATATTGACAAATTTGTGCGAAGTGCAAGTGTCGAGGCTAAGTGCACAATTTAATTATTGCTAATAACTGTTTGTTTTTGTTTTAATCACACGCAGATTCCGATAATAGCAGTGATGGCAAACCGCCTGCATTCAAAAGATGGCGAATTGGCAAGTGCAATGTCTGGCTTCATTTTGAGAGGCCTAAAGATGGTAAGACCGCCAGGTACCTTCACTGTTCCAATTATTATAGAAGAAGTGACAATACGTCTAATTTATACGACCACGAAAAAAGATTGGCCTTTGGTGCTTTTAGACGGAATTGAAAGCTGCGCCATAACAAGGTACCGTTGGACTTCGCAACCTAACCAAGCATATATATTACGGTTATATTCCATTTTATTACAAAGGATTTTGTGTGCACAAAACAGTATTGGCCACAAAACCATTACTTGATAATTCAAACCAGTTAGCTCAAAACATAGCTGCATCCTTTCAGGTGATCTTTGATGAATGGAATATTTCTAATAAAATATCAGTCATTACAACTGATAATGCAAGTTTCAAGTTTCACGCCTTCCGTGCTTTGCACATACAATAAATTTGGTTGTGCAGGACTGGCTAGCGCTCGATTACTTTAAACATTTTTCCGGAAAGTGCAAGCGGATTGTCATATTTTAAGTATAGTCCAATTGCACTAAGCAAGTTAAAAGAAGAACAACAAACCGAAGAAAAGTACAGTTTAAAACACGAAGTGTCCACAAAGTGGAACAGAGCATTTTATATGATAGAGAAAATAATTTTAACTAACGATGCTTTAGTAAAAGTGTTGCTAACCACTTCCAAAGCAACACCACCATTAACAGCTAATGAAATCACTTTGTCAGAAGATTTAACCTTGCTACTCGAACAGTTTAAAGTACTACTCGCCAGATTTCGTCAACTGTCTTAATTACAATATCACTGATTATACCAATTGTGTGTGGGTTGCTTCATAACTTGGATAGCGTGAAGTCAAGTATTAAAACTTCAGAGGTTATCGATGTTCACTTCACTTCACTTCACTTCACTTATCACTTTTTGATTGATCGTATAATGAAAGTCTCATGTCTTATGAAGATCTTAGTTTTCAAATAATTAGGACGTTGCTTAACGCCAATTTTGACTCAAAACAGTGCAAAATGAATTAATGGCCAAAGACACTGTTCCTTCGGAGGTTTGGTTGAAAAACCTCGAGAATATCGAATATCTCTACTATCGATGTTTTCTCAGCTCTATGTAGACATGTGTCCTGTCTGATTGAAACATTTACGCTGTTGTGATCCACAATTGAAGAAGCACTGCATCCTTTCATACTAGGTATAGTTTCACTCTTTTATGATTTTTTGAAGCTGTTAGAGTTTCTTGGTAAGTTTTTTTATAGGGGTATATTAGATTTGTGGGGATAACGGTTGTGTGTAACGTACAGAAGGAAGCGTTTCCGACCCCATAAAGTATATATATTCTTGATCAGCATCAATAGCCGAGTCGATATAGCCATGTCTGTCTGTCCGTCCGTCCGTCCGTCTGTCCGTCCGTCTTCATTAGCGCTTATATCTCAGAGACTATTAAAGCTAGAGCAACCAAGTTTTGTATCCAGTCTCCTGTGTTATCACACTACTCCAAGTGTATTTCAAAATTTCGCCCCGCCCCATTCCGCCCGCACAAAGGACGAAAGTCTGTGGCATAAACAATTTTTAAGATACAAGAAAATCAAAAACGCATTATCATAGAAAATACCCGTATCTACCAGATTGCCGATCAGGTTGAACTACCATTATAGCCATAAGAAACAAATTAAATTTCACCTCTTTCTTTTGCAAGCATTTCCACGTCACGAATATGTATTTATACATATACATGTAGAAATGTAGAAGCATATGTAAAAAAAAAATCGAAACATGTATAAAAATTACAAAAATGGTTTGATTTAATTTTTTTAAATATTCTTTTTTGCCCAACATTTAATTCGTCCCTTTTGCGAACATATAATAAATTGTATAAATCTCAAGCTCGTATCTGTACATATATACTGACTGAGTACCGGGTATAAAGTAGAGCCGAGCCTTTGCCGCGGCTCACAACGTTCTCCCTCGTTTTTTACTAAGTCTGAAATCACTGCTGCACTGACATATATGCACTGACATATTTTCTCCACTGAATTCCGGTATAATTTTGGCAAAATTCTCCACTACTAGCTTTGCAAATTGTTCTTGTCAATTTGAAGTACTTTTATTGAAAGAAGTTGAACCAGCTCTATGAGAGCGTCTGCGTAATTTTCTCCTAGGAAAACGCTGTCGTATCGGCGATTATTCCCACTTGCTGGTGGTATTTAATTATAATACTGTTTTGCAGTAATCTACTTTTCTCTCACTCACTTTCAGCCCTCATTTGTAAGATATTATTAACACTCTGTTCCCCATCGATTGCCACTTCTCCTTCAATGGGCCAGCTCGCCTACTTCTTCTCACATATATACATTTTTTTTGAGTCGGAAACGTTTTTTCCTGGTTGCTATACTGTAGTATGCACATATATCGAGGGTACACTGTACCCAGTAACAAATTAACTGCAATACTTTATTACATTAATACAAACCCATCAGCGACACTTTGTCGCTGACATTAAAAAACCCGAAGAGCCCAACACATTCCCAGCGTAACGTAATACGATCGCACTTGAATGTAGCAGGCAAAGGCCAGACCTTAGTCAGCATAAATGCAGGGTTGTGATCGTATATACATAATGTACTATGTGCATGCGCCTCTCTGTTCTTCAGCACCGTTTCCGTTGCTTAGCATATAAACATACATACATATACTTATGTATACCGCTGCTCCGCTGCTTGCTTCGCCAGCGTCGCAATGGCCAGCGTTAGGCTAAGCTAGTCCATAAGGAGAAGTGTAAGGATTATTCAAGAAATTTACATGAATCTGACCGGTCGTGTCGAATGAGTGAGTACAGGGTATGAGCTCTAGGATAAAGCCCAGACGCAGTGGCATTAAGGAGCGAATCAGAAAAAGAAAATCTGAAATAGTAAGACTGCTCTATAAAAGCGAAACTCCCCCCTTCAGTGGGACACTGCAGTTAAGCTAAATGATGAACTTGAACATCTCGAGTCTTTATTAACAAAAAGAGCGTGCCCTCTCCCTCAGATATAAAACAACAAATACTAACTTAAAACACATCGTCCACTGCCAAGCCAAATACCAGCGCGCCGACGCCGATGCCCACCAGACTGTGAGGGTCCCCTCTACAGCCCTCATTGCGAGGGCACGTGCCTTGTCCAGGAGGAATATGAAGAATCAACGAATGCATGAGAGGCATACCGCCGCTTATGCCAACGTGGGAACACAAGCACAAGCTGCGTTAGAGGCAGGCCGCCGCTTATGCTAACGAGGGAGCAGGGAACCGAAAGAAGACATCCTAGATGACGAGATGATAAATAACTATAATAATATATTAATAATTTTAATGCCCGACGACAATTGAGTCGACCGGCAAGACGGTTGGCCCGTACAGCCCTCCTAAAACATTAGACAGGAAAAAAAAAAATTAATAAACCCCTTTCAAACTGCTAATGAATACTTGATGAATAAATAATTAATGTTTAATAATAAAATAAGTAAATTCGAGCATATAGAAAATACATATGATACACCCAAAATGGGGTTAATCGATATAAATAAATAAATATAAATAATATAAATATAAATATATATATGTATATATCATAAATAAAATCGAATCAACAAATGTTGATTCACATTTGACAAATATACTGCTGTTAATAATTGTCATAATTTTGTGCGCATATGTTCTTTATAAGGCAGATCTTTTACACAATAAATGTATAACAAAAAGGGGCTTAAGCCATGCTAACGATCTGGATAAGATCTAACCTAATAACCGCACAAACAATTTTCATAAAAAATAAGTAAAACAAAAAAAAAACCTATGAACACTAATGAAATAACACTGTGGTAGTTTTTAAAAAACAAACTTAACAAAATTTGTATTTTTAAAAAAAGCTACTCTAACTATGTTTGTGTGCTGTTTTATTTTATTTGTATCTTTTAAGTGTTAGTATTAAGTATTATAAATCTGTACACAATATTTAAATTAAATTTACTAAGTCTCATCTTCCAATGTCCAACACAAATCAGCAAGCAACGAGTCAAGCTTTTAAACACTGCACTGATAAGAAATAACAAGTACCGTTTGAAAGAACCGTTTAATGCTGCTGATAACATCTTATCTGATGTAAGCTTGCCTAAGAGTCAAAATTTAAGCATTTATTGCAGTAGTTAATTTGACTTTGACTTATGATTTATGATACTTAATAATAACACTTAAAAGATACAAATAAAATAAAACAGCACACAAACATAGTTAGAGTAGCTTTTTTTAAAAATACAAATTTTGTTATCTTTGTTTTTCTCATGGTTAGTATGCTCGAAACGTTGTCTTTGCTTAAGTTTCTTACTATTACAAGATGTCAAAAACAAGACAAGAAAATCAAAAACGCATTATCATAGAAAATACCCGTATCTACCAGATTGCCGATCAGGTTGAACTACCATTATAGCCATAAGAAACAAATTAAATTTCACCTCTTTCTTTTGCAAGCATTTCCACGTCACGAATATGTATTTATACATATACATGTAGAAATGTAGAAGCATATGTAAAAAAAAAATCGAAACATGTATAAAAATTACAAAAATGGTTTGATTTAATTTTTTTAAATATTCTTTTTTGCCCAACATTTAATTCGTCCCTTTTGCGAACATATAATAAATTGTATAAATCTCAAGCTCGTATCTGTACATATATACTGACTGAGTACCGGGTATAAAGTAGAGCCGAGCCTTTGCCGCGGCTCACAACGTTCTCCCTCGTTTTTTACTAAGTCTGAAATCACTGCTGCACTGACATATATGCACTGACATATTTTCTCCACTGAATTCCGGTATAATTTTGGCAAAATTCTCCACTACTAGCTTTGCAAATTGTTCTTGTCAATTTGAAGTACTTTTATTGAAAGAAGTTGAACCAGCTCTATGAGAGCGTCTGCGTAATTTTCTCCTAGGAAAACGCTGTCGTATCGGCGATTATTCCCACTTGCTGGTGGTATTTAATTATAATACTGTTTTGCAGTAATCTACTTTTCTCTCACTCACTTTCAGCCCTCATTTGTAAGATATTATTAACACTCTGTTCCCCATCGATTGCCACTTCTCCTTCAATGGGCCAGCTCGCCTACTTCTTCTCACATATATACATTTTTTTTGAGTCGGAAACGTTTTTTCCTGGTTGCTATACTGTAGTATGCACATATATCGAGGGTACACTGTACCCAGTAACAAATTAACTGCAATACTTTATTACATTAATACAAACCCATCAGCGACACTTTGTCGCTGACATTAAAAAACCCGAAGAGCCCAACACATTCCCAGCGTAACGTAATACGATCGCACTTGAATGTAGCAGGCAAAGGCCAGACCTTAGTCAGCATAAATGCAGGGTTGTGATCGTATATACATAATGTACTATGTGCATGCGCCTCTCTGTTCTTCAGCACCGTTTCCGTTGCTTAGCATATAAACATACATACATATACTTATGTATACCGCTGCTCCGCTGCTTGCTTCGCCAGCGTCGCAATGGCCAGCGTTAGGCTAAGCTAGTCCATAAGGAGAAGTGTAAGGATTATTCAAGAAATTTACATGAATCTGACCGGTCGTGTCGAATGAGTGAGTACAGGGTATGAGCTCTAGGATAAAGCCCAGACGCAGTGGCATTAAGGAGCGAATCAGAAAAAGAAAATCTGAAATAGTAAGACTGCTCTATAAAAGCGAAACTCCCCCCTTCAGTGGGACACTGCAGTTAAGCTAAATGATGAACTTGAACATCTCGAGTCTTTATTAACAAAAAGAGCGTGCCCTCTCCCTCAGATATAAAACAACAAATACTAACTTAAAACACATCGTCCACTGCCAAGCCAAATACCAGCGCGCCGACGCCGATGCCCACCAGACTGTGAGGGTCCCCTCTACAGCCCTCATTGCGAGGGCACGTGCCTTGTCCAGGAGGAATATGAAGAATCAACGAATGCATGAGAGGCATACCGCCGCTTATGCCAACGTGGGAACACAAGCACAAGCTGCGTTAGAGGCAGGCCGCCGCTTATGCTAACGAGGGAGCAGGGAACCGAAAGAAGACATCCTAGATGACGAGATGATAAATAACTATAATAATATATTAATAATTTTAATGCCCGACGACAATTGAGTCGACCGGCAAGACGGTTGGCCCGTACAGCCCTCCTAAAACATTAGACAGGAAAAAAAAAAATTAATAAACCCCTTTCAAACTGCTAATGAATACTTGATGAATAAATAATTAATGTTTAATAATAAAATAAGTAAATTCGAGCATATAGAAAATACATATGATACACCCAAAATGGGGTTAATCGATATAAATAAATAAATATAAATAATATAAATATAAATATATATATGTATATATCATAAATAAAATCGAATCAACAAATGTTGATTCACATTTGACAAATATACTGCTGTTAATAATTGTCATAATTTTGTGCGCATATGTTCTTTATAAGGCAGATCTTTTACACAATAAATGTATAACAAAAAGGGGCTTAAGCCATGCTTACGATCTGGATAAGATCTAACCTAATAACCGCACAAACAATTTTCATAAAAAATAAGTAAAACAAAAAAAAAACCTATGAACACTAATGAAATAACACTGTGGTAGTTTTTAAAAAACAAACTTAACAAAATTTGTATTTTTAAAAAAAGCTACTCTAACTATGTTTGTGTGCTGTTTTATTTTATTTGTATCTTTTAAGTGTTAGTATTAAGTATTATAAATCTGTACACAATATTTAAATTAAATTTACTAAGTCTCATCTTCCAATGTCCAACACAAATCAGCAAGCAACGAGTCAAGCTTTTAAACACTGCACTGATAAGAAATAACAAGTACCGTTTGAAAGAACCGTTTAATGCTGCTGATAACATCTTATCTGATGTAAGCTTGCCTAAGAGTCAAAATTTAAGCATTTATTGCAGTAGTTAATTTGACTTTGACTTATGATTTATGATACTTAATAATAACACTTAAAAGATACAAATAAAATAAAACAGCACACAAACATAGTTAGAGTAGCTTTTTTTAAAAATACAAATTTTGTTATCTTTGTTTTTCTCATGGTTAGTATGCTCGAAACGTTGTCTTTGCTTAAGTTTCTTACTATTACAAGATGTCACTTAATGTATAAGTATCAAAGGGAAAATTAAAATATTGACGAAACGTGAGGAAAAAAACATTTTAAAAAATGGGTTGTATTGCAGTTTCTTCGACATATTGGCTATAAGGACACCCAAAACATTGATTTTGGGGCTTACAGTCTTCTAAGAACTTAAAGACGGATTTATTCTGAGAAGCTTTGCCAAAGAAAGTTTACCAAAAAAGTCAACATTACAAAAGTTAGAGACCGAAGAAAAATGTGCCTTTCTCTTACAATAGGCTACTTTGATGAAAAACTTCAACGAAAAATGTTGTATGAAACCATGATTGTAACTCAAAAAACTAATGATGCAGTTCGATTCGTAGGACCCGAAATAGTGGGAAACCGTCGAGTTTGGTCATGTCTTTTTTTTTGACTATCACAGTGTAATTATCGAAGGGAATTTTTTTTTTGTTTAGAATGAAATAAAAATATACAAAATTAAAAATACACACAATGTTAGTATGGAATGGGAACAACTAACTCTCCACGTCCGTGAAATAAAAGAAACGGTTGATAAGTCTTACATATGTGTAAGGCAGAATAGGATAATACAGAAAGACACGATAAATTAACATGCAAAGATTCTCGTCGATTCCTTTAACGAGGATTATTAGTGCATGAAAATAAGGGAATAATAAATAAAAAGAACTGGTCGAAAATATCAAAATTATTGATTAAGTTACGTTCGAATTTAACAACCGTCTAGGATAGGTAAAATTTAGATATATCTATACCGACAATCTTAAATACCCCTTTAGAGATACATATTCAGGAAGAGCAAAAATCAACAGACCAGGTGGAAATAGACTTAGCGGAAGACCAATATTCCGAATCAGACAAAGGGGCCGTATGAGAAAATTTCCGTTGAGGTCATAATAATTTCAAAAATAGTAGGAACCACTCTTTACACGGTGCAAGACGAAACCTCAATAGCCGGTATTGTAAACAAACTGAAAACTACTATTGTAGGCGATATATCGCAAAGTTTGAAGGCCAAACTAAATACGGTTCAGAAAAGAGGCAAAACCGCTTGCAATTCACCACCGAAGTTGAGAATTTGCGAAAGTAGCTATTAGCTTCGTTTATTGATGAGGGATTGCCAGCAGACCAGGCAAATAAGTTTAGCACAGAGGAGGCGATCGAAGTAATGATTAAAAAAGCCGAACACGAGAGCATCAAAAATTTACTGGAAGCAGGAGCATGCTCCACAATGGATGGAGCTATAAGTGCATACATTCGAACCAGTAGAAGAAGATGTCAATACAATATTGTTATTGACGCGGGAATACCTATATACCAATCGTGGGAATACCTATACAGGTAATTAGAGGTAGAGGAAATGATCGCTATAACAAATACAACCAGAATAGACAGTATAATAACCAGAACTACAACCAGAACTACAATAATAGCTCTAGAGGACGTGAAAATTTTAAATTAAATTAAATTATAAATTTTTAAATATATTCGTTTCATTTCACCAAGTAGCAACAGGAAAAAAATTAGTCTCTAGTAGACACTCGTGCAGGCATTTCAATTCTAAAAGAAAATTCCGACGTCTTTCAAGACATCCAAATAAATAAAAAAATTAATATTCAAGGGATACACCAAGGGGTTATACAATACCAAGGTCTAACTTTCATCGAGATACAGACAAGCAAATATATAATCATTGTTTTCATATTGTAAGCCCTCAGTTTCCAATACCATGCGATGGAATTATAGGCATCAACTTCATCAAAAGATTCAATTGTCAACTAGATTTCAAGCCGACAGAAGATTGGCTCATAATCCGACCAAATAACCTAAATTTTCCAATTCATGTCACGATAACATATAGCTCTGGTAATAATGCAATACTTATGCCAGCAAGATCCGAAGTTGTCTGAAAATCGAATCAAGTGTAGATAGTGTACTAATCCCGAACCAGGAAATTCAAACTGGTATTTATGTTGCAAAAACCATTACAACTACACGAAAAGCATTTGTCCGATTACTGAGCACAACCAGTACCGACAAACTAGTTAAGATAAGCAATCTAAATTAAGCAATCTAAACTGACAGAGTCACGCTGCATTATTTTGGGGAGAAAGCAGAGCTTAGCTTCCAGAACAGCTGTGCTCGCGAAGCTTTCGCTAGTGACACTTGTCCAGAAGACGCTTTTAGAACTTTTGATTCTGCTGACCTCCATAAAAACGGTTCGACCCACAGGAAAGTTCATCTCTTTTTGCTGAGACGTGAATGTGGGAAAATCGGTGGGTAGCTTGCCAAAATTAAGTGCAACAACCACCACGTGGCTAACCTAAAACGAGAAAGAAAAACCAGAAAAACTAGAAAAACGATTGCAATTAGCTTTGTGATTAACAGATCCATACTGTGACCTTTGCTTTGGTTTTGGCACTCCCGTTTACGCCCAGAGATCAACCTTGCACCCCGCCCGGAAAGAAGGTAGGAGAAACCCGAATTTGGCGAGGGAAAGCCGGAAAACTGATATGTGCCCTGTGCCAACGAACGAAGCTTCCAGAAATACCTTAAGGCTCCGTTCTTTTTCTCCCACCCGTAGGGCTTTGCTCCCGATAGTCCGGCTCAGACAACTTATTTTATTTACATAAATACATACCTACATATATTATTCCTCGTATATTATCTTCTACATCTTTATTTTTTTTCTTAATGTATTACCAGATGAAGTTATTACATATGAATATGAATTTTGTAGTTTTAGGCTTCTCCTTGTATATTTAAATAAACTTAGTATAACATGAATTCTTGCTAGTTGCACTAAATTCTGGGGGTCATAGTGTAGGGGATAGGTACAAATAGACGTATTTTTGGGATCGCTAGCTACATTTCGTTTTCTTTGGATCTTAGCGATCATGGACGGGAGGGCATCGGTGGTCGCGTTTTCACCTTGCGCCACATAAATAAGTCGAGATGCTAGGAGCTTCCTCTATTTACTATTTGTCCTTAATTGAAAAACAAACCGGATTGTCCATCGCACGCGATATTTAATAAATTAATGTGTTTAGGAGAGCAGTTAAAGTTGCGGCTCCTATCCTTAACCCACCCCATCTCCCGACTGCAACGAGACCGGAACAAGCGCGTGCCCCGCAAAAGTTTATTCACTATCCACCAGCTCACTACGTTACTGTAGTGGCCGCTTGTCGGAAAGAGGTGAAGAAGAATTCCCTCCGTGCCTGAAAGTAGGCAATACCGATTTTGGTCGTAATTTGTTTCATTTATACTCCTGCCATAATGTCCCAGATAAATCGGTGATATCGCTATCTGCACTCGATTCGCGTTAGGCGGAATAGCCTATGAGTAATATATTGGTGTTGGGATTGAATTATTGTCACCTTATGTGTTACATGGCACATACCCTGATGCAGTATGTCTAGAGTTGACTCTAGGGGCGGAGTCAAGAAGGGGGGTGAGCGAGCAAAAATCTCCCTGCTCTTTAGCCAACCGTTCGGGGTGAATGGCGAAGGATTGGGCAAAGGAAGATCCGGAGAACCGAGGTTTTTGGTTAACTGGTAGGCTGGACCCAATCTTTCTTTCTCCTCGTGGTCTCCGAACAGTGCGGTTGTGGGAACAGAAAAATCCCGTGAAGAAAAATTTTGTTTTGTGATAAAGTGTCAGCGCGATTGCACCTGCACCGTGACCCACCGTGGTACCGACAGTTTTTTTTTCCAGCATTGGGGTGAGTACCTGTCTTAGGCAGTCATATTGGGTCCAAGCATAGATCGTTGGTGCTGATCTTACGTGGGTTTTTTTTTGTTAGTACGACCACCATTGGCCATCCAAAAGGGCTGGAGCTGGTCGTACCCCGGCACTGCATCGGCCAAACCGAAATTTGGAGAAAGAGAGGCACGCAACCTATTCCAACCCAGCCTCTTAATTAGTGCGGTGCCATTCCAACCGGGTAATTATGTGCTCTCGCTGCAGTGCGGAAAAGAAATATTCATGTCCCTTGTTTTTTTTTTTGCAATTTTTCCATTTATTAACAAACAAATTTAGAATTGGCACCTAATTGGAAGATACATTTTAAATTGGTTCGAGCGCAGCGTATATGCAAAGCTGCCAACGGAGCTTTAAGCCCCCCACCAACAACCAGCTGATCGCCGGGTCGAGCAATGAACCTGGGCCGCGCAAGGCGATAGCAGCTGACTTCCCCCACAGACTTAATACGGCGAAAATTGCCGTGTCGGCGGTTATCCGCTGGAAGAAAACCCGGGCGAGAGAGCCCACTAAAGGATAGTAGTGATCCGGTTGTGCCCAAGATAATTTTCGCCCGTGAAAAGAAAAAAAATTGTGAGCCACGTGCGAACATAACCCCCCCTGTGACCCCTTTTTGGTACCGGCTCGAAAGGACGGCACTGTTTGGTTGCCAAGTTTTGTGCCCTAAATCCCGCCCTATTTATTTATGTATTAAAATTAAATGTATTAGGTGTAAAGTCAAAAAAGAAAATTTCAGTGTTATGTGTCCCTTGGAGGTGTGAACCATTTGTCCGAGTGCGCCAATGTCGTGGCGAGAAACGTAGCAAGAGGTGCACGCATATTTAATTTAACCGGCCCGGCTCTCTCCCATAATCTTGGCCATTTTTTTTTCGGTTAATGCCCCCTTTTATAAAAAATAGAAGATCGCAGACAAAAAAATTACATGATAAATTAATGCTAAACAAAAATAATTAAATAGCCAATTCAGAAGTGAAGCTTTTGAAGTTGGAGCGATAAAGCTTCCGATCGGCGGTGTCACGACAAAGAGTTTGTGACATGCAGCACTAGCTGCATGTATTTGTTCTTGGCCTTGCAGCAAATCACACACACAGAGACGTCCAGCTACGAAAGATCTTTCGCCGCGGGAACGGAACGTAAGCAAAAGCAAAACGGAATGTGTAAGTGAGCTTATCTTTTTATAATTATTCGTCTACCCGTGGTCACTCCGCGTTAGAGGAGAAAAGTTCTGCTAGAGCTTTTCTGCCCGAGCCGTTCGCCGGCCGCTGACCTCCGGATGTTAAAGCCTTCACAGCTGATTGCCTTCTGCATTCAGAATGTAATAAATAATGAAAACTGGGCTAACTAATTAATATCCAATGGCCGGGATTGTCGGGTAAAGTCGTCCGTCTGATTATATTGCCTTATAACTATATAATTCTGTTTAAGGAAAAATATTTGCCATATATTGCATTATAACTTCGTATGTAATTAAGTATAGCTAAATCTATTTATATCGTTATATAACCATAAATATCATTATATGCTACATTTAATCCCCCTCTATAATTTCCCTCCATATATATGCTGCCCTATCCTATTTTTTTTTTGTGTTATTGGATTAATGTTGGTTGTAGTAGAGTTAGGTGACTTTAATTGTTAATAAAATAAATTGTTAAAATGAATAGGTGCTAGACGACCCATTATTTGGGGGAACCATGCAGCGCTGGGGTGAAGCAGGATGGCTGACTTAGGACATCTAAGGGATCTTGCCGTAATCTCTCTCGTCTTGGCAGGATCATGGCAGGGCGGGCATGACACCACTCGGTGTCATCAGAGATGTCCGGAGGCGTCGGTAGGCTGCTATCTTTTCTCCCTCTATTCTATTTTTCCTTTCTTACTTTACTTTATAGGGTATCTTGCCTCCACTTTTCCTTTCCCAGCCCCTGAATCCCTCTCCCTAACAAAGGTACGCGGAAATTGAATATAATAATAATTTTAGGAGCGAAGCAAGTAGCTGAAAGGTTTTGTTTTTTTTGAAGAACCCATACCCATGTCCGACCAGAGACCAGCCGACAAAGCAAGCGCGTACTCCTTTGCACAGCTAACCGTCCATCTGCTTCATAGACCGAAGTTTCTCTTCGTTACATGCTACATTACATACTACAACTACGAAGTAGTTCAAACAAACACTAGTAGTAAAAGCATAGAAGTCATGTCTCGATTATCCAAAAATTTTCCACAACAGTTCAATTCACCGCTTAAACAGACAAAAGCTTAGATTAAAAGATGATGAACCAGTATATATAAAAAATTATAGAAGTCCGCACAGCCAGAAAGATGAAATTCAAGCCCAAGTACAGAAGTTAATCGACGACAAAATTGTCGAACCATGTGTATCAGAATATAATAGCCCACTTATATTAGTTCCATTAATTAATTCCAGCAAATTGAACTAGACAATAGTTTATTTTCAACGAGCAATGGCTCTTATCGCTTTACGCGACTACCATTCTGTCTAAAACCAGCGCCAAATTCATTTCAGAGAATAATGACTATAGCATTCTCCGGACTTAAACCTTCTCAAGCATTCCTCTATATTCCTCTTTGAAGTCATAGTAATTGGTTGATCCGAAAAGAATATGGTTAAAAACTTTACTGATGTTTTTGACAAATGCAGGAAATACAAATTAAAGCTACATTCTGAAAAATGTTCGTTTTTTATGCATAAAGTCACATGTCTGGAACACAAATGCACATATAAAGGAATCTTACCAGACGTCAAGAAATACGACGTCATTCAAAATTACCCAGTTCCACATGATGCTGACAGCGCTAGACGTTTCATTGCATTTTGCAATTATTATAGACGATTCATTAAAAACTTCGCCGATTATGCACGGCACGTAACGAGATTACGTAAAAAGAATGTCTGATTTGAATGGACGGATGATTCTCATAATGTGTCTTTACACTTAAAATCTCAACTCATTAAATCAACTCTGTTACAATGCCCAGACTTCACAAAGGAATTTTGTATAATAACTCATGCTAGTAAACAAGCGTGTGGAGCGGTTTTAACTCAAAACCACAACTAACCCCAACTTCCAGTTGCATATGCATTCAAATCATTCACCAAGGGAGAAAGTAATAAGAAAACGAGGGGGAACGTTGTGAGCCGCGGCAAAGACCGCGGCTCTACCTTATACCCGGTACTCAGTCAGTATATACATATGACGAAGATTCATCGCCAGAACCGGAGTCCATTTTTCTTTCTATTTGTACGTCTTGTTTTGCGAAACGTTTTCTCGAGCGTGGCATGACTTTTTTCTTTCAACGATCAAACAAGGAATGAATAGCCAGAAGCAGAGAACATCTTTTTCTCTATTCTTAATTTACAATCCCTTTTCCACTTTAACACCATTACACTTTCCAGTGTCTAATTCTTATTCTGTTTTATGCTGTCACACACACAGCTACTTCCATCTCACTCATGCTCACGCTCAGACTACGTTGACAGAAACGTTCTGTCTCGCTTTCAAAAGAAACAACTTCGAAGCAAAGAAACAACAGGCAATGGCAAATGACATCAAAAACAGAAGACAAGGAGAATAAGCAAGGAATTCGTTATAATTTGAATTTATTAAACGTAATATGCGACACATACATATATGAGCTTGCGATTTTTGCAATTTCTTATATGTTCGCAAAAGGGACGGAAAAAGGAAAAAATGGGCAAAAAATAATATTTAAAAAATTAGGTAAATTTTTGGAATATTATACATGTTTCCGATTTTGTTTGCATATGATTTTTACTTCTGCTTCTAAATTTCTACATGACATGTATAACTACATATGTATTTGAGACGTACAAGTGTTTGCCAGAGAGAGAGAGAGGGAATGAGTCAGCGCTTGGCAGGAGTTGCGTAGCCACTGAAACTTAATTTGTTTCTTCTGGCCATAATATTGATCCGACCTGATCCATAGTCGGCAATCTGGTAGATATGGTAATTTCCCATGATTCTACGTTTTTGGTTTTCATTTATCTTAAAAATTGTGGATTCCACAGATTTTCGTCTTTTGTCGGGGCGGAAAGGGGCGTGGCAAAATTTTAAAACAAACTCGTGCTGGTTTGGTATCACAGGAGCTTGGATAGAAAGTTTGGTTGCTCTAGCTTTTATAGTCTCTGAGAACTAGGCGACACAAAATACGAATGGGCAATGCGGATGGGGTCGCGTGTGAGAGAGAGCGAGAGGGAACGATGACTTGGGGAATGGTTTTCCTCATTGTAGCTATAATAATGATCCGATCTGATCCAGATTCAACACTCTGATAGAAATGGTCTTTCTCTATGATTCTGCGTATTTAGTTTTCTTGTATCTTCAAAATTGTGTGTGCCACAGACTTTCGTCCTTTGTGGGGGCGGAAAGGGCCGGGGCGAAATTTTGAAATACACTTTGAGTAGTGTGATAACACAAGAGACCGAACACAAAACTTGGTTACTCTCGCTTTAATAGTCTATGAGATATAGCTGCAAATGAAGACGGACAGACGGACGGACGGACAGACAGACATGGCTATATCGACTCGGCTATTGATGCTGATCAAGAATATATATACTTTATGGGGTCGGAAATGCTTCCTTTTGGGCGTTACACACAACCGTTATCCCCACAAATCTAATATACCCCTATACTCTTCGAGTACCGGGTATAACAACGGAACAGGTACTCACAGCAATTCATTGGGCAATAACACATTTCAGACCATATATTTATGGTAGGCATTTCACTGTCAAAACAGATCATTGGCCGCTTTTATATTTATTTCCAATGGTTAACCCAAGTTCAAAATTGTCAAGAATGAGGCTTGAATTAGAGGAATATATATAAATATATAAAGGGGAAAGATAACTATGTAGCCGATGCGTTATCAAGAATAACCATCAAAGAGGTCCAAAACATAACCGGCAGTATAAGAATAGTCACAGGAGATGAAATAGTAGAATTGTCCAGGCAATCTACAGAAAAAGCTTCAAAGCCCAACGTATTCGAAGTCATAAAAAATGACGAGGTACGTAGTGACCTTGTGTGTAAAAAATATGCTATGTTTCTTTAAACATGGTAAGAAAATTACAGCAAGATATGACGTTTGCGATTTATAAATTAATGGAACCCTCGATTTAGGTCAGTTCTTCCAAAGACTTGAAATGCAAACCGATATACATGCAATAAAAAACTGAAAACATTAAGAGTTGCGCTGATCAACCCGGTGACCCTAACAAAAAATGATCAAGAAAAGGAAGATATTTTGTCGACACACCATGACGATCCCATACAAGGAGGTCACACAGACATCACTAAAACCTTGGCCAAGGTCAAAAGACATTATTTTTGGAAAGGTATGACTAAGGATATAACTAAGTACATACAAAAATGTCAAAAATGCCAGAAAGCTAAAACAACAGCACATCAAGACCCCATTAATAATCACAGAGACACCATTACATGCATTCGATAGAGTGATAGTGGACACTATTACCTGAATCAGAGAATGGCAATGAATACGCAGTCACGCTAATATGTAACTTAACTGAATATCTAGTTGCCATACCAGTTGCTAATAAAAACGCAAACACGGTAGCTAAGGCAATATTTGAATATTTTATTCTGAAGTACGGTCCAATGAAGACGTTCACTACGGACATGGGAACAGAATATAAGAGTTCAATCATAAATGACTTGTGCAAATATTTGAAAATAAAAAATATAACATCTTTGGCACATCTTTGGTTCCACATCGTTGGAACAATCGAAAGAAGTCCTATGACTTTCAATGAGTACATACGCTCCTATATATCAGTAGACAAAACTGATTGGGCCATATGGCTCCAATATTTCGTTTTTTGTTTCAACACGACCGCATCAAAGGCACATGATTATTGTCCATATGAGTTAGTATTCGGTAAATCAAGTAATTTACCAAAACATTTTAATAGTATAAGCAATATAGAAGTACTCTACAACATAGACGATTATGCTAAAGGGAGTAAATACAATAGTAGCATATAAAAGAGATTTAAAAATCAAAAACATAGATATATCAGTAGGAGATAAGGTCTTATTAAAAAATGAAGTATACTTCATAGCAATACTTTGTTGCATAAATACAAACCCATCATCGACACTTTGTCGCTGACATAAACAAACCCGAAGAGCCCAACACATTCCCAGCGCAATGTAATACGATCGCACTTGAATGTAGCGGGCAACGGCCAGACCCTTGTCAGCTTAAATGCAGGGTTCTGACCGTATATACATAATGTACTATGTGCATGCGCCTCTCTGTTCTTCAGCACTGTTTCTTATGCGTTGTTGTGTTTTTCGAAAATTAACTGGTAGTAGTAAGTGTCTTACAAGAATTCCAGTTCGGCTGCTTATATATAGATGAATATTCAGATTTAGGTGTGGCCGTAATAGGAGATGATCTTCGATATGTATTTTTTCATATGCCAGTTGATTTAAACCAAAGGTCGGCGCGCAGACACTCCATGTTTTTTGTGCGTTTGTGTACGCAGAAAAGAGACACGAAGCAACACGAAGGCTAAACGTTTCTTGCTTTGCACTGAAAGAAATGAATCCAGATAAGGAATAAGGCACGCTCAGCCCCTGTAAGTCCATTGAACCGAGAATAATTAATATTACAGTGCCTCTCAATAAAAAAAAATGCGCATCGACTTGCAACATATTTGCGCCCCTCCATCCATATTTTCTAATAAGAAAAAAAAAATATTCCCACATTATGTTGAACATTTTTGTCAGTGTAAAATTTAATTTGCGCAGAAAAATCATAAAGTTGCGCAGCGTGGTCTTCATCATTTGACTTCTGAACGCAAACTAATTCATCTCTGTTGCCGCAATGCTGACGAACAGAATACCGAAGCCGCATGTGCAAAGGCCTGAAGACACACGAGTTATTTTCATTGCCACCGTGGGACACGAGCAGATAAGGCTGACGCTTCTCGAAGTTTTTACGCTGTGCGTGTGCCGAATGCGCTGCTCCGTTGTCTTTTCCTATGCACAGAGCATAGGATGCTGCCGGCCACAGAAATGTGAATCGTTTGTGAAGAAAAATGGTCAATATGAGTTTTTATACGTTTCCTTTGGATCACCACCCACCATCAGTATTTGTAAGATCCATATTGGCGGTAAAGCAAGAGTTGATCCAGAGTGACGAAGTTGTTGTGAGAATGGATGTGTATAGCATGCAGTGAGAGCGTCCACTTTGCTTTCCAGTTGAGCTGGATGCAGCGTGTAGTGACGCTTGAAACCAGTGGTCGAAAAACTGTGGGAGCTCTGCTACATCGGTTTTAGAATCAGTAGTCCTAAAACTGTGGAGTTGGGAAGATTGGCTCCCTCTGTGGGTGATCATAACCGAGTGACAGTGGTAGAGAAAGGCAGCGAAAAAGGAGAAAGCGATAACAAAGGGATTGACAGTTGGACGGCATTTGGGAGATCCGACAAGGCTCATGGTAGCTTGGATCGTGTCCATCTTCATTTTTGAATTTAGCTCTTGAACGAGTGACACCGTCTGCTCCCCGAAAGTGCCTTAAATGTCAAATTGCTGATCAGAGAGTTTTCTTTTTTCTCGATTTTTGCATCTAAAAGAAAATAAAATAAAAGAAAAACGATCGCTGCTCTCATCATCGTCATCGTTCCAAGAGAACTTCATAACTCCGGCTGTCTGTATGTTTCTCTGGTCCGGCCTATCTTGGAATATGGTTCTTGTGTCTGGTCTCCTCACTACCAAAAATTTCAGGATATGCTCGAATCAGTACAAAAATAGTTCCTCATCTTTGCCCTCCTGGGACTCAATTGGGACCCTTCGATCCATCTTCCTTCTTATGAAAGTAGGTTGCGCTTAATTAAACTCCACTCTCTTAAATCCCGTAGAACCTGCCAACGAGTTCTCTTCCTCCATAAGCTTCTCTTTGGTGAGGTCGAATCGACTGCCCTCATCAACCTTATTAGTATTGCTGTTCCTTTCCGCCCGACTAGGCATTACTTTCCTCTTCATCTCCAACTCTGTCTTTCTAACTACTCGGATTATGAATCTTTCCGTAGCCTTTGCCGTAACTGTAACCTATTTTTCCATCTGTTTTCCTTTGATACTAGTTCTAACATGGTCAAAATTATCTTAATCAATAATTTAAATAATAATTTAAATAGCTTTAAGTGGGAATTGTTCGGCTACCGGCTCTTCTCTAATCTAAATTGGGCTGTTGGTGGGATCTTATCGGCTACTGAGCCAATAACACTAGTCGACACGACTTTTCCGCTGTCGCCAAAAATAAAAAAATTTAAAAATTTTTAAAGAATGTTTTGTTTTTTTTTCATGGAGTAGATTTTTTTAATAAATTTTTAAAAAATTTGGTATTTTTGTCATAGGTAGTGCTATTTTTCACATAACTTAAGTTTCCTAAAACTGGTTGTATTGAACTTTGCTGTTGAAAAAATCTGACAAATTGAAATTGAAATCTCAGGAAAAGTCGAAAAAAAAATATTTGTGTTTGAGATGCCAAGCTTTTTTGGCACCTATTTCGATCCAAAATAATATAGCGAATTGTTCAAATGTAATAACTGTTTATTTATACCGGCGGCTGCTAGCGGAAGCCGATTGCTTGCTCTTAGCACAACCAGATAAATGTACATATATGTGTAAACGAGATCCAAATGCAACCAATGCGCAGAGAGGTTAGCAGATTACTGAAATTAGCACCGTCGGCTAATCAAAGCTAGAGCCGAGGCGGCGGCTGCAGAGCGCCCTTTACAGAGGGAGAGCGCAACAGCGCTGCCGAACGTGGGCGTTTACAGTGCATTGAATATTGTATTGTATTGTAGTGTATGTATAGTTTTAGGTTAGGCCTGTTGATTAGCGGCTGGCCCGAACATACTCCCCCCGTTGGAAGCCAGTCTTTCAACAGAATCCTTGAGGGGCAGCACACATAGCCGGGTAACGGCCCTTCTGATGGTTCCTGTGGCAGTCTTCAAATCAGCTACGCGGCACACTCCATCCTTGCCCTTGACGACCTCGACCACTCTAGCTAGTGGCCAACGCATTGGAGGAAGATTTTCGTCCTTAATCAGAACGAGATCGTTTATGCAAAGATTTTGCGTGGGAGTCCGCCATTTCGACCGCTCTTGCAAAAGAGTTAGATACTCTTCGCGCCAGCGGCTCCAGAAGATCTGCTGAAGCTGAGTGACCCGTTGCCAGCCATCCAGACGATTGTAGTTCAGCTTCGTCAGATCGGGCTCGAGGATTGCTTCGTGTGGACCGCCTAGAAGCAGATGAGCGGGAGTCAGGACATCTAAATCAGCAGGATTTTCTGAAAGCGAGAGCAAAGGGCGAGAATTAACAATTGCCGTGATCTGGCAGATCAGAGTGCGCAGCTCGTCGAAGTCAAGCACAGAGGGCCCAACTGAGCGGTACAGGTGATGCTTTGCTGTCTTCACGGCCGCTTCCCACAAACCGCCAAAGTGCGGAGAGCGTGGTGGGATGAAGCGCCAGTCGATCGAGTCAGCCAAGCAGGATTCATGGACCTCCTTCATATGCGAGTCGCTCATAAAGAGTTTCTTGAGCTCCAAAAGCTCGTTCTTCGCGCCAACGAAGTTTGTCGCATTGTCAGACCAAATTTGACTTGGCTTTTCTCGCGTGGAAGTGAAACGCTTTAAGGCGCCTAGAAACGAAGCGGTGGTCAGGTCCTTTACGAGCTCCATGTGTATAGCCTTAGAAGTAAAGCAAATGAATACACTGATGTAGCACTTGATGGGTGGCCTCGTGCGGATTTCTGATCTGTAGAAAAAGGGCCCACAGTAATCCACTCCAGTGACTTCAAAAGGTCGAGTTCCCTCCAAACGCTCCTTAGGCAGATCTCCCATGATGTGCTGAACCATGCGCGGCCTAGTCCTGAAGCATCTCACACACTTGCTGTTTACCTTTGATACTGCCTTAATTCCGCCAATGGGCCAATATTCCAGTCGAATTTTGGCAAGTAGTGCGCGAGGTCCAGCATGAAGGTTCCTTTCGTGATAATACCTTATCAGCGCACAAGTTATGGGATGTCCCTTTGGCAGAATAAGAGGGTGCTGAGCATCAAATCCCAGAGATGAGTTTCCAAGACGACCTCCAACTCTTAGTAATCCATGCTGATCGATGAACGGAGAGAGTGAGCTGATGGAACTGGATTTCCTGACTTGACCTTTGCGTTGAATCTCCCTTATATCCATATACAAAACAGCCAGTTGAATATGCCGGATCAGAAGATGCGTTCCTTGCCGAATATCCGAAACGGTGAGTCCAGAATGCCGAAGCCGATGTACAAATTTATGCATGTAGGCGAATGTGCGCTGCATGCCGAAGAATGAATTTGCAAATTTGCATTCTGACGTGAGATCGGCATGTGGAGACGCGATCAGCAATACACGCCTGCGAAGCTCTGCCGTTGCTGCTTCAGGAACAGGAGGTACAGGCCACTCTTCCTTGGAGCCTACCAAAAATGATGGACCATGAAACCACAGCTCTGAGTGGATAAGTTGGTGGGGAAGCGAGCCTCTAGAGAGAACGTCAGCAGGATTTAATGATGTGGGGACATAGCGCCATTCCATGCCTGCCGTCAATTCCTGAATTGCTGCCACTCGATTTGCCACGAAGACTTGAAATTTGGCTGGCTCATCCCGTATCCAAGATAATGCTGTCGATGAATCTGACCAGCAATAAAATCGACCTGTAAAACTTCCAATATCCTTCAAATTATTCATTAGTTTCGCAAGCAAATGGGCTCCACTTAATTCAAGCTTGGGAATCGATAAGGTTTTTAGTGGCGCCACTCGAGACTTTGAGCACAAGATATTGCTCGACAACTGCCCTTCCCTGGACACCACATATATGCAAGCGCCATATGCTTCTGTGCTGGCGTCACAAAATCCGTGAAGTTCGATTACCGTATTAGAAGGATGAACAACGCGAGGAAATGATATCCGCGTGATACTTGACAAACTGTTTCTCAAGTTCATCCAAGATGAATGCAACGCTGAGGGTAGGCTTTCATCCCAATCCAAATTTTCTCTCCAAAGCTGCTGTAGGAAGATTTTGCACCTGACAATAACGGGATTTATCAATCCAAGAGGGTCGTAGAAACGAGCAATCGTAGACAAAACCGATCGCTTGGAGGGCTTCGAATTTGTGTCCAGCGCGGACAAGGCAAAAAGCAGCTGATCTGATGCAGGGTCCCATGCTAAGCCAAGAGTTTTTGTTATGTCACTTCCATCATGAAACCTTAAGTATTTCTCTCTGTCCTCTTCAGGCGTTCCTTCAAGTACTTCCTGATGGCTAGAGCACCATTTCCTAAGCTTAAAATTACCACAAGACAGTATGGCGGAGGTTTGATGCATCTTTTCCATGACCTCAGCGACAGAGCTGCCGCCCGAGATGAGATCATCCACGTAAAAATCCTGCTGCAGAGCAGCTGAGCCAAGAGGGTAGGACTCGCCCTCGTCAATAGCCAGCTGGTGCATTGCGCGAACTGCTAAAAACGATGCAGCTCTAGTGCCATATGTGACGGTGTCTAATGTGTAGACCTGAACTTCGCACTGAAAGTAATTGTCCGGTGAGGACACTCGTACGCAGCGGTACATTTTACAAATGTCCCCTGTGAGAGCGACTGGATATGTGCGAAACCGAACTAGTATGCTGAACAATGCAGGCTGAATAACAGGGCCTGCCATCATCGCATCATTTAGGGAACATCCAGTTGATGTAGCTGCCGAACCATCGAAAACGACACGAAGCTTTGTCGTCGTACTATCCTCCTTTAAAACACAGTGATGCAGAAATATCTGCAGAGACTACGAGAATCAGGGTTGACTGGGGACATATGCTTCAACTCAATATACTCCCTTATAAAGGCAGAGTACCGCTCCTTGAGTGTAGTATCACGATCCAACTTGCGCTCCAAATTGATGAATCGACGATGCGCCTGAGTGTAAGATTCCCCTAAGCGCTCGCCATTATCCTTTAACGGGAGACGAACTGAATACTCTCCTGATGGCAAACGTGAGAAGTGGTCTATGAAATGCGCTTCACAATCTAATTCTTCCTTCGTATTCAGAACGGCGTCCGCACAAGTCTCGACCTCCCAAAACATACGAAGAGTTTTGTCCAACCTTGCATCCATGCTAGCTTCCGAATCTGGAGACTTGTGCGTTGCCAAGAGCGCCGAGCGTGCTACCTTTTGTCCACCACCGGATACGATCCACCCAAGCCGGGTCTTCTGCAGAAGAGGCAGGCCATTGATGAGTTTGATTTGCCCTACGCAGAGGAGATCATAGAAAATGCTGGCACCAATGAGAAGATCCACTCGCTGAGGGTTGAAAAATGCAGGATCAGCAAGCTGAATATTTGACGGAATATTCCAATCGGCTACATTGACTGCCAGACTTGGTTGACAATCGGTGATCGTTGGAGCTATCAGAGCAGTAAGCGTAGTTGTATAGACAGTTGTGCGAGAATGCATACAAATGTTCACGGTGGATCCCTCAGTAGCCACGCTGGTATCGCCGAGCCCAGAGACAAGTGCAGACGATTGAGTTCTCCTAAGCTGAAGCTGATGGGCGAACCTAGATGTGATGAGATGAAGCTGAGATCCTGAATCTAGTATGGCACGACAAGGAACTAAAACGCCAGACCGATTCTTTACGAGAACCACAGCGGTAGCCAGAAGCACAACATCGGATTGAAGACCTTGGGCAGCAAGAGAGGTAGAAGCAGGGAAAGGTGAACTGCTAACGGAATCCTGAGTGGCTGAAATAGTGCCTGGCTGGAGCGTTAGATCTGGGGAGCCTTGAGTTGTGGACTGGAGATTCTCGAAATGCAACAAACTATGATGCCTCCCACCGCATACTCGACATTTTCCACTGTTGCATGCACGAGTCCGATGCCCCGCTTTCAGGCAATTGAAACAGAGGGAAAGCTTCTTCACTTCTTTGTGGCGCAGCTACGGAGACAAATTCCCGAATATCTTGCAGGAATATATACCATGTCCCGCTGAATGGCAAAAACTGCATCCAGATGAGTCGGTGGAAGAATTGGAGGCAACAAAAGTTGTCTTAAAATGAGAATTATGGGTTTTTCCCACCTGAGCGTTACTAGCGGGTGCCGCTGTAGCGTATTCCAAGGTCTCCATTTTCTGGCACCGCTTCTCCAAGTATTCATAAAAATCCTTTGCCGTAGGTATGGCATCCGACGACAGGTGTTCTTCCCATTTCATTTGCGTCTTAGCGTCCAACTTCTGCAGCAGCAGGTTAATTATAATGCAGTGGGATATCTCCAAATCCGTTCCTAATGTTTGCAAAGCACGCATATGCAAATTGACTGCATCCGAAAACTCCCGAAGCCTTTTGGGAGATGGCGAATCCACTCTCTTGAGCCCAAGAATCTTCTTGATGTGTGCCTGAAAAACAAGTCGCTTGTTACTAAATCGTTTATTAAGTATATCCAGCGCCACACGATAATTGGCACTGGAGAGTTCCAAAGATCGAACCGAATCCAAAGCCACATCAGCGAGGCTAGAGCGAAGGTGCTGGAACTTCTCGATGTCGCTGAGATCCGCATCCGCGTCGATTATCGAATTGAACATAGCCATAAAGTCCGAATATTCGACGTATCCACCGGAAAACTTGGGTATTTTCAGCTCAGGAAGTCGCTGCTTGTGAGCCATGATGATGGTACTGTGTCCAGAATGGTTTGGTAGGGTAGTCGAATTGGCAGCAGCGCGCGAGTGGCCTAGTTCGAGAGCAGCCAGTAGCTCAGCCTTCAACGATATGAAGAGCATATCAAAGTTGTTGCGCATCTCACTCCCAATCTCATCTGGATTGAGCGCTTCCAGTTCATTATGGGCCTTATTAAATTCCTCTCGAATTTCTGACAGCATGTCGATACGAACGTCGATATCCGTGGCGTTAAAATTATCGATCTTATTGCGAATGATTCGCCGAGCCCGCTCATTCGATCATATAAAGACTGAACTTTACGTTTATAAAGACTCAGCCTGTTATTAGCCGTCACAATATTTTCGCCCGCGCCTGTATTGGGATCGCTTTCCATATTTAACGGTGCGAAATGCAACGAAACAACGGAGAATAGATAACCGTTTAGCGACGGCGTACAGAATCGAGAAAGAGAGAGTGAAGACACGAAAAGTCGAAACCGTGGGTACAGTTGTGCAGAGAATGAAAGACTTGACGATTATGCGACGGTGCACAGAAGCTGGAGCGAGAATGAGAGACACGAAAAGTCAAGAACCGTGTCTGCGGCTGAGCATAGAATGAGAGATTCGACGATTGAACTAACGGAATCTCAGACGACCGCACTCTCAACTGAATTTGCACATAAACCGTTTTATATGCTGCACAAATGTATTTGTTTGTGGTTAAACTGCACAGAACCGAATATATTGTTCAATTTAAATGTTTTTACACAAAACGCGATTAGCCAATGTCTTTAATCACGTCGGGGTCACCAATGTTTGAGACGCCAAGCTTTTTTGGCACCTATTTCGATACAAAATAATATAGCGAATTGTTCAAATGTAATAACTGTTTATTTATACCGGCGGCTGCTAGCGGAAGCCGATTGCTTGCTCTTAGCACAACCAGATAAATGTACATATATGTGTAAACGAGATCCAAATGCAACCAATGCGCAGAGAGGTTAGCAGATTACTGAAATTAGCACCGTCGGCTAATCAAAGCTAGAGCCGAGGCGGCGGCTGCAGAGCGCCCTTTACAGAGGGAGAGCGCAGCAGCGCTGCCGAACGTGGGCGTTTACAGTGCATTGAATATTGTATTGTATTGTAGTGTATGTATAGTTTTAAGTTAGGCCTGTTGATTAGCGGCTGGCCCGAACAATTTGAATGCCTTGATTTTTTGGTTTTATATAGACACATTAATGAAGCTTCGTTTAAGGTATCCCTTATAAAAATATAAAAATAAACGGCTAAGTTACAACCGTTTGACCAAAACGACCCAAATCTCATTTTATTTGAAAAAATACCGAAAAATACTTGAATTTATTTAAGTGTTATGATACTTAAATATTTTTTTTGTTATTGCTTGTTAATATTTTTAAAATGGTTTGTCTGTCTTCTTTTGTCATTTAAGTCAGATTCTTTTATGAGAGTCCACACATAGTCGCCCAACATATTCTCATTCCAAACACCTTGATACCGTCGTTCCATAGCTTTTAATTGTTGGTGAAATCTCTCTCCGTGTTCATCACTAACATCCCCAAGGTTTGGCGGAAAAAAGTCTAAGTGGGAGTGTAGGAAATGGATTTTGAGTGACATGTTGGCTCCAATTTGTTCATAATTCTAGGTCTTGAACGATTTTAACGTAATCATCACTCTTTCTGTTACCAAGAAAATTTGTTGTAACCAGTCGGAACGAGTTCCAGGCTGCTTTTTCATTCGTATATAAAATATTTTCAAATCCACCATCTTTTAGTAGTTTTCGAATTTGGGGGCCAGCACATGAAGTTGACCGGCTTGAGTTGTCCATTTCAATTAGAAACAAGTGGTATTTTTCGAAAACACACGATCGTATTCTGCTGGAAGTCAGAACTACACTGAGGCAGGGATACTATAGGTACAGAGTTTTTTATGAATAGCTTGAAGAAGAAAGGTCAAATATCTGCGGAACCAGCACCTGTGAAGGAAAAAGGTCAACATTTGACCCTAACAGGTATTTATGTATATTTATCCTCACCAAGGCTTAGGTATAAGGAATAAGGAATAAAACTGTCCACAACATTTACACCCCAAATAAATATGACCAGGTAGGATATATATCCGATATATATAAATACCTAAGACTCGGTAAAACCAAAATTACAGGTCCTTTTTGTTTTTTGCAATCCCATTTTGGAAGTTGGACCAAAAACGTACCGGACGGTATTTTTCAGGTAAAAGTCATTTTGGGTCGTTTTGGTCAAACGGTTATAACTTAGCCGTTTGATTTTATATTTTTATAACCGATACCTTAAACGACGCCTAATTAATGTGTCTAAAACCGAAAATCCAGGCATTCATTTATTTTTTTTTCGACTTTTCCTGAAGTTTCAAAGTCAAAATTTCAGGTAAAAAATACCGAAAAAAATGATGAAATTTCAATTTGGAAGCTTAATATCTGCCAGACGTTAAGTTTCTGCTACAAAGTGTCAGAGTCTGATTTATAGCTGCATTTATCATATTTTTTTTTAACTGCAAAGTTCAGTACAACCAGTTGTATGAAATGTGAGTTATGTGAAAAATAGAAGCACTACCTATGACAAAAAATACCAGATTTTTAAAAAACTCTTTAAAAAAAACTACTCAATGAAAAAAAAACAACATTTTTCAAAATTTTTAAACATCCAAATCTATCAGAAATAGTCATTTTTGGAGACAGCGGAAAAGTCGTGTCGACTAGTGTAATCAGCCCCACCGGGTCTGAGTATTTGCATTGGCCCTTTAGTTTAATTAGTTGATATGTAATTTTACCCTTACAGTTTAACTGTACATTATTAAACTATAAACAAAAATAAACAATAAACAATTGTTTTTGGATAACAAAATAAACGGGGTCGACCTGGACAGGTCCTGCAGCTCTAGCACATATTCTGCGAGCAATGGGCCCCTGCATATCCTGCATAGAATCGAATACTGTTCAAAGACTCGAACCGTATACTTATAAATTGTCTTATGTCCTGTCTTAGAAAAATGCAATTATATACCAAAAAAAACGAAGGGCAGTTGCGTTGAGAACATTATTTTCAGTGCAAAAGCTGACAAAATGTAATTATTCCTGTCGCCAATAGATAAGGGAGATAGGCCATCGTCAAAAGTTAATGCCATTCACATTGGGCCAGTGGAATTGACAAACAAATGATATTGTTACATCCTAGTAGTTGCTCGTAACAGAAGGTCTGACGATGTTATCAGCTGTTTAGAAATGCAACATATTTTCTTTAGAAATTTATTTAATATAACCTCTGATACGAGCAACGGGGGTTCTTCAAGGTACACCCCATAAAGCACTAAAATAGAGATAATTTGATTTGTGAAATAGACGATGGCCGTAGTGCGTAAACAGGCTCGAAAAAATATAAAAAATCTATAGGAAGGAAATAAAAAGGAGTTCAAGGAAAAAATAGAAATCAATTTTAAATATCAATAATTTAGCTGTTATGAGAATGGAATTAATGAAAAATTCTCAGGTCCTTAAAAGTGTTTAAAATTGGTAGGTGATAGGTTGAGAAGGTTGGAGATGGGAAAGATGAAGAATTGGGTACTTCGGGTCGAAGGACATGTCAAAAAAGTCGATTGTCAGAAACCTATTCTCTGAAACCCAAGGGGTGCACGTATGTAGGCACTCAACTAGTCATTTAAATACGGTCCCGGTGATGTCAATATTATCAAAGTCCTCCGGTAATATTATTATTATTATTATTATAAACTTTTTTTTTATTTTTTAAAATCAGACTTGTCGCAAAATAATTAATCAAAAATAATCATAAATTTGTGTACTTTAAATCAATGCGACAGCCTATGCAAGCTTTTGTATGTGTTGCAAACAAAATGCTATTAATTTTTTTCTAACAAAATATGTTATATATGCTACATTTTATACAAATTTGATGAATAATTCACATGTATCTACTGGGATATAAACCGTATCGGGCAGAGAATATTTTCTTTAACATTTCTGCTTAATTGCATTAATATTTTGATCATGTCGTACATGGTAAATAGTTTTAATCATCCCAAAACTATGAATACTTCTACAAAACACTATTTTCAACGTTTTGCAAATTGAATGCCATATTTTTAAGATAAATTTCGACATAATTTCTCATTCCAAATTCATGATATTTATCTGTTACCTATATAACTAATATTTAAGCAATAAAAGATATAACAACATGAGAAAAATGATGTACTTACACTCGTTATTTAGTAAAAATTTAAAAACACAAAAATAGCAGCAAAAATACAAATCAGGTCTGAACTACCGAATGAAAGTACATATGTTAAATGTGGCTGTACTCTATGAATAGCATGTTCCTGGTATGAAAGCATCCGCATTACTAATAATATTTTATTACTGCATACATTTATTATAGTTCAAGATTTTGTGGTTGTGAAAGACACACATACATACGTATGCATAAATTGTTCACATTAAGCAATAATAGGCTAATTTATTTTAATAAAATCAGTTTAACGTTACATTTTGAATACTTGTATATTTTATTATAATAGTATCATGATCAAAAATGTATTTATTTTAGTAAAAACGAAAGTTATTGTCTGTTTGTCCGGCTGTCCTTTTGTCCGTCTACCTCAGAGAATATAACAGCAAGATCACATTAGTTTTATATCCAGACTCCTGTGATATCACACTATGTATTACAAGATTATTTCAATATTTTGCACTGCCCCACAAAGGACGATAAAATGTGGCGTCAAAATTTTGAAGATATGACAAAACCCAAAAAGGCAGAATTATATAGAAAGACCATATCTACCAGACTGGCGAAACTGAATCAGATAGTCAGAGGAAATAAATGATACTGTTAAAACTCTCTCTCTCACATTAGACGTCGTGCAGTGTGCACTGAGTATCGGGTATAACTTTCCACCACTTTCCCGTTCGATTTCTACTAATTTCATGGCACGAAGCGCATTTTAAGGTACTTGAGGAAACAGCGAATACGGCAGGCCCCACTGGACTTGAGGGTGGTCAGCACTAATGATAACAGACCAGAGAAGAATGCAAATGAAGAAGCAAAAGTGGCGAGAGAGCAAATCCCCGAGAGCCAACCAATAGGAAAAGGGATCAAATCCCAATGAGCAACGCAACGAGAGCAAGCGCACCAGAAATAGTTGAGAGCAGACGCCGAGGCAAGAGAGAGAGAAAGCCATTTGCAACCAAAACCACGAAAACAACATTTCCGAGTCTACAGCGGCTTGGAGACTTCGATTTAAATTGCATAGGAAAACAGACGCTTGTGGCAAACGCGACACGTGGGAAAAAATTAAGAAAACGGTGAAAATCCTGAACAGCCGATCTGCAATGAGCCAGGACAGCCACACATCTCCATTTGTTACAGCCGATCATCCTCAGCCAAGACAGCCGACCATTGAAAAGAACCACAAGGAAAACAAAATTTTAAAATATCCGAGTACAGAGACAACGGAGAACACTCATTTCGTGAATAGGTGCGCTGCTGTGCGGTACGGTAGGTAGGGCCTAAGACAAAAAAAATAAAAGGATTAAAATAATTACCAGTAATTTTGTACTAGGTTTTATAAAAATATTTTTTTGCATGTATTTACAAAATTTTGGGCTACGATTAATTCTGGGTTTTTTTTTGTTTAATTCCAACGTCTTATATTTATATATTTATGGTTCCTGTGTCTGGTCTCCTCACTACCAAACATTTCAGGATATGCTCAAATCAGTACAAAAACAGTTCCTCATCTTTGCTCTCCGCGGACTGAATTGGGCCCGTTTGACCCATCTCCTTTCTTATGAAAGTAGGTTGCGCCTAATTAACCTACACTCTCTTAAATCCCGTAGAATCTGCCAAGGAGTTCTCTTTCTCTATAAGCTTCTCTCTGGTGAGGTCGTATCGACTGCCCTCATCAACCTTATTAGTATTGCTGTTCTTTTCCGCCCGACTACGCAGTCCTTTCCTCTTCATCTCCAACTCTATCTTTCTAACTACTCGGATTATGAATCTTTCCGTAGTCTTTGCCGTAACTATAACCTATTTTTCCATCTGTTTTCCTTTGATACTAGTTCTAATATGGTCAAAATTATCTTAATCAATAACTTGGGAATTGTTCGGCTACCGGCTCCTCTCTAATCTAAATTGGGTTGTTCGTGGGATCTTATCGGCTACTGAGCCGATAACACTGTCGCTGTCGCCAAAAATAAAAAAATTTTTTGTTTTTTTTCATGGAGTAGATTTTTTTAATAAATTTTTAACAAATTTGGTATTTTTGTCATAGGTAGTGCTATTTTTCACATAATTTAAGTTTCCTAAAACTGGTTGTATTGAACTTTGCTGTTGAAAAAAGCTGACAAATTGAAATTGAAATCTCAGGAAAAGTCGAAAAAAAAATATTTGAATGCCTTGATTTTTTGGTTTTATATAGACACATTAATGAAGCTTCGTTTAAGGTATCGCTTATAAAAATATAAAAATAAACGGCTAAGTTACAACCGTTTGACCAAATTTTCATATGCCGAATTTCGCTGATAAATTCCGTTAGCCGACGTATAACCGTTTTTTTTTCTTAAAAAAATACCAAAAATCTGTGTTTGTAACAGTTTTTTAACGATAAAATGGCATTTGGAACAGTGCCAAACGCTATATGAAGTTTTGGTCAAACGGTTATTACTTAACCGTTTATTTTTATATTTTTATAAGCGATACCTCAAACGACGCCTTATTAATGTGTCTATCTAAAACCAAAAATCTCGCCATTCAAATATTTTTTTTCGACTTTTCCTGAGATTTCAAAGTCAAACTTTCTGGGAAAAATACCGAAAAAAAATTATGAATTTTTAATTTGGAAGCTTAATAGCTTCCAGACGTTAAGTGGCAGTTACAAAGTGTCTGAGTCGGATTTATAGCTGCATTTGTCAGCTTTTTTCAACAGCAAAGTTCATTACAACCAGTTGTAAAAAACTGAAGTTATGTCAAAAATAGAAGCACTACCTATGACAAAGAATTCGAAATTTTTTATAAATTTAAAAAAAGAACTACTCCATGAAAAAAAAACATTATTTAAAAATTTTTAAACGTCCAAATCTGTCAGAAAAAGTTATTTTTGGATCATCGGCGGCTACGGTGATAATGCCATCGTTGAGTATTACAATACCCGCGTCCACCTCAAAGATCTGGGGCAGATTGTTCGGTTGCGTACCACAGTGGGCCACAGTACCAAAATGCAGCTGTTATGCGCAACTAGTCGCTGGTACCTCCTTGCAGAAGGCTAAGAATGGGGGTCCCATACACGATGAGACGGCGATGACTTTGTTGCCGCATTCTGCTATGATGGGCTCGGGTAACCGGATCGCTATGCCGTTGTGCGCGACTGGTAAGATGGTTATTTTCTCGCAAATGAACTTAGGTCTTGGTACTTCTATTACAAAAATGATTAATTCCTTATTAGCCTTATTAGTTGGGTTACGCTGATATCTGTGGAACCTTTTCTTAAAATCGCCTCTAGGTCATCACTGTCGATGATGGCTGAATTTACAATATTTATTTTTGCCAAGGTGGGGGCGATTATTATGTTCTATAACTCAAGCATCAAAATTCTATATCTGGCTAGAAGGTTCTCATAAAGGTGGGAATTGTTAATATTCTCTTTTCTGTTTACTTTTAGCAATTTGTTCACGGCCTCTGTGAGGGCATTGATTGTGGTGAATTCCCAGTGCGGACGTCAGTGTCAGTAGGTGTTTTGTTTCTGTCTCTAATATCTTTCTCATATATGTCTATGGGAAAATGTCCGTTAATTCTATTGTCTTCTGAATGTATTGTTCATATTCCGTTAAGTTCGTGACATGTTTTATATAAAAGGTTTAGTTCCATATTGCTGTCCGTCCGTCAATTATATGGATATAGTCTGCGTGTAAATAGTCCGTCAGTTTTGAGTCGGTCAAAGTTGTTAGCGGTAAGATTGCTAGGATGTAGAAATATCGAACGGGAGACCTATAGAAACGAGAGGCACAGCACTAATGAAATATGTCGTGCGGTTGTTCTTACTTTTACTATTAATTGTCCTTGAGGATCTGAACTTAAAGACCTGTCTCCAGCACCGCGGAAAATTACTGACAGGAATCTGCCCTATATTTCATTGCATGGAACTTAACTAATATAGTGTGACCAAGAACCTAAAAGTTGCTTGGTCACTCTCATGATTTAGTCGTGTTTTGTAAAAAGCGCCAATTTTAAAAATTAACCTAAAATTAAAAAATGGAAGAAAACGTAATTCTGACGATGAAGTGATTGTGTTGGTAGCGGTATATATTGTTGCCAAAAAATAGGAAGAAGAAGTACAGCGCAGTCGGAGGCGCCAAAATGTCAAAATTATCAAAATGTTTTTTTTCGTGATCCGCCAAAAACATGGTCTTGCCTCAACTGCTTTTACTAAAGCAATTTTCTTCCCGCGTTGAAAATTTGCATATCTCTTTTTGGATTTGAGAAGTTTTTTCTCTATCTTCACTTTTACTTCAGTAATAATAGGCAAATACATATATATTCCTGGCGGGAATATCAGCTGTTCTCTAAGCCCATAATCATGTCGATAGACCAACTATCGATAAGAATTCGTGAATTTCGCTTATCTTTCTGGATACTGAGGCCAGGAAAACACAAATGAAAAATCCTTGGCCCAGTTTTTTATACCCGTTACTCGAAAAGTACAGGGGTATATTAGATTTGTGGTGATAACGATAACGTTACACAGAAGGAAGCGTTTCCGACCCCATAAAGTGTATATATTCTTGATCAGCATCAATAGCCGAGTGGAAATAGCCATGTCTGTCTGTCCGTCCGTCCGTCTGTCCGTCTTCATTTGCGCTTATATCTCAGAGACTATTAAAGCTAGAGCAACCAAGTTTTGTATCCAGTCTCCTGTGTTATCACACTACACCAAGTGTATTTCCAAATTTGGCCCAGACCTCTTCCGCCCACACAAAGGACCAAAGTGTGTGGCATACACAATTTTGAAGATATGTTAAAACTAAAAACGCAGAATCATAGAGAATGACTATTTCTATCAGAGTGTTAAATCTGGATCAGATCGCATCATTAAAATAGCTATAATGAAGAATTCCCTTTCATCGTTCCTTCTCGCTCTCTCTCACACAGAGCTAGAGCAACCAAACTTTCTATCCAACCTCCTGTGATATTAATTCAGCACAAGTTTATTTCAAAAATTTGCCACGCCCCCTTCCGCCCCCACAAAGATTGAAAATCTGTGGAATTCACAATTTTTAAGATAAATGAAAACCAAAAGCGCAGAATCATGGAAAATTACCATATCTACCAGATTGCCGAATCAATATTATGGCCAGGTCGAATCATTATTATGGCCAGAATAAACAAATTAAATTTCAGTGGTTATGCAACGCCTGCCAAGTGCTGACTCATCCCCTCTCTCTCTGTCGAAAACACTTGTACGTCTCAAATATGTAGTTATATGTACATGTATAAATGTAGAAGCAGATTTAAAAAGCATATGCAAGCAAAATTGGACTTCATTTTTAAAATATTATAATTTGCCCAAAATTTAATTCGTCCCTTTTGCGAACATATAATAAATTGCATAAGTCGTAAGCTCATATATGTATGTATTTACTGACTGAGTACCGGGTATAAGGTAGGGCCGCGGGCTTTGCCGCGGCTCACAACGTTCCCCCTCGTTTTATCTGCAAAATTCAATACAACCAGTTGTAGGAAACTTAAGTTATGTGAAAAACAGAAGCACTACCTGTGACAAAAAATACCAAATTTTTGAAAGATTCTTAAAAAAACGAGTTTTGGAATTTTTATACATGTTTCCATTTTTTTTACATATGATTCTACATTTCTATATGTATATTTATTTATTTATTTATTGGCCAACGGTTGAACCTTAACTGGCTAAACTAACTTACATCTATCTTAAATAATACAAAAAAATCAACAAAAAAACAGTTTTCAATGAAACATGAAAAAATCAGAGAGCAATCGTCTAACGGCTGCTTTCCCATGGCAGAAGTCGAACCGCATCCCAGCTGGCAGCGCATTATACTGGCGAAGAGCCCTACATATAGGTTCGTTACTTCCGTAATTGCTCCGGTGGAGATCAATAGCAAAAAGTGCGTGGTCCCTAAGGCTCCTGGCAGGCGTATTGAAGCCAATCCTATTAAGCAGGTCAGGGCAATCAATTCCCCACTACCAAGTCATAAATAAAGATTTGAGCCGCAATGGTCCTACTATCCTCGAGAGAGGAGAGATGCACAAGGCGACATCTGCACTCATAGGATGGCAATGGGACTGGAAAAGGCTGGAGTGCAAACTTCAAAAACTTCCTCTGCAATCTCTCGATGCGCGCAGTCTGACCAACCCCAGTAGGGTTCCAAGCCACTGAAGCATATTCAAGGCGCGAGCGCACGGGGAAAGAATATAGACTTAGCCTCGTGTGTGGATCGTTGAACTGGGATGTGTTGCGCTTAACAAAGGCAAACATGGCATAAGCTTTCGGCAAAATTTAATTCAGATGTTCCACAAACAAAAATTTGGAATCAAACAAGATAGATTGAGTATCTCCGTCTGCTTTAAGAGCGGAAGGCCATCTATCGAGTACGAGGTCAGGACTTTAAATGTACACTTGCCATACGAAACCAAATAACATTTTCTAATATTAAGTGGGAGCAAATTATGTGTGCACCAACGAGCAACTTCATCCAGCTCATGCTGAAGAAGGATACTGTCGCCTAATGATTTGACAGAGAGAAAAATCTTGAGATCATCAGCGTAAAGCAAATACTCAGAGGCTCGAATGCTAGGACAGATGTCATTGATAAAAATAGAGAACAGCAGCGGACCAAGAGCGCTGCCCTGTGGAAGGCCGGAAGTAGCCAAATATGGGTCCGACTGCTTTCCATTCACCAATACAACATACTCTCGCTGCTCAAGATATGATATGGTCTATAATCAGAGATATTATTCTTCGAGCCTTTCTTAAAAACAGGAGTGACTGTGGCAGCTTTCAACTTACCAATAAACCGACCCGCTAACAAGGAATTCATGAAAAGAATTTTCAGCGGCGCACAAAAAGCATCACCACAATTGTGAAGCAGGAAGGCAGAAATACCATCACTGTCGGGCTTATTAGAATTGTCGAAGTCAGCAATAGCCTCCAAGATATCCCCCTCCAATATATCAAGTGTGCCAATATTGACAACCGAAGGGATGGAGTCAAGGATATCCGAATCATGCCACGTCGCACATGGCTCAAAATTAGACCTGAAAAAAGAAGCGAAAAGGTATGCTATGCCACTGTCAGTATTAGCGCTACAGAGACCAAGATACATAGCTGAGGGAAGACCACTCGTTGACCTCTTAGAGTTTATAAAATGCCAAAATGACCTGGGATTAGATTTTTGTACCTAACGAGCCCCTTCGTATACCATGGTAACATATAGGAGCCACGCACTCTTTTGGAAGAATTTTTATCAACAAAATGACGAACAGTTTCGATGAAAACGCTATAACAAGTATCAACACTAGGATGCGATAGAACAGACGCCCAATTTACATTTAACATGTCATCCCGTATAGCATTCAGACTTACATCAGTAAAAAAATAATGAAAATCAAGTTCCGCTCGAGGCGAGTAACAAATGAATTTAACTGCTAGTAGCAATGGCGTATGATGCATATCGCATTCTGCAATCGGCTGTTCACAGCGCGTTACACGGCAGTCGACATCAGGTCCAACGAAAACTAAATCTAGAATCTTATTTAACCTATTAAATACATTATTGACTTGGGTTAGGCCCATACTAAAACAGTCATCCAAACAAAGAATTTCCTGCTGCAAGTGCATGTTGCTCGGGATCATAGCCGACGACTGCGGATCGGCGGACCACACCAACGACCCCGAATTGAAGTCGCCAACAACGCAGAGATGTTGACGGCCTTTTAAATTAGCATGCATGCTGGTAATATTTCGCATATGCGCCTTGTAGACCTCATAGCTACTACACGGCGGAATGTACCATGCGCTGACTACAAGAGCCTCCGACTGTCCGGCCACCAACACACCAATCTGATCCAACATAGTGTCTCCATCCAAGAGACAAATGGGATCACATTGAATCGTGCGTCTAACGGCCACAATGATCCCACACCCTCTGTAGCGATTCGTTTTGGCACAATCTCTGTCCTTACGAAACACTTGGAAAAGGTTGGGGTCGAAATACTCGCTGCCGAAGAAGCTATCGTTGAGCCAGGTTTCCACCAAAACGATAACGTCGAAATCGCACACAGCGGTTGCCAAATATATATCCTGAGCCTTAGTGCGCATGCCAGCTACATTCTGAAAGAAGACGCTAAAGGATTTGGTCCCTTCCATAGGCATGATCACGAAGGGTAGCAGTGCTGAACGGCCCGTGGGCACGGAAGCTTAATCCTGAGAGGGGCTTGGCATATCACAAGCAGCAAGAGGGGCGCGGCTCGTGCGTAAAAAATGCCCAAACGCCGTAGTCCGAAACCGCTGCACACCTTCCTCGACCAGACGATTAAGCGCGGCAGCGGCGGGGAGATCCACACTGGGTACTGATGGCGAAGAGAGTTCTCCATTTACGAGCGAACGACGGGCTACTGACTCTCCCCAAGTGTCGAGTGCAGCAACGGCGCAAGCCAAGCACACGAAGACATGTGTTGTCGTATGTTGTTGTAACGACGATGTCAAAGGCGCACTTCGTTGAAATAGAGCGCAAGCAAGAGCGTCGACGCCTATACCAGCAGCAGCCGTGCGAATATCGGACAAAGCGCAGAGCGAAGAAGCGGTAATGTGTTGTTGTTCATCAGACGTATGCCAGAAGTGATGCAGCGAGCCAATGCAGAATATGTCGTAAGGAGGCGGCGAACCAGAAACCATGGGCGCTGCTCACTGGGGGTTTTTTGAAGTGGAAGGAACTGGAGCTGGAGCTTCCGTAGTCGGGGTGGACGTCCGTACTGGCACAGCTGTCAACAGATTAACTGCCGTAATATCTGCTTGCGGCCTCTGCCTATGCACAAAACGGGAAACCCTTACCGACACTGGCCAGAATTTCTCCTCAAAGACGTCAGGGAACAGCGGCTCAGGTACACCAAGTTTGAAATTGACAAACTTCAATGCAGATAGATCAGCGTCCGCTTGACCAATTTCGCACATAAAATTTCCGCCTCAGACACCTTGAGTTTATCGGCAACAAATCTCACCACCGCCTCTGGCTCCGTTACAGTAGAAAATCTACCAATATGCCGGTATTTTCTGCTCTGCAATACATTTAGCTGCTCACAGCTCGGCGCAATGCCTAGCAAACGCTTCGTCTTCTTTGTTCTGTTCTTTCTCTCTTTTCTCCGCACAGTGACAAAGCCATCTGAAGCAGCTGATCCAGGGTCAATAACCGCAGTCGATGTGGCGGCCACTAGCACCGGTGACTGCAACTCAGCCACAGATATGACATTGTCGGCTTTCTTCCTTGCAACAGCCGGCTTCACCTTCTTATTTAAAGTGACAGGGAGGGCAGCCATAAACTCTGACTTGAGCTCCCGATAAAGGCTCTCAAGCTTCAAAACCTTGTCGTTGAGTTCGTCAATTTTCGAGTGCGAGTCATTCGCAATCACACAATTGTCGCACTGCCACATAAGGTTAGGCAGATTAACCAACATTTTTACCGCATCTGCATGCAAATCAATGCACGACAGATGAAACGCACGGCGGCACAACGACGAACAACGTACAGCATCAAAGCCACGAAGCTGAGCGGCCGTAACGTCCGAATCGCATTCCGAGCATTGATAAAACACAGCGAAAACACGACCGAACGCAGTGAAAGCTGACTGAAGACGATATATGTATAACTACATATTCGTGACGTGGAAATGCTTGCGAAAGAGAGAGGTAGTAGTTGGTTGCTCTAGGTCTTATAGTCTCTGACATCTCGCAGGGTCGCGTGTGAGAGAGCGAGAGGAAACGATGCCTTTCGAAATGGTTTTCATCATTGTGGCTTTAATAATGATCCGATCTGATCCATATTGAACACTCTGATAGAAATGGTCATTCTCTATGATTCTGCGTTTTTAGTTTTTTCATTGTGTTCAAAATTGTGTATGCCACAGACTTTCGTCCTTTGTGCGGGCTGAAAGGGGCGGGGCACCGTTATCACCACAAATCTAATATACCCCTTTGCTCTTCGAGTACCAGATATAAAAACTACACCTGGAAAAAAAAAACATTCTTTAAAAATTTATCAGAAAAAGTAATTTTTGGCAACAGCGGAAAAGTTGTGTCGACTAGTGTAATAGGTCGTGGTAAGATATGGGTAGAGATGAGGTTTTCGTTCGCTGGGCAGATGATGATTTTGTGTTATAGGTCGGGGTCGATGTTGTTGTAGCTGTATTTGTTGTTGGTGATGATGAGTGTGTCTTGGCTTGTTGCAGCTTTGGTTAATGTTGATACGTAGCTGTTGCAAAGTGGCAGGTTGTGACGAGAGTAGTAAATTGATAAAGCTGTTTTGTGGTCAACTTACTCTGTAGTTTTGATTGCTACCAGTTCTTGTTGTTTTATGAATGTTGGGCATTTGCGGTCCAGAGGGCTGTGTTTTGTAATTTAGACAACACTTTTCGTTGGTGCAAGTTTCATTTTCAGCGGTGTGTATAATTTGAGAGCAGTTTTTGCATGTTTCTTCTGAACTTTTGCATATCGGGGTTGGGTGGCCAAGTCGTAGACATTTTCTGCATCTCAGAGGGAGAGGAATGTACGGGCGGACTCTCGTATCCAATTTTAAGAGATTCTGGAAGATTGTGTGTGGCGAATGTAATAATTATAAGTCCCGTTTCTGCCATGCCTTGCTCTTGTTTCTTTAATATTTTTCGCACTTCGGTTACGCTTTGAGATTTTAGTTCGTTTACTATTTCTGTTTCCTCAATGTTTCGTAATTCGTTGCAGTAGATTACTCCCTTGGAAAAATGTAGTGTCTTGTGTTCGGTCGCTTCTACTTCGATATCGGTCATATTTTTTATTTTTAATAATTTCATTGTTTGTAAAGTATTTTTTGTTTTAATTAATAAGGTGCCGGCGCGAGTTTTTTTTCATGTGTCAACTTCTTCTTCACATGTGTAGTCCATGGTTTTTTAATTAGAAATGATGATACATTTTCAAAGATTTGTTGTCTTTTCTGTTCATTACAACATATTTCGGGTTTTTTAGGTTTTGATATTTTTTGTAGATTGGTGTTGTTGTTATGTTTATGTCGGGCGGTTTAACCATTGTCGTTGTTTTACGGACTCAGGCCCAGCACTTTGGTTTGTGTCTCTTGCTTTTGTTGTTTTTATTTTCGTATTCTGTTTTATGCACTTGTTTGTTTGTCTGTTTTAACTGATAAGAGTTTTTGTATTGCTCTTTGGGCACCACAAACGCAGAAGTAACACGTCTTGTCTCAATGAGGTTTTGAGTGAAACTGACTAATTAAATTATATTTGTCTGTTTTCTAGAATTATAGATAGAAGAGTATAGGGATTTATTAGATTTGTGGTAATAGTGGATGTGTGCAACACTCAGAAGGTATGCACAATTTTGAAAATACGAGAAAACTAAGAACGCAGAGTCACAGAGAATAATCATATCTATCAGATTGCCGAATCTGGCTTAGGTTAGATCATCAATATAGCCACAAATATAGGAAATGAGGAATGAGGAAAACCATTTCAAATAGCATCGTTTCCGTTCATTCTCTCTCACACGCCACCCCGTCTGTTTTGCTAGTTCGTCCAGATGTTCGCCTAGATCTCAGAGACTATAAGAGCTAGAGCAACTGAACTTTCTATCCAAGCTCCTGTGATACACTTCAAGTGTATCTAAAATTTTTACTACGCTCCCTTCAATAAATGAAAATCTGTGGTATTACAATTTTTAAGATTTTTAAGAAAATACGCAAAATCATATAACTATCAAATTTCTGAATCTAGATCAGGTCGGATAATTATTATAGCCAAGAAGAACTAATTAAATTTCAGTGGCGCTTACTCAAGCGCTGACCCATTCTCTCTCTCTCTCTCTCACTCGCTCACACTTCCACGAGCCGTAGATATAAATGTAAATATAGAAATGTAGAAATGTAGAAGACAGATGTAAAAAACAAATGTTTACAAAAAATTATAAAAATCTCCCAAAGGGTTTGATTTATTTTTTTCAAATGTTTTTTTTGACTAAAATTTGGACTGTACCATTCTGGTCAAATGTTTCGGGTCACTATCCTGGTAGAACCGGATATCAAGTCGGACTCCTAGTATATATATATGACTTAGGGCCAATACGATGCAGTGTCAAATAAAAAGTTTGCTGGAGAATATCAGTTACTTTTGTGCGTCATTTTTTACATATTCGCATTGAATGCCATTTTACCGTTGTGAAGACCAAACCTTTTTTCATAAGGGCGCATCATTGGATTTTTCCGTTAAATGGAACATGCGACAATGATGCCCATAAGAGCCCTATAGATAGAAGAAGACAATGATGCGGCCGCATGATACAACATTCCGCGCATCATTCGAAAGTATTACCGTATTCTCACAAGTATTTTTATAAAATACTGAAATTATTCGGGGTTTCGAGTCAGTATCGGGGTATTTTTGTCGAATCAAACAATAAATTAAATTTAAAATTGAGCGGCCAAACCATTTCTGAACATTTCAATTAAAATAGGTCTGATTGCAAGCAAAAAAATGGCAACGCAAACCTGCAAGGTCTTTTGGGACGAGCTGCTTCCAACTTTTAAAGTGACACTTGAAAATTAACGTCAGCAGCACGTAATTTTTGTTCGGTGGAGCCAACAATAGCTGAAAAAATGTTGCGGAAACTATGCGGCCTAAGTGTAAACGCCTCGCATCATTTTTCCGTACCATCGACAATGATGCAGTAGTGTAAAAACATCCATTTTAGATGTTCCTAAACAGCACGTTTCTATGCGATATTCAGCCGATATTCAAGTACAACTCTGAGAAATTGTCTTTAAGCAGGAGTCGGCACGCAGACACTCATATGTTCTTAGGGAGTTTGTGTGCGCAGACAACCGATACGAAGCAACACGAATCATTTTCGCTGCTGCTGCTCCAGCCGAGCAGAATAATGAAGCCGCGTGTTCATAGGGCCGTCGCTACACAAAGTTTTTACACTGTGCGTGCGCCGACTGCGCAGCCCGTGGTTCCTATGCACGGTGCATAGGACGCTGCCGACCCCTGCATTAAAGCCTAGTATTCAGATCCGAAATACGTTTTCAAACAAAACGTGCAATATAAAAATACTGACGGCCGAATGTGACTAGGTATACAATGCGGTAACACTGCACGGTCAGCTGGGGTTATTTTACGTTTTTAGAAAAATGCTGGCGTAAACTAGGAATTGAATTCCCAGCGTAGCACTGAGTTTTTTCATTATGGTATTGGCGGCACAAAAAGGAGAAAACATTGGGTTAATCCTTGTCTGCTGAAACAAAATAGTAAGGTCCGATTTTCGTCCGATGTGAGAAATATTATTCATACATATACATACATATGTAGGTATATGCTTATATTGCTATTGCAACAAAATGTCCTTATCGCGCTTAACGCGCGACTCGTTAGCCGAACTGATCGCGGACATGCATGAAAGATAGGTGTTATACTAGTGTTCGAGGAAAAGTAGAACTAATCTAACTAAAGAAACGAAGTAATTACTAATTATGGGAAAGATATAAGAGTATCAGTAATTTAAGACTAGGAAGGGAGTATATAGATGGTAGATGGTAGATATAATATGGTAGATGGAATTATAATCCGAGCATAGGACCCTAAATGGTTCATGCAAGGAGTAATTCGATCTACAAAGCGGAAGAAACAAGGGTGTATAGTTCCTAGTGCTTCTAATAAGAATCGTGAAGTTTATGCGGCTCAACAGGTCAGGGCTATCTACGTCACCCTTGATCAAGCTGTGCACAAGAATCACACCAAGCATTTTCCTACGATTAGCTAAGGTTGGAAGGTTTATTAAAAGCAATCTATTAGAGTAAGACGGCAGTCTCAAACCTGCATCCCAGCTGAGGCCGCGAAGAGAAAAAAGTAAAAAGTTTTTCTGAACTGAATCTATACGTTCCCGATGTACGTTGTACTGAGGGCACCATATACAAGAGCCGTATTCTAAAATCGGACGAACCAGAGAGGTGTAGAGAGTCTTTGTTATATAGGGGTCGTCAAATTCTTTTGACCACCTCTTTATAAACCCAAGCCCGCCCATGGCCTTATTCACCATGGTAGAAATGTGTTCTGAAAACTTTAACTTGGGATCTAATAGAACACCAAGATTATTTACCCGGGTAATTCTCTTAAGAGAACCACCACAAAGGGTGTAAGGAACCAGAAAGGAGCTGGAGCGATGAAAAGTCATTACTTTACATTTTGAAGCATTAAGGTTTAATAAATTTGCACAACACCAAGACTGAAATCTATCGAGATCGGATTGCAACCTGGATTGAAAAGAAATGTCCTTATACTGGACACAGAGCTTAACATCATCCGCATACATAAGTACTCGAGAGTATGTTCATACAAAAGGTCGGTCATTTATAAAGAGTGTAAGGAGTAAGGGGCCTAGATGGCTGCCCTGAGGTATACCCGAAGTCACCATAACTAGAGAGGACAGGGAGTTTTTGAAAAGGACTCTTTGAGACCTAGAACAAAGGTAGCTAGAGATCCATCTCAGGAGATTGGGCGGGAACCCTAGAAGGTCGAGCTTTTGTGCTAGGAGGGAATGGTTTACAGAATCGAACGCTTTACTAAAATCGGTGTAAACAACATCCGTCTGTAAATTACCTTGAAAGCCTTATATTATAAAGGAGGTAAACTCCAATAAATTTGTAGTGGTTCATCTCCGCCTCATAAATCCATGTTGTGATGGAGATATAAGTGATCTGCATAGGTGCTGCAGGTGCGGAGTAAAAATTTTCTCAAACACTTTAGGAAAAGCGGATAACTTAGATATACCTCTATAGTTCATTGCGTCAGACTTGCTACCTTTCTTATGGAGAGGAATTATATAGGACTCCTTCCATATCGGGGGAAAGCATGAAGAATTTATGGATAGGTTGAACAGTTTAAGCAACGGCCCACACAGAGACTCGGCACAGTACCTGAGTACACAGCCGGGAACTCCGTCCGGACCCGGTGAGAACACCGGCTTTACTGTTAGTAGATCATGATGCAACGAGCTTTCATTTAGCAAAGGACTGAAAATGCCGTTCGACCTCGGTAAACCGTATGGATACGGCTGATCAGAGTAAACGTCCTGCAAATAGGTAGTTTGGAACAAAATCTATGCCAAGAGGCCCTTTTTGCTTGTCTGATTTCTTTCTTGTAGAGGGCCAGACTATTTTTATAGGCTGCCCAGTGTTGCTCCTCGTTAGCGCGTTTGGCCCTGTTGAAGAGGGACCTGCAGCTTTTTCGTAGGGTATCTATTTGTTTTGACCACCAAGGGGGTTTCTTTTTCCCCTTGTGTTGGTTTGATGGGCATGCTGCCGTGAAGGCCGTGCTGCATGCTTTAGTAAACCTGTCCACTAGATGATTTAAATCGTGCTCTGTGTTCAGGCAGATTGGTGCCTTGGAGGGAAGAAGTCCCTCCATGACTGTGACATACTTTTCCCAGTTGGCTTTCCTAGGGTTAGCAAAGACAGTGGGTTTTGGGTTCTTGAGAGATAGTGTGGTCTCGATATACCTGTGGTCCGAAAAGGAATGGTCCCCCAGAACTTTCCAGTTCGTTACTAAGTCTGACACTTTGTGAGACACTAGAGTTAGGTCAATTACCTCTTGTCTATTCTTAATTATAAACGTAGGATCATTGCCCCGATTGCAGATAAGAAGATTAGAGTTAAGGATGAAGCTGAATAATGACTCACCCCTTACATTCGTGTCCGAACTCCCCCATTGGGTGTGGTGGGCGTTGGCGTCGCAGCCTATTACAAGGCCTATATCCGACCTTTCGCTATCTCTGGTGAGCTTGCGAACTAGGTCACCGGGAGGATCGCTTTCCTCATGCGCCATGTAGGACGACATCAGCCTTATTTGGGAACCTTGTAGTTCAAGGCTTGCCGCTTTGTTGTCACCATTGCTAAAGTTGTGGAGCAGAAAGATATTTAAGTGCTTCCTTGCAAGAATGCAGGTACGTATTTTACCTTCTTTCTGAGCTACAATAAGCTTGTGCTCCTTCGTCGCTAATCCACAGACCTTGTCTCCTACTACCCAAGGCTCTTGGATCAGGACTACGTCTGCTCCGCTCGCTTCCAAGCGGAGTATCAGGGAAGCAGATGCTGCTTTACAGTGGTGGAGATTTATCTGAAGGAGTCTTAGAGACATCGACAGAGTTCTCCACCACTGTATTATCGGCGTCCGAGTCGTCCTCGATGGTGTCATCGCGACACATCGCCTCGAACTCTCGCATAAGAGCCGTGTCGGAAGAGTAGCCGTCGTGGGCAGGCTCTGGGTCGTCATCTGGTGCTTCGATCTCCGAGGCAACGTCCTGCTCGACTGGGTTGTCGACAGGACGTGCCTCGGCCGCTGCATCCGACTTATACACCCTGATGCTTACCGCACTAAAGCCAAAGTTCAGTTCTCCTTTCTTGGCCTCAATTGGAGCTAAGGATTCCTTATTGAGGACGAGAACCACCTGGTGCATCGGGCCTTGAGTCGCCTCCACCTTAACTACCCTCCAATCGGAGGTTGGTAGCTCCGGGTTGCACCGCTGCAGCATTGTTAGGATGCGCTCAGGCTCCTTTATGGAGGCGGGCACCCAAACTCGCGCTCTGGGCCTACTGGGCACCTCACTCCAGTCGACTGCGACAAGTTTCGCCCCTGGGTAAACCTCTCCGACTTGCGCTACCGCTGCTTTATAGAGCTGGACGGAGCGCTCGTCTTCGCAGGCTATAATCTTAATGCAGCCCTGATACCACCCCATGTCTTTACAGACTGGAGGGGGGCCGGGTTGCTTGTCCAGTACCTCGAAGCAGCGGTCGGCCAGTGCCGCTTCCACCCACTTCCACTGGTTCCTGGGGATCTTCGAGTCCGCTCTGACTTTATCCAGGATGCCGATCAGCGTCCTCTCTTTGGCAATTTGCGCGAACGATATGTTCGGCAGCACTCTGGAGCGCTTTGGAGCCGGTCCAGGAGTCTCCTGTGAGCGCTGCCTTTTGGTTTGCGGGGCCGTCAACTTCGGCGGGGCAACCCTCTTCGGTGCCTCTTTGCCAAAGTTGGGCAGCACCTTTGATGCCCATTCGACCTTTTTCCGCCACTGGTCGGTCGGGCTGGACATCGTACTTGCATTTTGCCGACGGAGAATGTTGCCAGCGCTCCTTCTCTCGGCATAGGTGTAAGTTTTGGCTTGGGCGCTAGTCGATGGCAACTCGCTCTCCGCAGCCTTACCAGCAGGCAGGGCAGCCGCAGGGTTGCAGAGCCACTCCACCAAGGTATCGGCTTTGGTCGGCGATTTGCCACCCACCCCGGAACTAGGATGGGACCCCTTCGGGTTCGCCCTAGCGTCTTCCGCCGCGCTGGTTTTACCAGCTATTTCGCGGGTCAGGCCAGGCCTTTGGGCCGATGCCTTTCCCTGTATGGGATTGCTCCCAGTTGGCAGTTGGGGAGCGCCAGACTCGTTGTTGTTGTTTTTGTTTTTATTGTATTCCATATTTGATCCCACGATTTGCAAAGAAAGGGCGGTCCATCCGGGCAGAGATTCACGTTGCCCGGATAAGGCATCATTAGAACAGGGGGCTGCCAAGTCCCTGAGCCCTCCGTTAACGACTGGGCTAGTTATTATACCGGGCCCCCAGCCAGGCTGACTCTCGGCACGGGTCGAATAACACGCTTAGTCCGGCCCGGTGTGAGATGAGTGTGGGGGTAGGGATGTGGGTAGGTATGTGTAGGGATGGGGTGTGTGTGAGCTACTTAAATGAGGCGGCACCACAAGCGCATCGTCAGTGTTGCTACTTCGCGAACACCCGCTGGCTGTCCGGGACTGCTTATTTCGGTGCCTTCCCTAGGGATGACCGCTTATTCGCAGCTGGCCTACCTCAAGAGGTAGGTCATTCGCTATCCGCAACCTGCGACCCGTCCGGTGGCCTCAGCTAGGCCCCCTCCGAGCCATCTCACATGCTCGTCAGACCAGGGCATAAAATCATAACTTATAATCAATTCTAAAGTAATGGGTGTTTTCTTAAACAGCGGCGTCGTCAACAACCAATACAAACAAGCAGACCTACAATATATGCACACATACAGCTAAAGCTCAGCCTCACATACAGAGCGTTTGTACTTTGACAAGCTAAAATTCGTCAACAAGCTGAAGAAGAACACACAACACAAAATGTGAGGCTGAGCTTTAGCTGTATGTGTGCACATATTGTATATATACATACATATATCTCCTCATTATATTTGTATATTCTATATTAAACAAAGTTAGCATCTAAAGCATGTACAAAATAATAATTATTCTGGTTTTATAAGGCAAGCGTCTGCAAAAAGGGTCGACCCTAAAAATGCTAAAGTGAAGGGTGGCGTGGGCACAAAAATTAAAACGAGAGGAAACGTTGTGCCGCGGCTCTACCTTATACCCGGTACTCAGTCAGTATATACATACATATATTTATGAGCCTACGATTTATGAAATTTATTATATGTTCTCAAAAGGAACGAAAATAATATTTAAATTAAAAAATGAAGTCAAACCATTTTTTTGAATTTTTATACATGTTTCCATTTTTGTTTACATATGCTTTGTATATCTGCGCCTACATTTCTACATGACATGTATAACTACATATTTGAGACGTACAAGTGTTTACGACAGAGAGGGAGAGGGCATGAGTCAGCTCTTGGCAGGCGTTGCCTAGCCACTGAAATTTTATTAGTTTCTCTGGCCATAATATTGTTCCGATCTGATCCAGATTCGGTAATCTGGTAGATATGGTAATTTTTCATGATTCTGCGTTTTTGGTTTTCATTTATCTTAAAAATTGTGGATTCCACAGATTTTCGTCCTTTGTGGGGGCGGAAAGGGGCGTGGCAAAATTTGGAAATACACTTGTGCTGGTTTGATATCACAGGAGCTTGGATAGAAAGTTTGGTTGCTCTAGCTCTTATAGTCTCTGAGATTTAGGCGCTCATTTAAACGAATAAGCAAAGCAGATGGGGTCGCGTGTGAGAGAGAGTGAGAGGGAATGATGACTTTCGAAATGGTTTTCTTTATTGTAGCTATAATAATGATCCAATCTGATCCAGATTCAACGCTCTGATAGAAATGGTCATAATCTATGACTCTGCGTTTTTAGTATTCTCGTATCTTCAACATTGTGTACGGCACAGACTTTCGTCCTTTGAGTGGGCGGAAAGGGGCGGGGCGAAATTTTGAATTACATTTGGAGTAGTGTGATCACACAGGAGACTGGATACAAAACTTGGTTGCTCGAGCTTTAATAGTCTCTGAGATATAGGCGCAAATGAAGACGGACAGACGGACGGACGGACAGACGGACGGACAGACAGACATGGCTATATCGACTCTGCTTTTAATGCTGATCAAGAATATATATACTTTATGGGGTCGGAAACGCTTCCTTCTGTGCGTTACACACAACCGTTATCCCCAAAAATCTTATATACCCCTATACTCTTCGAGTACCGGGTATAACAAGGTTTAGAGAGCACAAATATCAGTTCATATCAATATCAATATCATACACACTTGCAAACACGCAAAGTACGTGAGAATGCATGAGCAAACATACACTCTCACGACTCGCCCGGTAGCTGATGCACACTTGCAAACACGCAAGTACGTGAGAATGCTTGTGCACACATACACCGAGTTTTAAATTAAATCTCTGCGGTACTGCGTACTAGTTCGGCGGTGGTGATATCGTCAAGCCCTAACAGACCACCGCTGGTTCGCCGACAAACCGTACGCAATGCTGTACTTCATTTCCATTTTTACTCGCAATGTCCTAGGATATGGGGAACAGTGACACCACTTCGTTTACCGTGTACTAGTGATTTAGGTGGTTTTCTTGGGTGGGGAAATGGGTACCCGTCTAGTGGGTGGTGGAATGGGTACCCGCCTGGTGGGTAGTGAAATGGGTCATTTTTGAAAAAGTTCAGTATATAACTTCATTTATTTCATAAATTTTTGAGTAGTTCATATTTTTCAGGGTTGTTTGGGTTGTTGCCATTTAAATTAATATTATTATTTGTATTCTTAAAATAATTTTTTTTTTAGTTTTGGAGTTCAAATAGCCCAGTCCCGGCCTCTACAGTTGTTGCATCTATAAATATAAAATATAAATAGAAGTAATAGGCGGAAAAATTAAAACAAAAAAACGAATCAGCTTACCAAGCAACAGTACAGAACTTTCATATCAAAACACGGCAATTCCCAATTCCTCTCCATTTTTCATTTGGCTGTCCTCAAATTTTTATTTTTCACCGGACGACACTTTTTCTGAATATTTTTCCTTTAGTTCCTTCTTGAGCTGCTGTACATTGTAAAATATTTTAAGTTGACTTTGTCTTACCTTTGGTTTACTGACTTTATTGTTTAATAATCTGTAATTCACTTTTACTTGTCGCACTTGTAAGTGAAACGCTGCATCACACCGAACTAGTAAGATGGGTGGTACGCGGTGGGTTGTAGAGTGTACAGAGATAGATTTTTCTCTATTCTTTGAGTGGTTCGGCGTTCGCCCACCAAAGGGTCACTTCGGAAGGTACCCATGTACGAAATACCCAAGTGGGTAGTTCGGCATGGGCCATCGCCACCGCCAGTACTGCAGGGATGTAGCTAACAACACAGTGCAAAAAGCAACGAGGGGGAACGTTGTGAGCCGCGGCTCTACTCTATACCCGGTGCTCAATATATGCGCACTTACGATTTATGTAATTTATTATATGTCCGCAAAGGGAGTATTAAATTTTGGCTTAAAAATGAACGATGGCTTTCGAAATTGTTTTCTTCACTGTGGGCATATTAATGATCTGACATAACACTCTGATGGATATGATCATTCTCTATGACTAGGGTTTTAGTTTTCTCTTATCTTCAAAATTGTGCATGTCACAGATTTTCGTCCTTTGGTTGGGCGGAAAAGGGCGTAGCAAAATTTTAAAATTTTATTTAAAACACGTGTAACAGTTTGAAATTACAGAAGTCTGGATACAAAATTAGGTTTTTCTAGCTTTTGAAGCTAATGAAGACGGACGGACGGACAGACAGACATGGTGCTATATCGACTAGGCTATTGATGCTGATCAGGAATATATATTCTTTATGGGGTCGGAAAGGCTTCCTCCTGAGTGTTACACACATCCATTCAAATCTAATATACCCCTATACTCTTCAAGTACCGGGTATAAAAACCAAACAATCTTTTTCCACACAGCACATTTATGGGGAACGGTGGTATTTTTTTAAATATATGAAACCTCGACTCCAACAGGCCACCATCCATGGAAAACACAGCGGACAACAACAAACAACAAATAATTACTCTGCAATTTGTTAAAATTTTACAACAAACATGAAAAGTGTAATTTCTTTTCGACTGTGGTTCAACAACAACAAATGATGTTGCAAAAATGTATGGTATCGTTCGACAAATAAATAAATTCGATAAGGAAGAATTTTTTCTACACTAAATTATTTTAATGAAAGTAGGGTAAATGTTAAGTGGGTGGACAAAGTTCTCGAAATTTTTTCCTGGACAGACCCAGATTTATTATGAATTTAGGAAAAAATTTCGGAGCGGTTGCTTCTAGTTCTTTTTTTATGTTTAATGTTTAAATTTTAACGTTTTTCAAGCAAAAATGGCTTACGCGGTACATTTGCTGTGTTGTTGTTCTTGATTTTTTGTGTGGTTTTCGTTGCTATTATTGATAATTGCTATTTTGTAAGTTGTTGGGTTGTTCTTATAATCACCAATTTTAAGGAAAACTAACAAGGAATAGGAAAGCATTTTGATGTATTTGTGGCAGTTTGTTATACCCGGTACTCGAAGAGTATAGGGGTAGGTATATTAGATTTGTGGGGATAACGGTTGTGTGTAACGCCCAGAAGGAAGCGTTTCCGACCCCATAAAGTATATATATTTTTGATCAGCATCAATAGCCGAGTCGATATAGCTATGTCTATCTGTCCGTCCGTCTGTCCGTCTGTTCGTCTTCATTTGCGCCTATATCTCAGAGACTTTTAAAGCTAGAGCAACCAAGTTTTGTATTCAGTCTTCTGTGTTATCACACTACTCCAAATGTAATTCAAAATTTCGCCCCGCCCCCTTCCGCCCCCACAAAGAACGAAAGTCTTTGGCATACACAAGTTTGAATATAAGTGTTCGGAGCACAGCGACGTAAATTAAATTAAAGTAAATGCCATCGAGCACAATTGTTTGTTTGTTTTGCCTTCTATGTTATCTGCCTCCATAAGCGCTCTTCCCGCAAAAGCTCGCACTCTGAGTTTATCTGCGTGCGCTCTTTCTTGAGATCAGAGCTTTCGGCCGCTGCAGCGGGGCCGCAATGATGAAGGCCAGTGAAGCTCCGATCACCAGCAAACAATAAAGCACGACTTAATGATTTCTAGCAAACCCAAACTAGTGCCTTATTAATTTAAATATTGGAATACAGGTGATATATTCGATATCTACCTCTAACATTTTGGTGACCCCGACGTGATTAAAGCACCACGAAGTAATGTGCACCGAGTTCAATGCTGCACAGAGCAACTTGGAAAGGCTCGATCTCACGGTGCTCGACGGTGACGCGCGGTCCGAGTTCGCGAACGTTTTCCTGCAGATCGATGCGAAACTAAATCGCGAGCTAGCAGCACAGCAGAAGGTGATCAGCGCGAACTCAACCAGCATGCCTTATCAATTCGCTGGAGAAGGTTCGCTCAGCACATCAACTCGGAGGTCGAGGCTGCCGCATATACAATTGGCTCGTTTTGGAGGAGACTACGCAGACTGGCCAAACTTCATCGCGATGTTTAAGACGGTGGTGGACAACGAGCAAGAGCTAAGTAGCTTGGAAAAGTTTCAGTATCTGCGTGCTAGCCTAGACGGCGTAGCACTAGAAACCATACGTTCAATCGAACTGTCTGATTTGAACTATGGGATTGCGTTAGAACTGCTCACTAATCGTTTCGACAATAAATACCATCATCTTTAGGCACACGTAAAGGCGATATTTGGGTTGCAAGGTGTTGAGATGGGATCTGCGAGGAGTCTTCGGCAACTCAGCGACAAGATAAATGCTCACCTGCGAGCGATTCGGACTTTGGCATCAACTGAGGAAATTTTGGATGGATTTCTCATTCACATTGTGACGCATAGGCTGGACACCAGGACCCGGGAAAAATGGGAAGAAGACTTGCCGTCCCACAAGCTGTTGACATGGAAATCCCTTGCTTCGTTTCTGGAGAAGCGATGCAGGATGATGGAGAACCAGGAAAATGACTTGGTAATCGAAACACCAAGCCATCAGGTGGGAGAAAAACCGCACAAGCGTACTCAGAATGTCCTCATTGCGTCTCCTAATAATAATGAAATTATTTCTGGATGTAGATTTTGCGGCGGAAGTGACCACATCATAACCAATTGCGGCATGTTCCTAAATTTGTCCCCTACTTTGCGCTATAAGGAAGCAAAGAGAATGCATCTCTGCCTCAATTGTTTGCGCAAGGGTCACGGCTTGCAGCAGTGCAAATCTGGAAGTTGCAAGCAGTGTCGTATGAAACATCATACGTTGCTCCACAAGACTCAAAGCCCGGTTCCATCCGCAGTCATTGCTGCAGACGTGAACCTCCCGCCATCGCAATCATCAGCGTTAGTTTCATGCTCAGCCTCTCCACCGTATCCTCCACCTATTCCCAATATCTCGAATGACTACGTGTTGCTAGCTACAGCCATTGTTTTGGTTGTTTGTTAGGTGCTGGTATATTCTTTGATTTGCTCAGTGCTGGGCAACTGCATTTGGCTGATACGCTGCCATCGCTCCAGAACACCAAACTTGGTTGGATTGTCTCTGGAGGGATGGCTCACACCACTAACAATCGAGTCACTCTGGCAACGGCAACAGGGACCCACGCACCAAAGGAAGACGAGGATTTTTTGTCGGATGCTGTAAAGCGTTTTTGGGAGATTGAAAATTGTTACTCATCAGAGGCAGCTGCATCGAGTGAGGACCTACTTTGCGAGCGTTTATTCAAGGAAAACTCCTCTCGTTTGGAAAATGGTCAATTTTCCGTTCGACTCTTAGCTACTGCTGGGTTTGAGGCCCTTGGCGACTCATTCTGTCTCGCTCTTCGTCGTTTCAAAGGTCTGGAGAAAAGGCTGTCAAAAAACCCCCCGCTGAAGGCTCAATATAGCGCGTTCCTTCAAGAATATCTGGATTTAAGGCACATGTCATTAGCTTCCAGAACCATAAAGTTGCCACAGTTTTTCTTGCCGCATCATTGCGTGCAAAAACTCGACAGCAGCAGTACGAAACTACGTGTTGTTTTTGATGGATCTGCAAAGACCACATCTGGGCGCTCCCTCAATGACTTATTGCTGGCTGGCCCAACGATTCAGTCAAAAATATTTAACGTACTGCTTCGGTTTAGGTTCTTCAGGATTGCACTTTGTGGGGACATCTGCAAGATGTATCGCTGTGTACGGATTTCACACCCGGATGAATATTTGCAATGCATTCTGTGGCGCGAAAGGCCTACTGATGAAATCCAGATTTACAAACTAGAGACCGTTACGTATGGAACAAAGCCCGCTGCTTTTTTGGCAATTCGTGCCATGCACCAACTATCGTACGATAAGGAGGCATCATTTCCTATAGGAGCCCCAGTCGTGAGAAGGGATTTCTACGTAGACGATCTCATATCCGGCGGGGACACCATTGAGGAAGTTAATGTGATCCGTCGTCAAGTGAAGGGGCTTCTGCAAAGAGGACAATTTCCTATACGCAAATGGTGCTCCAATGAGCCTGGAGTGCTTGAAGAGGAGCCAGCGGAGGACAGGGAAAAGCTGCTTAATTTCCATGATGGAACAGACATAGCGAAGGCCTTGGGACTCGTATGGGATCCCAACTCGGATAACCTACTGTTCAATTTTTCGAGGATCATGCCAGAAGGCCCACCTACCAAGCGAACTGTCCTCTCTTCTATAGCCAGATTTTATGATCCGCTCGGTTTGATAGCACGTATTCTTGCCAAGGCAAAAATATTCTTGCAGAGTTTGTGGAAGGTGGACTTAGGATGGGATGATGCTCTGCCTGAGCCTCTGTCGGCAGTGTGGACGGACTTGATGTCGCAATTACGCATCGTGCAAAATTTTCAGTTTCCTCGTTATGTCATGCTGCAAAACTCATCCATCCAATTGCACGCGTTCTGCGATGCTAGCATGGCCGCATATGGAGCTTGCGTTTACATAAGATGGAATAGCCATGAGAATGTAGCATCTCGCTTGCTTTGCTCAAAGTCTAAGGTAGCGCCCTTAAAAACACTAACCATACCCAAGCTGGAATTGTCCGCGGCGTTGCTCTTGGCTGAGCTCGTCGCAAGCATTAAGCAAAATCTCGCATCTTCCTGTGATATCCATTGTTGGTCAGATTCAACTATTGTGTTGTCTTGAATACGTGAGGCCCCATCAAACTTTAACGGTTTTGTCTCCAACAGAATTGCGCAGATCCAGGAGGACCAAGGAAATGAAGTGGCATCACGTTCCAACGGATCTTAACCCAGCAGATGTCGTTTCGAGGGGATGCTCTCCAGAGGAGCTCTTGGATTTGGAATTGTGGCTAAATGGACCATCATACCTTTTATCGGACTCCTCAGAATGGCCTACCCAAGCTCCACAAATTGTAGACCTACCGGAGCGCCGACAGAACGCATTGGTTGGATCATGTGTAAAGGACCTCTCATGTGACAGCAAGTACACAAACTCGTTTGGCAAGCTACAACGTGTCTTTGGATATATTTATCGTTTTATCTCCCTTCGAAGCAAGGAGTACGTTCGGTCTGGTGCCAGGCTCACTGTGCAGGACCTTACCGGCGGCACTCGTCTTTTGATAAAGAGTATCCAGCAAGTTAATTTCGCGGAGGAGCTCGCTGCACTCAAAGCCAACAGGGCACTTCCTGCCAAGAGCAAGTTGCTTTCGTTGCGCCCGATGCTCGGTGGTGACGGACTGCTTCGTGTAGGCGGAAGGCTACAAAATTCAAATATGGTTTACGATGCATCCAATATTGCTGCCAAAGGGTCATCCGGTTACGAAGGCAATTATAACTTTCTATCATGAAAGGTTTTTGCATGCTGGTCCACAGGCTTTACTTGCATCGCTTCGCCAAAAATATTGGCCCGTTGGAGGGCGAAAACTAGTTACAAGCGTCACAAGCAAATGCGTACGGTGTTTTCCGGCAAAGCCAAGCTTGGCTGAGCACGTGATGGGAGACTTGCCAACGGATCGCGTCCGACCGAACCCCGCATTCCACACGACTGGAATCGATTTTTGTGGGCCTTTCTATCATAAGGCTGATGTTCGAAACCCTGCAAATGCTACATTGCAATATTTGTTTGGTTTTCAACAAAGGCCACGCATTTGGAGGTCGTCAAGGATCTAACCACAGCCTCATTCATCGCAGTATTAAGACGCTTCATCAGATAACGGATAACGGAACTAATTTCGTGGGTGCAAGAAATGAGCTACTGGAGCTCAAGGAGCTTTTCAACAGCGAGCCAACCGTCTCCGTCATCGCTTCATCTTGCCTAAACGATGGAATCGACTGGAAATTTATCCCTCCTCGTTCTCCTCACTTTGGCGGGCTATGGGAGGCGGCTGTCAAGTCGGCAAAAATCCACTTCTATTGAGTCGTTGGCGCAACAGTGCTGACTCTTGAAGAGCTTCGCACTCTCGTATATGAGATTTCTGCCATTCTTAACTCTCGACCACTTTATCCAATTTCAGAAGACCATGACAGTCTAGATGTGCTTACTCCAGCTCACTTTCTAAAAGGCTCGAGCTTCACTACGTTTCCAGAACCGGACATCACACATCTCAACGCTAGCCGTCTAAATCGTTGGCAGCAGGTGTCTCAAATGCAACAAAACTTCTGGCGAAAGTGGAGCATGGAGTATCTGTCTTTGTTGCAAGAGAGGACCAAGTGGAGAGACTCTACGTCAAACATAAGAATTGGGAGTGTTGTCCTTTTAAAGGATGAAAACATGCCAGCCCTTAAATGGCTGCTTGGCCGTGTCGAGGAGGCCATACCAGGCAAGGATGGAATCATCAGAGCGAACAGCGACGGGTCTAATGAAGAGAGCCGTTGCGAAGCTAGCCGTTCTGCCCGATATTGGATCAATTGAAAGCCATGTTCTTTCAACGGGGGGAGGATGTTCGGAGCACAGCGACGTAAATTAAATTAAAGTAAATGCCATCGAGCACAATTGTTTGTTTGTTTTGCCTTCTATGTTATCTGCTTCCATAAGCGCTCTCCCCGCAAAAGCTCGCACTCTGAGTTTATCTGCGTGCGCTCTTTCTTGAGATCAGAGCTTTCGGCCGCTGCAGCGGGGCCGCAATGATGAAGAAGGCCAGTGAAGCTCCGATCACCAGCAAACAATAAAGCACGACTTAATGATTTCTAGCAAACCCAAACTAGTGCCTTATTAATTTAAATATTGGAATACAGGTGATATATTCGATATCTACCTCTAACAAAAAAAACTAAAAACGCAGAATCATAGATCATAGATTATTATAGCTACAATGAAGAAAACCGTTTCGAAAGTCATCATTCCCTCTCGCTCTCTCTCACACACGACCCTGTCTGTTTTGCCTATTCGTTTAAATGAGCGCTTAGTTCTCAGAGACTATAAGAGCTGGAGCAACCAAACTTTCTATCCAAGCTCCTGTGATATCAAACCAGCACAAGCGTATTTCAAAATTTTGCCACGCCCCTTTCGCCCCCACAAAGGACGAAAATCTGTGGAATCCACAATTTTTAAGATAAATGAAAATCAAAAACGCAGAATCATAGGAAATTACCATATCTACCAGATTGCCGAAGATGGATCAGGTCGGAACAATATTATGGCCAGAAGAAACAAATTAAATTTCAGTGGCTACCAACGCCTGCCAAGCTCTGACTCATTCCCTCTCGTTCTGTCGCAAACATTTTTACGTCTCAAATATGTAGTTTTACATGTCATGTTGAAATATAGAAGCAGATGTAAAAAGTATATGCAAACAAAATCGGAAACATGTATAATATTCCAAAAATTTTCTTCACTTTTTGAAATATTATTTTTTGCCCAAAATTTAATTCGTCCCTTTTGCGAACATATAATAAATTGCATAAATCGCAAGCTCATATATGTACGTACATATATACTGACTGAGTACCGGGTATAAGGTAAAGCCGCGGCCTTTGCCGCGGCTCACAACGTTCCCCCTCGTTTGATCTAAATTCATGATAAATCGGGGTCTACCCATGACAATTTTTGTGAATTTTGGAGAGGTTGTCAACGTACCTAACATGTACCTTCATCTATTTCAGAATTGATTTGTATGTGAACATCGGATCTGCAGAAAATTGCAACGATTCGACAATATATAATAATTCGAGCCTTGCACAACAGATCGAAGCGTCGGCAATATTGGAGGAAAAACACAACAGCCCCATTAATGGGAATTCGGTTATGCTTAATTTAAGTGAGCAGATCTGCCATTGCAAAACAAATAAAACTAATTAAAAATGTTTAAAACTTCATTTCATTCTTTTTATTTATTCGCATTCTTCTCCCGAAGGAATTATAGCATTTATAGCCAAAAATTGAGCGTGTGCTATAGAAAAACCTTCTAACTCCTAGCCATTTATCGATATTTTTATTAAAAAAAATATCACAGTTGCAACCCAGAGCCCAATGAGCAAAGACGTGTAACTACTACAGCGCTTAACAAACATCCACAGCAGCAAACGCTTATCAGCAAATCGCAATTCGGTGACAAACAAACAAGTGCACAAAGAAGACACAAAAGAATTTACACAACCAAAAATATGAATAGCTACCGTACAACGAAAACTAGGGGCTCGCCGCCCGTGAGTTAAAATGATCCCACCCGACAAAAACAAATTATTTACAAAAAACGATAACTCCCTTAATGATCAAAAATTTATAATAATTAACAGAAGTGACAAACAATCATTTGAAAACAAACACCCATTTAATTTTAAAAAAATCTATTGACTACATCTGCGGAGGTGCAGTTGAAACGTGCAAAAAAACAAGAGCCGGTACATTATTAATACAAACAAAAAATTCCTCTCAAGCTACAAAACTATTAAAAATAACTAAAATCGGAGATCTGGATCTCCTCAAAAGGCCTAATCAAATCAAGAGAACTCATTAGCATTTCAGAAAGCGAAATACTAAACGAGCTAAAATCCCAAGAAGTTGTAGAAGTATACAAATGGAAAAGGTTTCTAAACAATGTAGAAACTATAACCGGGCAACTAAGCTTGACGTTCGCTACCCCTAATCTCCCCGATAAAATAATGATCGGCTAAGAGGTAGTACGCGTAATACCTTACATACCACAACCTCTACGCTGCAAAAAATGTCTTCGTTTCGGACACCCAAGACCCGCTTGCAAACAAGTAGAACCCACATGCAACAAGTGTTCAAAATCACACACATATCCCGAAGAATCATGCGACGTAGAACCCAACTGCATCAACTGCAATAACAGACACAAATCCACCGATTGTACATTCCCAGCTTACAAAAAACAATACGAACTAACTACTATTAAAATCTTGGAAAAAGTCGACCATAAAACAGCACTCACAATATATAACAACAGCATAGCACAATCAATTAACCAATAAACATTTGCCCACACACTGACCAACCCACAACCTAACAATCTTGCAACCAACAAGGAAACAAACGAACCATAAAACCACCCACCACCATCAAGACATCCGAAAAAACACTACAACATCCTACCAATGCCGAACAAAATACTCCCGGGATCTCTAAAAAACCATACAGGTCACCCATAACCTATGACATAGACATTTTAATGGACACACAAACCAACAGCGAACCCAGTCAACACATTTCAACTGCATCAGACCGAATACTTTGAAGCCATAACAAAGAAAAAACCAACATACTAATCAAACCAATCTATTAATCTATTAAAACACCCCCAACCACAACCAACAACATAAATTACATATGACAATAAAAGTAATACAATGGAACATAAAAGGTTATGTAAACAACTACAACCAACTACTTATCATAATTAAAAAACATTCTCCACACATCATATACCTCCAAGAAACACACATACAATACACAAACCACCTACCCATACCAATTAATTACAAATTAATCTCAAACACCGCGTCGAACAGATTTGGTGGAGTAGCACTTCTAATTCACACATCAATACAACATACACAGAGAAATACAAACATCATCAACTATAGAAAAGCTAATGCCATTTTAAAAAGAGAAATAAAATTAAGAAAAAAAGAAGCAACAAACATCTATAAATCTATACATCTTAATCCAATAAAACAGATTCATTGCCTAACAAATCCATCCAACAACATAACTAACCCAAAGGAAATAGCCAACACTCTTGCAAAACACTGGTTCGATTTCTCCAAGGACTACAACCTTAGCACAAACTTCCAAACTCACAAATACAAAGCCACAGTCATAAACTACACCATATCCATATCAGCAGAAGAAATTGAAGAATTAATTACAAAAACAGAATTTCACATAGCTTTACAATCTCTAAAAGGCTCAACACCAGAACTCAACAGAATTTCCTAACCCATCATAAAAAACAGCGATCCAATAATCCAAGCTCGAATTATCAATCAATTCAACTAAATCTTCAACAACTACATACTACAGTCATACAAAACAAGCCTCGTCATACCCATACTGAAACCTAAAAAGGATAAAACGGATATCTCTTCCTACAGACCCATCTCGCTAAACTGTTGCATTGGAAAAGTGCTGGATAAAATCATTGCTAAAAGATTGTGGTGGTTTCTAACCCATAATAGACTTTTACACCCAAACCAATTTGGATTAAAGAAAGGAAAATCGACTTCAGACTGTCTACTTTACGTAGACCATCTTATCACGAAGTCACTCAACTCAAAAAAACACATCTCACTCATCTCTTGTGAGCATGTTACAATAATAATAATGTCAATAATAGATCAACATTTGGAATGGAAATGCGGAAAAAAAAATTAAATACATCCAAAACTTTATGAAAAACAGAAAAATTACAGTGAAAACAGGAAAAAACACATCGGCTATACATCCTCTTAAAAACGGAATTCACAGACATAGAAAATTGGTGCACCTACTCAGGAGCATCCCTCTCACCAACAAAATGTCAACATTTACAGATATGCAGAAGGCGGAACTGCAACTGTGTAGTTACCTGCAACAATAGCACCATCATAACCAATACAACATCACTCAAAATACTCAGAGTGTGGATCTATTAACGTAATTGATCCTTAATGTAACAAGAGCAATATTAATCTCGAAAATCGACTACGGACTACACATTTGCGGACACACACCAAAAAACAAGCTAAACTAATTAAAAACCACCATTAACTTAGCAATCCGGAAAACACTAGGAGCGTTTCACACTACACCGATCTACAACATATTGTACGAAACCAACACACCAACAATAGAACAAAAACGAGATCACTTAACAGCAAAACTTTTTAAGTCTCTAATACATTCCAAAGACACCCCAATACATAAATTCATAAAAGCGACTGTACACTTGGTACAGAAACATTAACACCAACAACACACACACATCCCATTACTCAAACTTAATACAGCAACAAACAAAGCGACTCGACCAAACAAAATTCACCAGACTCCGACTGGTTCACACAAAACTTACGCACAAGCACTAAATGGATCCCACAGCGTCACGAAACTGCCCGATCTGCCAGTCACATACTCCAGCAACCATGGAGCACATCCTCAACTTATGCCCTGCAACTACCCAAATTAAACAAAAAATATTTAAAAATCTAAAGATCACTCAATATCTAAGTAATCCATCCACAGAAAACATCAAACTAATAATATAATACCTAAAAGAAACATATATACCACGAAATCTAAACTTAATCAAATTTAAAACATAACATATATCTGTACATATCATAGCTTTAAAACTTATACATATCTAATTAACCCTGTAGTCGATGGCCCTGGCAGCTAGCACGATATAAGGGCAAAAAATAATATTTCAGAAAATGTGTAAGGAAGTTCCTGTCTCAGGCCGGGGTACAGCCTCTCAGTCTGTCCAAGGCCCGGTCCCTATACAGAATTATTTGTATTAGGGGACCATAGAGAGGGATCGGACGGACGAAGTGTAGGGGAGGGACGGGTGGCGCGTGCACTCCGCGCGGTGCCGACGTTTGCCGTGGTCGGGGCCTCGACCAGGGGTGTGCTATGGGATGGCGTAGTTGGTGGGGATCCGGCACGCGCGCAGCCTGCAGGAGGTAGTACCCTCCACTCGTGGCCAGCGAAGGCGGCGCCGGGTACCCCGGGCCTGGGCGTGGGCGCGTGTTGCGGCTGGTGTGGCTGTTTGGGGGGCCGGGGTACACGGGGCACGTGGTCGGTGGTACCCCCACTGGTAGCTAGCGAGTATGGCGCCGCATACCCCTCGGCCTGGGTACAGGCGCGGGAGGCGTGCTGCGTGTGGTGTGGCCGAGTTGGTGTGCCGGGATGGAAGGGAAAGGGGATGGAAGGGGGAGCTTTCAACGGGAAGGGGCGACCACCGGCTTGGCAAATCGCGTGGCGTCCGCGTACACGATTGCCCAGCGGTGATCCCCGAGGATGAGGAAAGGCTACGAGGAGGTAGTTCTACGGGAGGGGAATCTCAGTCCGTGGAAGTCGTGGCATCCGCGTACAACTCCACTGGCTGAGTTCCCGCCATGCAAAGGGAATATTAATTCGGCACCCAATACGGGAAAAGGGGTGGGTTAAGAATCGAGGGCTTGCGGGCTATAGTATTAAATGATCGATGTATATATATAAAATTCCAAAATCTTCTGCTAATATTTCACTTTATTTGTCTGATTCCTGTAACTATTATTTTTATTCTTAGGGGTCCCTGTCGCACCTAGCTTCCCTTCCCTAGCTCGCTTACGCGAGGCCAGCTTACCCGCTGTCTCCTCCCGGCATCCTGGCTGTCGTTGATCCTGGCTGCTGGCACTGTTAAAAACTACTTTGTGACCGCGCACTTCTGCTTTTCTTGGCTGCTCAAAATCGACTCCCGTATCCATTTTTCGGCCGGCCACTCCAGGCCTCCCGGCTCGAGCCTCTGCCTGTAGCCTCTGCCGGCGTTTGTCGCTTGTCGTCGCGTAGGTGATCGACGCTCGCTCTCTGCTGTCTCTGCTCTCTCTGCCACTCTCGGCTGCGGCTCCTGTTTACCGTTACTTGGGTGTCGGGGTATTGCGTTGTCGCTGATGGTATTGCGTCGGTGATGCTCTATACGGTTCTCGTCGGTGATGCTCTATACGGTTCTCGTCGGTGATGCTCTATACGGTTCCCGTGAACCGCACCCCCCTCCCGTGCAAATAACTCGACTTGGTTGTTGATCCTTACTATCTTAATCTATTATTATGAACTATATACTACATACTAGAGAAAACAAAAATCAAAAATAACAAAATATTCATTGGGGTGTCTGGAAAAGAAAATAGTCAACAAATATCCAAGTGGGTTTTTTGTGAGCGGCTCTGCCCCTTCACACTCCCTTCCTACTTCGGGGGACGGATAGAAATAAAAACCTGGCCGCCCCGGTTGATCGAGACCTTAAAGGTGCGACCTTCGTGCTCCTCGATATGCCGGGTTCGGGGTCCGTCTTCCCGGTCTTGTTGGTGCCGTCTCACGCTGTCCTGCAACGCCGTGGGTATCCGTTGGTCCGGCGTCTCCACACGCCACTCTTCCGGCGCCACTGGCCACTCCTGTTCGTCCTGAAGCTCGTTCAGGGCTGGGACTTCTTGGAACAGATCCAGCAGTCCGCCCACGGCCTCCTCGTCGAGCTCCAGAGATGTGCTGTTCCTGGAGGTGTTGAGCTCTGCTTCGCTGCCTGGGTGGTCCGAGGGCTGCACTAGTGGTGGGTCAATGAGCTCGTCGGCGCTTCCCTCGTTGGCCTCTGGACTTTCCCGAGGGTCTGCTTCCTTTTCGGGTTCGGGGGACCGTCCTTCGGCAGGAGAAGGTGTCGGTGATTCCCAGTCGAACCAGGGCAGGTCGATGCCGGACTCGATACTGGTGCGCTCTGGTGTGGTGTCGTCATCGCCGAGTAATGGGCGCCAGCGTGGAATGGTTTCGGTGGAGGTGGTTTCGCCCTCCCCGCAGCTTATCCCTGATGAGGATTCTGGCCTCTCGGGGGACGGACCGCGTGCGATTTCTTCTGGTGGGGGACCGACATGTATGTCCGGGGATGCCCTGACCTCCACTAGGTTTTCTCCGGCGTTCCGCCTTTCTCCTCTTTCCATCCATTCTCGGATGTACTGGTCCCTGGCGTCCATCAAAGGCAGGGAACCGTCCTGGCCTGGGTCTTCGCCGGAGCTGATGTCGGAGTACTGGGGCTGATCTGGACTACTGGTCCGGCGTTTAGTTCTAGCCAGCTCCCGCGCCTTGTTGAACCGCCCATCGCGGAGTACTTCCTCATCGCTTTCGCTGCTGTCCCATCCCGGTCAATGGCTCCACCGCGGCTCGGCGTCCACCGGGGCGTCAAAGTCCTCATCCCTCATCCGCGCTGCTTGTCGGGGATATGCCCAGGGATGGAGCCGACTCTAGCCCGTGGTGGGGGGTGGGGGTGACTTGAGCCGTTTTGGATACAGTCTGGCCCGCCGCTCGTATTCATGCCGTGAGACCTCGTGCGGTGGTGTCGACGGTGGGGTCCCTAAGCCTGCTTCTTTCGTGGTTCGGTTCTTTGGGTGCCTCTGCAGGATCTGTGCAAGCTGTTGGCTTATTTTCTGCAGCCGTACCAACTCCTCACTGAGGGCTTGGTTGGCGGCCCGCAGCTCGTCGAGATCATCTCGCGATTCCTCTGGGCGTAGTCCTTGCCATGGGTTGTTGGCGGCAGTGACTTGGTCTCCAGTCGCGTGGAGGTGCTGTAGGGCTTCGCGGGACGTGGAGGGTCCGTCAAACCGCTCGGAGGGGCTGATGGTGGTGCCGAGTAGTGGTTTCGCCGTAGCGGGTAGGGCTGGGGTCCCGGTGTGGTGGTGGTGCTGGGCCCTGATGTTGGCCTGATACTCTCGGCACGCTTCGGCGAACGCGTTCTGGTGGGCTATGGTCCCGTGTGTACCCTGGACTGGTGTGGGCTCTGTGGCGTTGCTCGCTCTGGTCGAGGTGAGTCCTGCTGCGGGGATGTGTTGTGCCTCGGGGGGCATCTCTGTGGGGGACGTGCTTCTAGGGTGTCCTCTCTGACCACATGGTGCCTCTGGCGGCTGGGCGTCGTTTGGTCTGGCGTGGTTCTTGTCGAATTGTCTAAGGGGAGAAACTTTTGGAGATCAGATCCTGCCTAGCTAATGTTCCCTTGTACCTGGTCCTACCTATAGGTGCGACTTACAATTTGTGAGGGTTATCGTCATATACAATGTGATGTGTACACTTAAAATTATACAATGCCATGGCTTAGGTCTAGTCCCTTAAGGGGAGTTATACTGGGCTTACTGTGACTGTTGCAGTGGTTGCCCCTTGCGGGGCGAGGACATTAGGGCAGCGCACTACTCGAAGTGGCCCTCATGAACTCGCGTGTGCGTGGGCTCGTCCGCCCGGTTCGTCTTCTGCTTCTGTATCCTCGTGGTTGTTGCGGTCATCGTCGTCTTCGTAGAAGGCCTTGAGATCGGCCAGCCCGGCGGTTCGTCGCTGCCGTCCTGTGTGCTGTTGTAGGCGTACTATGTTCGGGGAGAGGAACCGGAGTACTCGGTACGGTCCTTCGTACTTGGGTGCCAGTTTTGCAGCGAAGTTGTCGGCCGCTTTGGAGAGGTGGTGTTGTCGTAGCATGACGAGTGTTCCGATTGTGGGTCTCCATTCACGTCGTCGAAGGTTGTATGGCCGTCCCTGGTGTGGTGATGCGCGTTGGGTATTTTGCCGCACCACTTGGAAGATGTCACGTAGTCTCGTAGCTTTGTCGAAGGGTGCTTCCATGTCTTCGCCTAGGCCTGGAGTTGTTTCTTCGTATAGCGCTCCGGGTAACCGGGGCTCACGTCCGAGGACGAGGAACGCTGGGCTGAACCCCGTCGTGTCGGAGGTGCTGCTGTTGATCGCCAGGCTGAGTTCGGGAAGTAGATCGTCCCACGTCCGCTGGTCTCCGTCGATGTATTGTGCAATCATGGTTTTGATTGTCCGGTTAGCCCGCTCAGTTGGATTCTGCTGTGGGGTATAGGGAGCCGTGTGTTCCAGTTCTATTCCGGCCAGCTTGCAGAAGTGTCGAAAAGAGCGACTCGTAAACTGGGTACCATTGTCGCAAACGAGCCTTCTGGGGTCACCGAATCGACCCAGAATTCTTTCTCGAAACGCCTTTTCCAGCAGAGCAGTGGTGGCTTTGCGCAGGGGGACCAGTTCTACCCACTTACTAAAGGCGTCGAAGAACACCAATAGCATGGTATTCCCGTGTTTGGATCGCGGCAAAGGACCCACGAAGTCGGCGCAGAGGATGTCAAGTGGTCCTTGAGCCTGACGTGTCAGCATTTGTCCAGCCGGTTTGACTTGACTCACCTTGAATCTTTGGCAACTGACACATCGTCGGATGTAGCGGGCGACATCTCGGTAGAGTCCAGGCCAGTAGTACCGCTGGATAATCCGGGTGGTCGTCTTCCTGATTCCCAGGTGACCCGCTGTCGGATGATCGTGGCATTCCTCTAGTACTCGGTGTCGGTGGTTCTTGGCTACACATAATTTCCACTGGATGGGGTCCTCCTCAACTGATCTGTTACTGGCCTGTTTGTAGATCTGTCCATTTTCTATGATAAAATCTGACAACTTCTCGGGTTGTTCCTGGATCCGTTTGTATAGCCGTCTCAGCCATGGACATGTGTTTTCTTCTTCTTCGGCGCGTTGCAATGACTCCACTGGTTGTCGTGAGAGGCTGTCGGCCACGACATTCTGGCTTCCTCGTCGATAGTGGATATCGAACTGATATTGTTGAAGTTCCAATGCCCATCTGGCTGGCGTAGGCGATGGCGGCTGGCGTAGGCGATGACCCGCTCTTCTCCCGCTATCTGCTGTGTCAATACGGCTCCGAGGCCGTACGCACTGGCGTCTGTCTGCAGAACGAATCGCTCGTTGAAATCCGGGCAAGCTAGCACTGGTGCCTGAGTCAATTTTTCCTTCAGCGTTTCGAAAGCCTGCTGCTGATCCTCTGTCCAAGCCCAGTTTTGGTCCTTTTTCAGGAGGGTGGTCATTGGCTGCACTATGGTGGCGAAGTTGGGGACGAAACGACGATACCATGAGGCCATTCCGATGCAACGCCGCAGCTCCTTTAACGTGGTGGGTGGTGTCAGTCCTTGGACTGCGATGACTTTCTCGGGGTCGGTGTGAATGCCGTGTTCGCTGATCACATGTCCGAGGTAAACCAGGCTCTTCTTGAAGAAACTGCATTTGTTTCGGTTCAGCCTAAGATTGGCCTCTCGCAACCTTCGGAAGACTTCTCGCAAGTTCTTGATGTGCTCCTCTAGGCTTGACCCGATGACAATGATATCGTCCAAATATGCAAAGGCATATGGCTGCATGTCGGGCCCGATGACGCTGTCCAAAGCTCGTTGAAAAGTCGCTGGTGCTGAGTGAAGGCCAAATGGCATGACCTTCCAGTGGAAGAGCCCCCGGCCCGGCACGGTGAATGCGGTGGCTTCTCTGCTACTCTCGGCTACCGGGATTTGCCAGTATCCATTCTTCAGATCCAATGTTGAAATATAATTGGCGTTCCGGAGCCTCTCCAGGATGTGGGTGATGCGTGTTAGTGGGTATGCGTCTGGCACGGATCGAGCGTTTAGTTGTCGATAGTCCACGCACATACGCATCTCTCCGGTCTTCTTTCCCACCAGTACGATTGGGGCACTGTGAGGGTTCCTGGAGGGCTCGATTCGTCCGTCTCGAAGTAGTTCTGTCACTTGTGCATCGATGATCTTCTGCATGGCGGGATTCTTCGGAAAGTATCGTTGTTTCACGGGCTTGTCGTCTCGCATGGTAATGGTGTGCTCGGCAATGTGCGATATCCCGCTCACCCTTCAAACTTCGCCAATTCTTCCTCCAGGAATTTTGCTGCTTCAGGCGTGGGGGGCTGCGTGGGGACTGGATCTGGCTGCCATGGAGAGAGTTCCTCTAGTTCCATGGCGGTGACAGCTGCTAGAATGGCACTGTCGTAGTCATACTGGTCGTTCGTTCGAAAGGGGTTCTTCTTTCGTGCTGTGTTTGCGCGTGGTGTACGGAAAGGGTTCCTTTTTGCGTCGGCTAGGGGTTCTAGGTCGTAGCTCCATTTTGCCAGCGCCCTGCGTTTGCGGGGGAGTTGGGCTGGCCTGGTCGCTGTAGATGGTCTCGACGCTAGTGGAGTGCCGTCGGGGCTTAGCGTTAAGGTTTTTCGTTTCCTGCCTTGGGTGAAGTCCTTGGTCAACAGGGCACGTTTTCCCCAGGTGTCCGTGTTGCTCTGCTGCTCTGCAGGAGGTGCCTTGGTCGACGAGGCGCGTATGCTCGTCGACGCTAAGGTTCCCGCGCTGTGTCGTGGCTGTGTTGAGGATCCCTTGGTCAACAAGGCGTGAGTGCTCGTTGACGCCAAGGTGTCCGTGTTTCTTTGCTGCTCTGCAGGAGATGCCTTGGTCGACGAGGCGCGTATGCTCGTCGACGCCAAGGTTCCTGCGCTGTGTCGTGGCGGTGTTGAGGATCCCTTGGTCAACGAGGCGTGAGTGCTCGTCGACGCCAAGGTGTCCGTGTTTCTCTGCTGCTCTGCTTGGTTTGGGCTATTGCCTGAAAGGATGGTCGACCCGCTTGGAGCCGCCGTGTTTCCGGTAGTCGGGGGTCGAGGGCTGTGGTCGTCTTCGGGATCGGCGAACGTGACTTTGCGTGACTGTGGCGATGCGACTGCTGTTGGTGGAAAGCCGGGAGGCTGGCGTAACTTTAGTTGTAGGTATGCCCTTCCACAGTGGATCCTGGCGCGGATACCACAAAGGAAGTCGAGACCCAGGATGACATCGTCCAGCACTGTTGACAGAACTAGCAGTGATACCTGGGTCTTATGTCCTTCCGAGTTCCGTCCGCCAGGCTGATCCTGGTCCTCACTTCTCGTCGATTTTCAGCAGTTCCCAACTCTTCGGCCACCCTTTGACTGACGAACGACCGAGTTGCTCCAGTGTCAAGAGTCGCCGAGAAGGCTCTCCCATTGATGGTCACTAGAGCTGCGATCCTTCCTCCGACCATGCTCAATGGGTGAGGGACTCCGGGACCTGAGTGCGTGTCTCCGCCCGTGTCCCTACCGGGCGGAGACTCGATCCGTTTCCCGACTCGGTCTTCCGGCAGCAGTAGATGGTCCTGATATTTCGGTGGCCACAATCCCAACAGAAAAGCTTCCGCCGATTGGTGCATGCTTGGCTGAAGTGTCCTACCTCCCCACAGTTTCGGCATGCTCGACTCACATCGATTGGCCGTTCTTCCTCTTGATTGATCACTCGCGCAACTCCATTCGATGTCCCGTTTGTGATGCCTCGCGCCGTTGTGGTTTCGTTACTGGAGTACGTTGCGCGGGGCCGATGGGTTGGTCCGGTTCCGCTGCTACGAGGGGAATCACGGTCTCGTGCAGTCTCGTACGCTGCGACGAGCTGGGTGAGCTCTGTAAGGGAATTGAAGTCCTATCTTCTGGTATGCATTTGGTACTCCGGTCGGAGATTCTCGTAGATTCGATCCAGTTCCTGCTCCCGCGTGAACTTGGCACGCTGCATCATCAGTCGTAGTTCTATCATATAGTCCCTGAAGGATTCTCGGGGCTTTTGTTTCCGGCTCCGGATGGTGTCTTCCAAGCGTTGGAAGTATCGGGGTGGTAAGGAAAAGTCCAGAAATTCCTTGCGAAAATCTGTCCAACTCTGACCCTGCATCTGAAAGGTCCGGAACCATCCTTCAGCTTTACCTGTCAGGAGTCCCGAGATAGCCCGAGGCAGCTGTTCTGAGCTCCCGCCGTAGGATTCGACTCGCTCCTCCAGTCGCTCGATAAAAGCCAGTGGGTCCGTCTGACCATTAAAGGTGAGTCCCCACTTCCTGAGCTTGTCCGCCAGGAGAGAGTATGAAATCTCTCCACACCCTGGGCGAAATGCTCGTTGGGCCGGGAGACTACGTGCTTGGTCGGGATCGCCGTTCGATGACGGATCCGTCACCACTGTCCGGGGTCCGATGCTACTGGACACGGGACGTCTGTGCTCGTGGCTTGGCTCGGGTATGACCCCAAGAGGCTGCCCTGAAAGGGTACGTGATTGGTCGTAGCCCGATGACGCTGTAGCCGGGTGGTTCCTTGGTCCGGTGCTGGATCCTCGGCTCGTACTGGGCAGATTCGGTATGACCAGTCGTTGGACTCCTTGACGCGGAGGGTTATCATCTGTGGCCGGTGTGCTGCCCTCGGAACCCTGGGTAGTGATGTTTAGTTCCGGCACTGCCAGTTGAAGTTTCTGCTCATCCATGTATTCCTCCCTCTTTGCTCGAGTCTCAGGCCCTGGTGATGTGGCTGGGCTTCGATGCTCCCTGGGACTCGGAATGTTCCCGAAGTGCGAGTTCAATTCGTCCAGCCTCGCCTGTACTTCCTCGGAGTGTCCGCCCCGTCCAATGAAATTTGTGGTATAACAGGACACTCGGCGTGACACTGGATTCAGGGATCCTGGGCCAGGATATGTTTCTCAGCGTTCGTGTACGAGGCGTGGCACTGGGATCAGGGATCCTTTGAAAGGATATGCAGTGGCTGGACACGGGGCGCGGCACTGAATTCAGGGATCCTGGGTCAGGATATGTTTCTCAGCGTTAGTGTACGAGGCGCGGCACTGGGATCAGGGATCCTTCGAAAGGATATGCAATGGCTGGACACGGGGCGCGGCACTGGATTCAGGGATCCTGGGTCAGGATATGTTTCTCAGCGTTCGTGTACGAGGCGCGGCACTCGGATCAGGGATACTTGCTGGTCTTTTGTAGTCTTGGGCGTGATGCTTCCTGGTCGAAGGCTCGGACTTGATTCTCCCTCCTGGGCTCGGACTCCTCCTTTTATTGCTGCTACCAAGCTTTTTCTCAGAGGGCTCTGCTGCCGAGCGAAGCCCTCTCTCTCCTCTGCTGTCACCTTGTCGCTGTGTCGTCGTGTCGCCGTGTCGCCGCTGCCCGCGTTAGGGATGCTGGGCGCCCTCTCTTGAGGGGAAACCAGCCTCGGCTGTATTTGAACCAGAGAGTGAAGATTGGTGCTCTGCTCCTGTTTTCCTATGCCTGATGCTGCTGTCGCTGCTGCTGTCTGCCCACGCTTGGTTTGATGGCACAACCTTGTGGCCGGGCTACGTGGCCCCGTGATACCGCTACTATTCTGCTGCTCTGGTTACTGTACTTTTCGGCTTTCTGACTTGCCCGGGGTTCCGCAGGGCGCGGAGGGCGTTTTTCAGCTTAGAAATTCGGGGGGTGGGGGTTCGATGCTTAGTTATGCCTGCCACTCGCTACATCACTTATTTCCGAACTACCTCTTCCCCGATCCGCTCTCAGGTCCCTGCTCGGGCGCCATCTGTAAGGAAGTTCCTGTCTCAGGCCGGGGTACAGCCTCTCAGTCTGTCCAAGGCCCGGTCCCTATACAGAATTATTTGTATTAGGGGACCATAGAGAGGGATCGGACGGACGAAGTGTAGGGGAGGGACGGGTGGCGCGTGCACTCCGCGCGGTGCCGACGTTTGCCGTGGTCGGGGCCTCGACCAGGGGTGTGCTATGGGATGGCGTAGTTGGTGGGGATCCGGCACGCGCGCAGCCTGCAGGAGGTAGTACCCTCCACTCGTGGCCAGCGAAGGCGGCGCCGGGTACCCCGGGCCTGGGCGTGGGCGCGTGTTGCGGCTGGTGTGGCTGTTTGGGGGGCCGGGGTACACGGGGAACGTGGTCGGTGGTACCCCCACTGGTAGCTAGCGAGTATGGCGCCGCATACCCCTCGGCCTGGGTACAGGCGCGGGAGGCGTGCTGCGTGTGGTGTGGCCGAGTTGGTGTGCCGGGATGGAAGGGAAAGGGGATGGAAGGGGGAGCATTCAACGGGAAGGGGCGACCACCGGCTTGGCAAATCGCGTGGCGTCCGCGTACACGATTGCCCAGCGGTGATCCCCGAGGATGAGGAAAGGCTACGAGGAGGTAGTTCTACGGGAGGGGAATCTCAGTCCGTGGAAGTCGTGGCATCCGCGTACAACTCCACTGGCTGAGTTCCCGCCATGCAAAGGGAATATTAATTCGGCACCCAATACGGGAAAAGGGGTGGGTTAAGAATCGAGGGCTTGCGGGCTATAGTATTAAATGATCGATGTATATATATAAAATTCCAAAATCTTCTGCTAATATTTCACTTTATTTGTCTGATTCCTGTAACTATTATTTTTATTCTTAGGGGTCCCTGTCGCACCTAGCTTCCCTTCCCTAGCTCGCTTACGCGAGGCCAGCTTACCCGCTGTCTCCTCCCGGCATTCTGGCTGTCGTTGATCCTGGCTGCTGGCACTGTTAAAAACTACTTTGTGACCGCGCACTTCTGCCTTTCTTGGCTGCTCAAAATCGACTCCCGTATCCATTTTTCGGCCGGCCACTCCAGGCCTCCCGGCTCGAGCCTCTGCCTGTAGCCTCTGCCGGCGTTTGTCGCTTGTCGTCGCGTAGGTGATCGACGCTCGCCCTCTGCTGTCTCTGCTCTCTCTGCCACTCTCGGCTGCGGCTCCTGTTTACCGTTATTTGGGTGTCGGGGTATTGCGTCGTGCGATTTCTCGAACGTTCTGCTGCTGTTGCTGCTCTCTCTCCCTCTCTCGGCTGCGGCTCCTGTTTACCGTTACTTGGGTGTCGGGGTATTGCGTTGTCGCTGATGGTATTGCGTCGGTGATGCTCTATACGGTTCTCGTCGGTGATGCTCTATACGGTTCTCGTCGGTGATGCTCTATACGGTTCCCGTGAACCGCACCCGCCTCCCGTGCAAATAACTCGACTTGGTTGTTGATCCTTACTATCTTAATCTATTATTATGAACTATATACTACATACTAGAGAAAACAAAAATCAAAAATAACAAAATATTCATTGGGGTGTCTGGAAAAGAAAATAGTCAACAAATATCCAAGTGGGTTTTTTGTGAGGGGCTCTGCCCCTTCACAAATGAAGTAAAATCATTTTTGGAATATTATACATGTTTCCAATTTTGTTTGCATATGCTTTTTAGATCTTCTTCTACATTTCTACATGTATAACTACATATTTGAGACGTACAAGTGTTTGCAAGAGAGAGAGAGGGAATGAGTCAGCGCTTGGCAGGCGTTGTGTAGCCACTGAAATTTAATTTGTTTCTTCTGGCCATAATATTGATCCGATCTGATCCAGATTCGGCAATCTGGTAGATATGGTAATTTTTCATGATTCTGCGTTTTTGGTTTTCATTTATCTTAAAAATTGTGGATTCCACAGATTTTCGTCCTTTGTGGGGGCGGAAAGGGGCGTGGCAAAACTTTAAAATACATTTGTGCTGAATTGATATCACAGGAGTTTGCATAGAAAGTTTGGTTGCTCTAGGCTTTATAGTCTCTGAGAACTAGGCGTCACAAAATACGAATGGGCAAAGCGGATGGGGTCGCGTGTGAGAGAGAGCGAGAGGGAATGATGACTTTCGAAATGTTTTTCTTCATTGTAGCTATAATAATGATCCAATCTGATCCAGATTCAACGCTCTGATAGAAATGGTCATTCTCTATGACTCTGCGTTTTTAGTATTCTCGTATCTTCAACATTGTGTTCGGCACAGACTTTCGTCCTTTTGAGTGGACGGAAGGGGGCGGGGCGAAATTTTGAAATATACTTTGAGAAGTGTGATAACACAGAAAACTAAATACAAAACCTGGTTACTCAAGCTTCAATAGTCTGTAAGATATAGGCGCAAACGAAGACGGACGGACGGACAGACGGACGGACAGACGGACGGACGGACGGACGGACGGACGGACGGACAGACAGACATGGCTATATCGACTCGGCTATTGATGCTGATCAAAAATATATATACTTTATGGGGTCGGAAACGCTTCCTTCTGGGCGTTACACACAACCGTTATCCCCACAAATCTAATATACCCCTATACTCTTCGAGTACCGGGTATAAAAATATATTTATATCGGAATATTGTTTTTGCCCAATTATCGAACATGCGATTTTTTTTGGGATATTTTTAGATATATTTGCGTTGGCCCCCTTTTAATGTGTGTAGCGAGCGCAAGACGGAACAAAGAATATGGACGTGAAAGCAATGTCTGCAATGGCAGCAATGTGTAATTTGTGCGGTAAAGCAATTAAAACTAGCGAAAACTCGACGTATTTGGCGTCGCATTTAAAAAACAAGCACTATGACACTTATGTGAAGTGCAGCCAAAAAAAGGTATGTACTTACACAGCATTTAAAATGGCGCCTTATTTCTGTGTGTGCATGTGTGTAATTTTAGAGCCCTCGATTTTCTCGGAATACACATACTTAAATAACTAACAGTAATTAGTTAACTCACAGTAATATTTTAATTCTGCCTAAAACTAAAACTAATTAATTTTTTTTAATTTTTGACAGATTTCAGAAAGCTCAGACAAAAGACGAAAGCTCAGGTGATAGACGAAAGCTCAGGTGATGGGTTTGAAAACGCCCACAACAAGTCTATTTTATTAGGCTTATCTGCAAGCGAATCGGAAAATAAAGAGCTAAAGATGTATCTCAGCTTGCCCCAAACTTCTTGGGAAAGTAATCCTATACATTTTTGGTCTTCGCACAAGGCGGCTATGCCAGGTTTCTCGAAACTCGCCTTGCAATATCTGACAACCCCTGGAAGCTCAGTGCTTTTGGAGCGACTTGCTTCTGCCATCAAATGCGCTGTTTGTGACTTACGATGCCGCATGACGGACATACATATAACTCAACGCTTTTGTTAAAAGTCGTTGACTTCAAAGTACTGGAATTTATTGATAATTAATGAAGAATTTTTTTTTTTATTAAAATGTTTATGAAGGTTATTTTTTTTTTTTTTATTATTATTTAATCTTTAAATTAGAATTTGGAAAATAAATTGTTATGTTTCTTATTAATAAAGATCTGGTCTGACGAGCATGTGAGATGGCTCGGAGGGGGCCTAGCTGAGGCCACCGGACGGGTCGCAGGTTGCGGATAGCGAATGACCTACCTCTTGAGGTAGGCCAGCTGCGAATAAACGGTCATCCCTAGGGAAGGCACCGAAATAAGCAGTCCCGGACAGCCAGCGGGTGTTCGCGAAGTAGCAACACTGACGATGCGCTTGTGGTGCCGCCTCATTTAAGTAGCTCACACACACCCCATCCCTACACATTACCTACCCACATCCCAACCCCCACAATCATCTCACACCGGGCCGGACTAAGTGTGTTATTCGACCCGTGCCGAGAGTCAGCCTGGCTGGGGGCCCGGTATAAAAACTAGCCCAGTCGTTAACGGAGGGCTCAGGGACTTGGCAGCCCCCTGTTCTAATGATGCCTTATCCGGGCAACGTGAATCTCTGCCCGGATGGACCGCCTCTTCTTTGCAAATCGTGGGATTAGAAATGAACAACAAATTAAATAAAAACAAAAACAAAAACGAGTCTGGCGCTCCCCAACTGCCAACTGGGAGCAATCCCATACAGGGAAAGGCATCGGCCCAAAGGCCTGGCCTGACCCGCGAAACAGCTGGTAAAACCAGCGCGGCGGAAGACGCTAGGGCGAACCCGAAGGGGTCCCATCCTAGTTCCGGGGTGGGTGGCAAATCGCCGACCAAAGCCGATACCTTGGTGGAGTGGCTCTGCAACCCTGCGGCTGCCCTGCCTGCTGGTAAGGCTGCGGAGAGCGAGTTGCCATCGACTAGCGCCCAAGCCAAAACTTACACCTATGCCGAGAGAAGGAGCGCTGGCAACATTCTCCGTCGGCAAAATGCAAGTACGATGTCCAGCCCGACCGACCAGTGGCGGAAAAAGGTCGAATGGGCATCAAAGGTGCTGCCCAACTTTGGCAAAGAGGCACCGAAGAGGGTTGCCCCGCCGAAGTTGACGGCCCCGCAAACCAAAAGGCAGCGCTCACAGGAGACTCCTGGACCGGCTCCAAAGCGCTCCAGAGTGCTGCCGAACATATCGTTCGCGCAAATTGCCAAAGAGAGGACGCTGATCGGCATCCTGGATAAAGTCAGAGCGGACTCGAAGATCCCCAGGAACCAGTGGAAGTGGGTGGAAGCGGCACTGGCCGACCGCTGCTTCGAGGTACTGGACAAGCAACCCGGCCCCCCTCCAGTCTGTAAAGACATGGGGTGGTATCAGGGCTGCATTAAGATTATAGCCTGCGAAGACGAGCGCTCCGTCCAGCTCTATAAAGCAGCGGTAGCGCAAGTCGGAGAGGTTTACCCAGGGGCGAAACTTGTCGCAGTCGACTGGAGTGAGGTGCCCAGTAGGCCCAGAGCAAGAGTCTGGGTGCCCGCCTCCATAAAGGAGCCTGAGCGCATATTGAAGATGCTGCAGCGGTGCAACCCGGAGCTACCAACCTCCGACTGGAGGGTAGTCAAGGTGGAGGCGAGTCAAGGCCCGATGCACCAGGCAGTACTAATCTTGAACAAGGAATCCCTTGCTCCGATTGAGGCCAAAAAAGGAGAGCTCAACTTTGGCTTTAGTGCGGTGAGCGTCAGGGTGTATAAGTCGGATGCAGCGGCCGAGGCGCGTCCTGTCGACAACCCAGTCGAGCAGGACGTTGCCTCGGAGATCGAAGCACCCGATGACGACCCAGAGCCTGCCCACGACGGCTACTCTTCCGACACGGCTCTTATGCGAGAGTTCGAGGCGATGTGTCGCGATGACACCATCGAGGACGACTCGGACGCCGATAATACAGTGGTGGAGAACTCTGTCGATGTCTCTAAGACTCCTTCAGATAAATCTCCACCACTGTAAAGCAGCATCCGCTGCCCTCATACTCCGCTTGGAAGCGAGCGGAGCAGACGTAGTCCTGATCCAAGAGCCTTGGGTAGTAGGAGACAAGGTCTGTGGATTAGCGACGAAGGAGCACAAGCTTATTGTAGCTCAGAAAGAAGGTAAAATACGTACCTGCATTCTTGCAAGGAAGCACTTAAATATCTTTCTGCTCCACAACTTTAGCAATGGTGACAACACAGCGGCAAGCCTTGAACTACAAGGTTCCCAAATAAGGCTGATGTCGTCCTACATGGCTCATGAGGAAAGCGATCCTCCCGGTGACCTAGTTCGCAAGCTCACCAGAGATAGCGAAAGGTCGGATATAGGCCTTGTAATAGGCTGCGACGCCAACGCCCACCACACCCAATGGGGGAGTTCGGACACGAATGTAAGGGGTGAGTCATTATTCAGCTTCATCCTTAACTCTAATCTTCTTATCTGCAATCGGGGCAATGATCCTACGTTTATAATTAAGAATAGACAAGAGGTAATTGACCTAACTCTAGTGTCTCACAAAATGTCAGACTTAGTAACGAACTGGATTGAGCCAAGTTCTGCAAGACAAGGAGGATACGGGACCACTCCTTTTCGGACCACAGGTATATCGAGACCACACTATCTCTCGAGAACCCAAAACCCACTGTCTTTGCTAACCCTAGGAAAGCAAACTGGGAAAAATATGTCAAAGTTATGGAGGGACTTCTTCCCTCCAAGGCACCAATCTGCCTGAACACAGAGCACGATCTAAATCATCTAGTGGACAGGTTTACCAAAGCATGCAACACGGCCTTCACGGCAGCATGCCCATCAAACCAACACAAGGGGAAAAAGAAACCCCCTTGGTGGTCAAAACAAATAGATACCCTACGAAAAAGCTGCAGGTCCCTCTTCAACAGGGCCAAACGCGCTAACGAGGAGCAACACTGGGCAGATTATAAAAATAGTCTGGCCCTATACAAGAAAGAAATCAGACAGGCAAAAAGGGCCTCTTGGCAAAGTTTTTGTTCTGAAATCGAGGTAACTTCGGAAGCTGCAAGACTGCGCAAGATCCTCTCCAAAACGACCCCCTCGGTGGGATACCTTAAGAGAAGCGATGGTACGTGGACCAACTCCAGTGAGGAGTCCCTACACATTCTTCTCGATACTCATTTTCCAGGGTGCTCCATCAATGGACCGACCCACCTCCCTAGTGAGGGTTCGATCACCTCGATGGAGCACATTCTCTCAAAACGGAACATAGGCTGGGCAATAAACAGTTTCCATCCGTTCAAATCCCCTGGTCCGGACCAGATCATTCCGGCCCAACTACAAAAAGCCGGAGACACGGCCATCAACTGGCTGCAATGTATCTTTAAGAAGATACTGGTAGTGGGGAGAATACCACACGCTTAGTTTAAGGCAAAAATAGTCTTCATCCCTAAAGCAGGTAAAGCCTCACACTCTACACCAAAGGACTTTAGACCAATTAGTCTATCGTCCTTCCTTCTCAAAACCTTTGAGAGACTCGTCGGGCTACAACTGAGAACTACTATAAATTCTCAATTGTTGTCAGGAGCACAGCATGCCTACCGGAAAGGAAAATCCACGGAAACGGCACTTCACGAAGTAATTTCGGGGATAGAGAAATCACTATACCTCAAAGAATACTGTCTAATCGCTTTTCTAGATATCGAGGGAGATTTCAACAACGTCATACCCGGTGCCATTACGGAAGCGCTGACTGACCTTGGGGTGGATCGTCCCTTGGTGATGCTCATTGATCAATTGCTCACATGCAGGACGGTGACATCATCGATGGGATCGTCCACTCAGTCAAGGTATGTCAGTAGAGGCACACCGCAAGGTGGTGTCCTTTCCCCCCTTCTATGGAACATAGCAGTCAACAAGATTCTATGTGACCTGGAAGGGGGGGGCTGCAAAGTCGTGGCATACGCGGACGACGTAGCAATTATCTTTTCGGGCAAATACCCTCAAACACTCTGCGACTTAATGACCGCAAAGCTCGCGAGACTGTCAAGTTGGACAGAATCGCGGAGTTAATCCCTCAAAGACAGAAATTGTGCTATTTACAAGCAAATACAAGATTCCGTCTCTAAACCCCCCCACATTAAACGAATGCAGGCTCTCCTTTAGCGACAGTGCCAATTACTTAGGGTTAGTAATCGACAAAAAGCTAAACTGGAACCTGAATACCAAAGACAGAGTGAAGAAGGCCACGATAGCCCTCTACACTTGCAAAAAAGCTATCGGCTTAAAATGGGGCATGAACCCAAGTATAGTACAATGGATATACCAAGCCATAGTAAGACCGATAATTCTTTACGGAGTTACTGTTTGGTGGCCGGCCTTATCAAAAAGGACGATCACCAAACAGCTCGACAAGGTTCAGCGAACAGCCGCCCTTTGCATCAGTGGAGCTCTTCGTACCACTCCAAATGATGCGCTAGACGCTATTCTGTGCCTCCAAAGCCTTGCCCTCGTAGGAAAAGAAAGGGCACAAATGGCAGCAATACGACTGAGAGACTCTGACCAATGGGCACCACAGAACATAGGTCACTCCTCTATACTAAACGGCAGTTCCGTCCCTACTAAAACGGACTACTGTGTTCCAAGGGAGTACACAGATACCCCCTTCGATGCAATTATCCCCCACAGAGACAAGTGGAGTGAGGGACCCCCAGGCCCAAAAGGGGCCCTAAACATCTTCACAGATGGATCAAAGCTGAACAATAGGGTCGGAGGAGGCATATACTCCGAACAGCTAAACATTAAGCACTCCTTTAGACTTCCTGATCACTGCAGTGTCTTCCAAGCGGAGGTCATTGCAATCAAGGAGGCCCTAAACTGCCTTCAGGAAACTACCGCCACGGTAACCCGCGTAAACATCTATAGTGATAGCCAAGCTGCAATCAAATCGCTTAATGCGATCTCCGCAAACTCGGCCTCCGTTACAGATTGCCGCAAATCTCTTCACGAGATGGCTCAGCAATTTGTTATTAGCCTTATATGGGTCCCGGGACACCGGGACATCGCAGGCAACTGCATTGCAGACGAGCTGGCCAGACTTGGCACCACAATCCCCCTTCTCCAAGACAAGGAGGATACTCGTATGCCGATGGCCACATGTAGGCTCATAATAAAGGAGCAATATAAGCAACTAACAGATAACAAGTGGCAATCAGCACCACGTTGTCGCATATCTCGGCAAACATGGCCGACCATAGATAGGAAGCGCACCTCTGAGCTATGCAAGCTCGGCAGACGAAGGTGCAGCGCAGTCATACGCTCCCTAACGGGGCACTGGTTAGTAGGTACCCATGCTAATAGACTGGGCGCCCCAAACAATGATTTTTGCCGTAGCTGTAGAGATGAAGAAGAGGATGAAACGGTGGAACACCTGTTCTGCTCTTGCCCAGCTCTCAGCAGAAGAAGGCTACAGCACTTGGGCTCGCCCTTCATTTCAGACATTTCGGTAATGTCCACCATATGTCCCAGAAAGATAGCTAACTTCATAAAAGCTGCAGGCTGGGACAACTGTTGACCTCGGGTCTCACAATGCGAGTAGGGGCAGATTCCCCCGCGGTATCACAACGGGCCGGAAACGGCCTAAGTGTGCTGGGCTCCACGTGAGTCGGGCAGCCGCTGCAACCTAACCTAACCTAACCTATTAATAAAGAGGAGACTCCTGGACCGGCTCCGAAGCGCTCCAGAGTGCTGCCGAACGTGTCGTTTGCGCAGATCGCCAAGGAGAGGACGCTGATCGGCGTCCTGGATAAAGGCAGCGTGGACTGCAAGAGTCGTGGCATACGCGGACGACGTGGCAATTAACTTCTCGGGAAAATACCCTCAAACACTCTACGACTCCGTCTCTGAACCCCCCATGTAAAATGGATGCAGGCTCTCCTTTAGCGACAGTGCCAGTTACTTTTGGTTGGTAATTGACAAGAACCTAAATTGGAACCTGAACGTCAAAGACAGAGTGAAGAAGGCCACAATAGCCCTCTACACTTGCAAAAAACCTATTGGCTTGAAATGGGGCATGAACCCAAGTATAGTCCAATGGATATATCTAGCGGTAGTTAGACCAATAATACTTTAGCGAGTTACAGTGTGGTGGCTGGCTTTATCAAAAAGGACGATCACCAGACAACTTAACAAAGTTCAACGAACAGCCGCCCTTTACATCAGCGGAGCTTTTCGCACCACTCCAAATGATGCGCTTGATGCTATTCTATGCCTCCAAAGCCTAGCCCTTGCTGGAAAAGAAAGGGCATAGATGGCAGCAATACGTCTGAGAGACTCCGACCAATGGGCACCACAGCACACAGGTCACTCCTCGATATTAAACAGCAGTTCCGTGCCCACTAAAACGGACTACTGTGTTCCAAGGGAATACACAGACATCCCTTTCGATGCAATTATCCCTCACAGAAATGTGTGGAGTGAGGGACCCCCAGGCCCAGTAGAGGCCTTAAACATCTTCACAGATGGATCAAATCTGAACAACAGGGTCGGAGGAGGAATATTCTCCGAACAGCTAAACATTAGCGGAAGTCATTGCAATCAAGGAAGCCCTAAACTGCCTTCAGGAAACTACCGCCATGGTAGCCCGCGTAAATATCTATAGTGATAGCCAAGCTGCAATCAAATCGCTTAATGCGATCTCCGCAAACTCGGCCACCGTTGCAGATTGCCGCAAATCTCTTCACGAGATGGCTCAGCAATTTGCTATCAGCCTTATATGGGTCCCGGGCCACCGGGACATCGAGGGAAACTGTATTGCACACGAGCTGGCCAGACTTGGCACTACAATCCCCCTTCTCCAAGACAAGGAGGATACTCGTATGCCGATGGCCACATGTAGGCTCATAATAAAGGAGCAATATAAGCAACTAATAGACAACAAGTGGCAATCAGTACCACGGTGTCGAATAACTCGGCAAAAATGGCAAATAATAGATATAAAGCGCACCTCTGAGCTATGTAAGCTCGGGAGACGAAGGTGCAGCGCAGTCATACGCTCCCTAACGGGACACTGGCTAATAGGTCCCACGCTAATAGACTGGGCGCCCCATACAATGATTTTTGCCGTAGCTGCAGAGACGAGGAAGAGGAGAAAACGGTGGAACACTTGTTCTGCTCTTTCGGTAATGTCCACCATATGTCCCAGAAAGATAGCTAACTTCATAAGAGCTGCAGGCTGGGACAACTGTTGACCTTAGGTTTCACAATGCGAGAAGGGGTAGATTCCCGGCGGTATCACAACTGGCCGGATACGGCCTAGGTGTGCTGGGCTCTCAGTGAATCTGGCAGCCGCTGTAACCTAACCTAACCTAACCTCTTAATAAAGATTATGTCATATGTTTTGGGACGGATTATAATTTTATTGAGGAAAAAAGGAAAAAAGTAAAAATATCAAAAAAGATTGAAATATCGCGATAGTTTTAAAGCGATATTTCAAATATCATATTGATATTTTTGCAAAACAAAATATATTATCGATACGATAATTTAAAGATCTTCGGCAACCCTAGAATATCAGTTATTTTTGTCAGACATTTTTTACACATTCGCAGGGATTCCATATTTTCGTTGTGAATGGCAATTTTCAGAGGTGTATTTGAAAACCATCGGCTAAATATCGCATAGAAACGTGCGGCTAGGAACATTCCAAATTGATGGTGAACTAACTGAGAAACTAACTAGTCCCCGAAAGGTATGGTGGGATGGTCGTCTGTTTGAACAGGCTATAAAGAGAATTTTGCACCGACGATATAATGAAATTAATAATGGCTGTCGAGAAATGGGAATAGTAATAAAATTTAGAGGATAAATAGGGAAAAAAAATTTTGTTGTATATCTGCTCGGCAATTTATCCGATATGGCGGTGGCTTATCTGAGGATTATCGTTCTCCGTCGCCACAGCGCCAACAAATAAAACATGCTTGCTTTGATACAAATTTGAATTTTTAATTGATTTATTTCTATACAGTGTTACCGCAGGGTATGCACACGTGATCACACTAGACCGTCAGTATTTTTATATTGCACGCTTTTTTTTGCAAACGTGTTTTCGGATCAGAATACTAGGCTTTAGTTAAAAATTCAGCAAATATTTCAAAACATTTACTAATTTAATAAAACATTAATTAACAAATACAGTACATTACGATTATTTTCATCCTTTGTAATATAAAACATATTTAGCAAAATAATGTTTAAAACATATAGTAGAATAAATCATTATTAAAATCTATACATATTATTTAATATAGCTTTAGTTTCGATTTCCTTGCTACCGTTATAATTTAACTACAATCATCTAAATTTGAATTTTTTAAAAAAATATTTCAGTTTTCAAAGACTTTAGAATAAAATGTATACTTGCTATGAATTACACCGTATTTCTTGAACTAGTATTTAGTACTAGTACTTGAACTAGGATTTCTTGAACACTGTCGACGCATAAAATGGTTAAAATATTGGACCATCACGTCAAGATTTTGAGAAAAATGGACTCAAAAAGTCTTTAAACTCTGTTTTGCCTATTTTCGATCACGTGTAGAGAAGAGGCTTAAATTAGGCTTAAATTTAAGCTGAAGCTGTCAACCAAATGAATTATATACAAAAAGCTTTCAATCAATTCAATCATTTTCATGTTGTACTCCGTTTATATTTGCGTGCAATTGTATACCTCTTTATAAGTGCCAGTACAGAGCGCGCGAAGATGAAAAAGATGTGCTACATGAACATTTTCGAATACAAATACCAGAAAATCATGCCAAACAAAAAATTAACATTTCATAAGTGTGCCATCTTCTGGTTAATGATCTACGTTTGGCGACCAGTTTTAATTAGCGATGATGGCTCGTGCCGCCATGAATACAATTTTAAAGCTGTAATAAGAACATACTCCCAAAAATAGTGAGCAGCTTAACACTGCTATGATAACCAAAGCACGATTATGTATTTTCTTTGAGTAAGTCCCAATCTCCATATCAAGCGTTAAATTAACGTCCACAACATAAGCAAATGGTGTCAAGTGGGTTAAAAGGCAAATCACTATATCATCGCTTATTTCAAAATTGTTGGACATTGTAATACCATCGGTAGCCCAATTACCATAGTTCCAGTAGTGGCAATAATGCGCAGAATCAGTATGTTGATGGGTGTGCCATCTTCTTAGAATAAGCGGGAGTGCCTCTGGCAGATTGGTATTGTAGCCAGGTATGGATATGGATACGATTTGGCTTGTTACAATTTTTGTTACATTAGCCTGCTGGAAAAGCTTATCGTTGGAATATATTTTAATTACTACTATCGGAGGGATTTTATTTGTTTGATTCAATTTGGTTGAAAAAGTTTGTAATCGATTTAAAAGTGTTTTTGGTACATACGTGGCAAGTAGTAAATTTGGTTCATTGATAAAGTCCTCAATATCATGATTGGATTGCAGAAATCGATAATGCTCTTTTTTAAATTCACCTTTTAATTTGTGTGGTACTTCGCCACTAATATTATTGTTAAATAAAGCTATCCCAGATACATTTGCAACTAAAGGATTAATGAAAAAATATAGCAAATTCTGAGAAGATTGTACGGATACGCCAATGTCTACGTACTCAAAAACTTCCAAATCTAGTTTGGCTCCAATATCTTCTTCAACGAAGCGGTTTTGATCAAAATATTGTAAGAATGATAGAGTATCTATTGAATTTTCACAAGATTCTAACAACTTGTTGGTTGAATTCAGATCAGCTGACATACTAATTACGTCTATTTCTAAATCTGTGAGGATATTGTAGATTTCTATGATGTCATAGATTACATTTTTCCACTTTGCAGTGTTTTGGACTAGGTCTTGAACTATACCATCAAAAGTGAATACATTCGGAATAGCCAGATTTCGGAGAGAAACCTGAATAATATTAGAAATGATGTATACATCGCCAGGACCAATTTTGTTGTTGTTATCCTTAATTAGGCTCTTAGCTTCTTGTACAATCTTTTCTGGTGTTACCTCAATCATGCGAGAGTTCTCCATATCATATAAAATTTGTGTACTATCATGAGCATGCTCACAATTAAAAGATTGTGTTAATATTTCCCAATATGCCCCGTGCACATAGTCTCCATTGCACTGTCTCGTATATGGAATACCATTATTTTGGAGGCATAAAATCTGTGCCGTACCCTTTTCTCCCCTACGAACCGGCATCCATTGAATTTTCATTAAGTTTTGTGATAAAAACATGTCAGGGAAACAGTATTCTGTACTACGTATTACAGTTATAAAGTTACTTTTCATTTTCATTAGTTTTTTGTACACATGAATGCTTGAATAAGTATAGTCACTAATTTTTGACCCATTATTAAAGATATCTTCGGCATTTACCTCCTTAGAAATCTTATTAGAAATTTCTAGCTGTGCCATTATATGAACCCAACAAACAATGGACAGTTTTGTAATGCTCTCAATACTCATAACACGGACGTTGTGTATAACAAGATCACTAAGACTTTCTTTCGCTTTCCTCACTAAATAATTGCGTGTTATGTTACCAATTTTTTCAGTGCTTTCGTTGATGTAAATACATAAATTAATAATATTTCCATTATTTTGATAAATGCATGGGATATCTAACCGCACAGAAAAAGTATTTCCACGCATATTCTTAAAAGCTATCAATCGTTGTGTGGATACCCACTTAAAATTAAAAATTGTATGACCTTCGCACCAATACTCTCCAGGACCATCTTCAACTAAAGTTACTTTAAAAATGGAACGTATCTTTTTTTCATTTTGCCAAATAAGATTAATAGAAGTTTTTTTTAATAGTTCATAGCCTGCATTGGTAAAACATTGAACACCAATGTCGTTGTTTTCATTAGTCCATAGATAATTGCGGTAATAAATCACTAATATTAATTCGTTTAAATTTTCATCGAATTTTAATTTCATTAAAAAAGGTGACGGTGCTTCTATAATCTGCCTACTCAATACTGGAAACCATTTCGAGTTTTCGTAGGCAACTTTTATCTTCTCATATTTATTCATAACAACCATATATTTATCAGAAAACCTATCAACAAAGCTATCAACTTTAAATAAAAAATTATCTTTTTCTTGAGGAATAATCTCTTGTAGTACAATTCTAATCGAGTTCCGTTTTTTAAAATATTCACTAATGTGCACAGGATTAAGGGGGTTTTCCTTCCAATTAACACCGTAGCATTCATTTGGTTGATAGCTTAAAGCACCAAATCCTTCTTGACAGCCTGAATTAGATAAAAGATTACGTTTAAAAACACAGACTGTGTGTAAAAGTTTCTTGCAATCACTCAATTCAATTATTAATTTGTCTAGGTTGTGTGCCAGGCAGTAAAGATCAGATTTTAAGTGAACTGGTACTGTATGTTCGTCAATGGCTTTCTGCCACCTTTTTCCTGGCAAACTGATCATGAATGGCATAAGGGCATTGTTTCGTTTTATTGGCAACCAGTATGCATTAATCCTTCGTTGTTTTAAAAACAGTATTATTTTGGTAATTTCAGATGATGACAGATCCAATGGTATTATTTTATTTGAACCATAGCAGAAGGTTTCATTATATGCTTCTGGCTTGTTTGAAATTTTTAAACAAAGCGGGTCGTCGTCTTTTTGTTTAATTTCCAAAAGCTCATCCGGACAAAACTTATTTATATTTTTTTTTACATGACAGTCTACTGATTTTGGAAGCCAATGACCAGAGTTGGTATCACACTCGCGAATAAGCAACTGACCACTTTCTTCCCAGCAAAGGATTTCATCAGACGTTGTGTAACGCAACCCCTTATATTTCCAATTTGCCGTTCCCTCACGTGTTTTAGTGGTGCTGTTGACACAGATGTGTAACTACTCGTATAAGAAGATTCATTTTCGAAAACAGCTAAGTATTATTTTTGAAGCAGATACATACCGAGTTAATTGGAGTAAAATTTAAAATTATGCACCATGTGTAATAAATGAAAAACGATCTTGCTAGAAAATATAACATGATTCTTAACTGGCGAGTATGCAAAACATTGAAACAAACGATATATTATGCCTTTATAACTAGACACATTCATGTCTAGTAAAACTATTTTTTACTCCTTATCTTATTAAGATAATCTTTTCACAATTGTTATCTTTATTTATATAGTCAAATATTACGAATGCCGAGATGTTAATACTCTCCTAGTGAGATTTTCACTTCCATCACTGTCATTACTAATTAAATTATATTTGTCTCTTTTATAGAATTATAGATAGAATTTTTATACCCGGTACTCGAAGAGTATAGGTATAAATTAGATTTGTGGTAATAGTGGATGTGTGCACTCATTTCTGACACCATAAAGTACACCATATTCTTGATCAGCATCAACAATCGAGTCGACATAGCCATTTCTGTCTGTCCGTCCGTTTGTCCGTCTGTCCTAGAAGAACCACATTTTGTTTCCAAACTTTTTTGATATCACACTTTTACAAGTCTATTTCAAAATCTGTGGTATGCACAATTTTGAAGATAAGAGAAAACTAAAAACGCAGAGTCATAGAGAAAATCATATCTAGCAGATTGCCGAATATGGATTAGGTTAGATCATCAATATAGCCACAATGAAGAAATTTCAAATAGCATCGTTCCCGTTAATTCTCTCTCACACGCCACCCCGTCTGTTTTGCTAGTTCGTCCAGATGTGCGCCTTGATTTTAGAGACTCAGAGCTAGAGCAACCTAACTTTCTATCCAAGCTCTTGTGATACACTTCAGGTATATTTAAAATTTTTACCACGCTCCCTTCCACCCCCACAATAATCAAAAATCTGTGGAATCACAATTTTTAAGTTCGATGTCCTATGCTCGGATTATAATTCCCTCTACCATATTACATCTACTACTAACTCCCTTCCTAGTCTTAAATTACTGATACTCTCTTATCTTTTTCGTAGTTAGAAATTGCTTAGTTTTTTAGTTAGATTTGTTCTACCTTTCATCGAACACTAATCTAACACCTATCTTTCCTGTATGCCCTGATCGGTTCGGTTAACGAGTGTCGCGTATTGTGCGGCTGCACCCCTCGGTTGGTTGTGCGGAAGGAGGGCTGCGTTCTTGCCTGGCCACTTAATGGTGCAGTCACTGCATATCAACGTCCTAAAGTAAAAAATAAACCAAAAATTACGCAGAATCATTTATCATAGATCATAGATTTATCAAATTTTTGAATATTGATCAGATCGGATCATTATTATAGCCAAGAAGAACAAATAAAATTTCAGTGGCGCTTACTCAAGCACTGACTCATTCTCTCTCTATCTATCTCTCTCTCTCTCTCTCGCGCACACTACGTTAAGAACTGGACATATCAATAACACGTTATACATATGTCCAGCACTAGCCCTTATACACATATACCAGATTAGGATAAACAAATGATAAGATCCCACAACACCACAAAACAAATGAATCATAAGCTGTCAACAGGAAATCACCTAAATTCCAAGCTACTAGAATAAACAATTTGGTTCCCACAACCAAATTGAATCATAGATATCTACGTTCGATTCTCTTTGTAGTAATCTGACGTGTTTTTGTTTTGCGCTCCGCTTATCTGCCTTTTATCTTTTATAAACAGGCGGTGTTTTTTGAATACATTAATATAAATAAACTTTAAATTACCTGCTTGCTTACAGCTTTTCCTTAAACGCGAGTGCACGCCCTTTAATTGTGTTTTTAGACATATTTTAATTATTTTCCTGTGTCGGTAGTCATTGTGTTTTGTTGTTTCTTTTCGTAAGTACACACAGAATCAAAATCTGCCGCTCTCACATAGTTGATCTGCTCTATTGCTTTTATCACTCTCTCCCTATTACCCAAACTAACATAACTGTTCTTCCTCTCTCGCTCTCAATACGTTCTGTGTAGTAGCTCTTTTTCTCTCTCTCTCTCTCTCTCAACTGAAACTGCAGTAACCGCTCTCCTCTCTTTCTTATTGCGCTTTTATCATTTATCTGGCACACTGGTCTGATATATATTTGTTTTGAAATTTTATTTTTTTTTTTATTTCTCATAATGGAATACACAGTTGTCTGTGTCAAGAAAACCAGCAAGAAGCAGATCACCCACGACCAGCCGAGTATCCCCTGCTGGCTATGCGATAGCGTAGTGCACGCTAAGTGCGCCGGGTTCTCTGGTATCGTGGGTGATGCCATCTCTAAACGAAATGGCTTGCATTACAGCTGTGAGGCATGCCGTCCGGTTGACGGGGAGATGGCAGCATTTATGAGGCAGACCCGGAAGGGCTTTATGGAGCTGACCGTGGGCTTCAAAGAGCAGTACGATCGGCTCCTACCCATGGAGTCTCAGTTCAGTGGTCTCAAACTATTGACTGAGTCTAATAGGCGCAGAAAGGTCACTCCGCGGTATCTGCATGTGCCGACTGTCCCTCGACCGGCCGATGCTGACAAGCTGACTCCGACCACCCCAATAGTGCAGCAGTTGATTTCGTTTGCCACTTCAAAGGCAACGACAGCTGCTGGTGATGAAAATTCGGTAGCCGAATTTATCGCGTCGGAGAGCATGCAGCCAAGACCGTCTGTAGCGTCCGTGTCCGTGGTGTCAAATTCATTAGCTGTCCCCGCAATTCCGACCCCACCAGTAAATATACGTCTCGGACCACCGGGTATTACCATCACAGGTGATATGCCTGTGGTGCCAGGATTGGTGGGGATCCCACCAAAGAGACAAGTTTTTTTCTCGCGGCTAGCCCCTGATTCCACAATTAATGTTGTGACGACTTATATCCAAAGCCAAATAAAAACCGCTGATTTCAAGGAGGAAAAGTTCAACTTTTCTTATGCCAGGGAGATAGCTTCTTTTAAAATAAGTGTCTCCCAAACTCACTTTAACACCATCTGTTCTGCCAAATTTTGGCCGGAGCATTTTGTGGTGAAGGAGTTTAAGGCAAAGAAGAAGACTAGGCCCCCAATAACTCTGCCAACTAATCAGACCAGTGCTCCTTCGTCATCTTCCCGCTCTACCTCCATCCGTCCAAAAAACTAACAAACTCTTTTTTAGTGACCTATCAGAATGTTCGAGGCTTGCGTAGTAAGCTCAGCATTCTTTTCCAGGATAGTGTCGCATTTGCATCCCCCGCTATTGTGTTTACCGAGACCTGGTTAAAGCCGGACATTCTTAGTCCCGAAGTTTTGGCAGGTCGGTACACAACTTATAGAAAGGATCGTTCATCTCGACGTGCAGGAGGGGTTCTGATTGCTGTTGACTCAAACTTCACGTCGGAACTTTTCACAGTTCAGATCCAGCAGGAACTGGAATTTCCGTGTGTAAAACTGATTCTTCCCGCTTTCTTAGTTTTCATAACTTTCATAACTAATATACGAATATTCCGCCTTCTTCGGATATCGCAATTTACGAGCAGCATTTGTCCGCCTTAACCGCTATTTCTTCCTCGCTACCTGACAAAGATCACATGATAGTTCTTGGTGACTTCAACTTGCCAGGAATAGTTTGGTCTTCGACAAATGAGTCTAATAGCCTGGTAACCATGGCACATCATGACTTTGTTGACGGCTTGATTGACCTGTCTCTGTCTCAAGTTAACCATGTTAAAAATTCCTTGGGTCGATTTCTTGATCTGTGCTTTGTAACGGATCCGACCTTAGCGTTGTTAACTCGAGTCCCCCCGCTCACTATACCTGAAGATGCCTACCATCCTACTTTTGAAGTGTTGCTCGCCCTAGGACGAACGGTACTGGATCGGTCGGGTAGACTACCCCAATGTGTCCGCTGCTTCCGTAAAGCCGAGTTTACGAAGCTTAATAATCTCATTAGGGATTTTGATTGGTCCGCTTAATATTTGTGCAGTGATGTTACGACAGGCACAAACATTTTTTATGATGCACTGGACTCACTTTTTGTCTCTTGTGTCCCACTTTCCTGTCCGATTAGATCAAGAAAACCCCCTTGGTTTACCAAGGAGCTATCTCATCTAAAAAACTTAAAATCAAGACGATATAAAAAATTTCAAGAAGTTGGCGGATGATGTTAAGCTCTGTGTCCAGTATAAGGACATTTCTTTCCAATCCAGGTTGCAATCCGATCTCGATAGATTTCAGTCTTGGTGTTGTGCAAATTTATTAAACCTTAATGCTTCAAAATGTAAAGTAATGACTTTTCATCGCTCCAGCTCCTTTCTGGTTCCTTACACCCTTTGTGGTGGTTCTCTTGAGAGAATTACCCGGGTTGATGATCTTGGTGTTCTATTAGATCCCAAGTTAAAGTTTTCAGAACATATTTCTACCATGGTGAATAAGGCCATGGGCGGGCTTGGGTTTATAAAGAGGTGGTCAAAGGAATTTGACGACCCCTATATAACAAAGGCTCTCTACACCTCTCTGGTTCGTCAGATTTTAGAATACGGCTCTTGTGTATGGTGCCCTCAGTACAACGTACATCGGGACCGCATAGAATCAGTTCAGAAAAACTTTTTACTTTTGGCTCTTCGCGGCCTCAACTGGGATGCAAGTGTGAGACTGCCGTCTTACTCTAATAGATTGCTCTTAATAAACCTTCCAACCTTAGCTTATCGTAGGAAAATGCATGGCGTGATTTTTGTACACAACTTGATCAAGGGTGACGTAGATAGCCCTGACCTGTTGAGCCGTATAAACTTCACGATTCTTATTAGAAGCACTAGAAATTATACACCCTTGTTCCATCCTTTTGTAGATCGAATTACTCCTTGCATGAACCATTTAGGGTCCTATGTTCGGATTATAATTCCCTCTATCATATTATATCTACCACTAACTCCCTTCATAGTCTTAAATTACTGATACTCTTATATCTTTCCCGTAACACGGCTGGCTCTTCAGATGTTGACTGTTTACCTGTGCCTGTGTCTGCCAAGGATGTCGAGATGGACAGCAATGATCATCCAGTGCCTGTGATTGCCCAGGTTGTCCAACCGGACAGTAATGATCATCCAGATGTCGGCATCACTGTACCCCCAACGGAAGTCGATACTGCTGTCAGCATGGAAGTTGAAGTAGTTCCATCCACACCGGTTCGCACTGGCTCCTCAGCCAGCGCTATCCCATCCTGACCTGCTCCTCGGGTAGAACCCGCCTCTACCTCACTCATAAGCCATGTGACCCCTCTTGACCGATCTACTCTATTCACTGTCGCTCCTCTAAAATCTATTTTTGTCTCCCGTCTTATGGAATCGGCTACGGATGCAATGGTTCGAGAGTATATTTTCTCTAAACTAAACATCAATAGCTCCTCTGGCATAGTAGTAACTAAATTTTCTTTTAAAGAAAAACGTAATATTTGCTCCTTCAAAATTCTGGTTCCGGAAAAGTTTGTTAAGACTGTGCTGGAACCCTCTTTCTGGCCCGAGCACACTATCTGTCACGTTTTCAACAGTCGATCTCGATCTACGCAACCCGCTCCTCGGGTAGGAATCCTTCCAACTCCTTCTACTGATTTGCCATATACTTCAAAAAACTGAATTCTTCCCCACCTCTAAAGATCACTTATCAGAATGTACGTGGCCTGTGCAGTAAGCTCATCAAATTACACGCTGATAGTGCAACTTTTGATTTCGACATTGTCGCCTTCTCTGAAATATGGCTCAATTCGTCAATCTCGGATTCCGAGATATTTGTAGACAATTTTAACATATATAGATCTGATCGACCATCTCGAGGTGGCGGGTTCCTAATTGCTGTTCGTTCCGATTTAACTTCCCAACTCTTTTCCATCGATGAGCTCAACACTATTGAAATTAACGTAGTTAAAATTCGTCTGTGTTCTTTAAATTTATTCATATCATGCTCTAACATCCCACCGTCGTCTGAATTTACAACTTATATGCTTCACGCTGCCCATCTCCAGTCCGTTTTGTCTCAGCCTAGTGATTCTGATCGTCTTATTGTCCTCGGTGACTTTAATCTCCCTAATGTCACTTGGTCTCCATTCAATGACTCAAACTTAATGTTTCCAGCTATTTAGCATGACTTCGTTGATTCTCTGTCCGATACATCGTTAGGCCAGGTAAATGGCATACGCAATAGCATGTGTAGGACCCTCGATCTCGTCTTCACTACCGATGCTTCGAGCACTTTGGTATGTCGAGGATCACCTCTATCATTCCCTGAAGATCCATACCATCCCACACTTTCAATTGATTTCATGTTACCATCTTCAAGCCCTATAAAGTCGTTTATTAAGCCTTCGAATATCTATTGCTTCAAGAAGGCTGATTTTCTCTCCTTGAATACTGCCCTATCTCAGATGGATTGATCATTCCTTGACGATTTCCAGGAAATTGAGTCTGCCACGAATGCATTCTATAGCTCTATTTTTTCCATCTTTCCCATGCATGTTCCTTTAGTGACCACCTCCAGAAATCTTTCTGGTCCTATCTGGTTCACCCCGAGATTAATAAATCTGAAGAATTTATAATCCCATATATACAAGAAGTTTAAATAATCCAGTTTGCAATCAGACTTTTCGAAGTACTCAATTGCAAAATAGAAATTTTCATTATTTAATACATTGTGCTACAATAGATACTTGACCAAGTGCAAGCTTAACTTTAAACGCGACCCTAAACAATTCCTTAGGTTTGTTAATTCTAAACGTAATTCTTCAGGTTTTCCTTCTTCAATACACTTAAATGGTAGTTATGCTGATAGGGATTATGATATTGCTGATCTGTTCGCTTCCTTTTTCCAACGTTGCTACTCTGTCCCGTCTATTAACTCTCCCTCTATCCTAGCCCCATCGAACGACTTTAGTAGTAGTTACTCTTATCCTATCCCCTTAAATAGTTCTAACTGTATCATTTCCCCCTTCATCGACTATGATGGTCTCGTAACAAATTTAAAATCGTGCAAGTTTTCGTTCTCCACTGGGCCGGACTCGTTTCCGAGTGCTGTTCTTAAACTTTGTTCAGAATCTCTTTGTGTGCCTCTCCTAAAATTTTTCATCTTGTCTCTCAAGACTGGTGACTTTCCCACCGTCTGGAAAGAATCCTAAATAGTTCCCTTTCATAAAAAGGGATCTAAATCTGATGTCTCTAACTACCGCTGAATTTCCAATTTATCTGCCATTCCTAAACTCTTCGAAAAAATCGTCACTTCTCAGCTGCAACATTTTTGTAGTTCTGTATTCTCTGAATCACAGCATGGATTCATTAAACGTCGCTCAGTTTCTACTAATCTTCTTGAATTTTCCACCTTTGTAACTTCGGGATTTGCTAAACAGTGTCAAACTGATGTCGTTTATACTGACTTTAGTAAAGCCTTCGACTCCGTCAATCATAATCTACTCATTCATAAACTGTCTCTTCTAGGGTTTCCGACTAAGCTTCTATACTGGACTAATTCTTACCTTTGTACCCGTTCTCAACGTGTCTGCTTTAACTCCTCTCTCTCTAAACCTGTTATTGTCTCATCGGGTGTTCCTCAACGTAGCCATCTGGATCCCTTGCTATTTCACCTATTTATTAACGATCTGTCACAAATGTTATCTCAATTCCGTGTCCTAATGTATGCTGATGACGTTAAGCTATGTTTTTCCTACAGTGGCCTCTTCTCCCCACTAACTTTGCAATCAGATCTTGATGCCCTTAAAAACTGGTGCCTAATCAAAATTTTACCTCTTAGCATTTCTAAATGCAATATAATGACTTTTCATCGCAATAAGCCATACCTTTTCGATTACTTTATCAATAAAATTATCCTTCAAAGGCTTTTCAAAGTTAACGACTTGGGCATTATCTTTGTACCCCTAATCTATGTTTCAACTCCCATATCTCTAACAAAGTCAAAGGAGTCTTTGGATTTGTCAAAAGATGATCTACGGAATTTACAGACCCGTATACTACAAAACTTCTGTATGTTTCTCTGGTCCGGCCTATCTTGGAATATGGTTCTTGTGTCTGGTCTCCTCACTACCTCACTAAAATTTCAGGATATGCTCGAATCAGAATGAATTTTACCAGTACAGTTCCTCATCTTTGCCCTCCGGGGACTCAATTGAGACCCTTCGATCCATCTTCCTTCTTATGAAAGTAGGTTGCGCTTAATTAACCTCCACTCTCTTAAATCCCGTAGAACCTGCCAAGGAGTTATCTTCCTCCATAAGCTTCTCTTTGGTGAGGTCGAATCGACTGCCCTCATCAACCTTATTAGTATTGCTGTTCCTTTCCGCCCGACTAGGCATTACTTTCCTCTTCATCTCCAACTCTGTCTTTCTAACTACTCGGATTATGAATCTTTCTGTAGCCTTGGCCGAAACTATAACCTATTTTTCCATCTGTTTTCATTTGATACTAGTTCTAATATGGTCAAAATTATCTTAATCAATAACTTAATTTAAGTTAAATAGCTTTAATTGGGAATTGTTCGGCTACCGGCTCTTCTCTAACCTAAATTTGGCTGTTGGTGGGATCTTAGCGGCTACTGAGCCGATAATCAGCCCAACCGGGTCTGAGTATTTGCATTGGCCCTTTAGTTTAATTTATTGATATGTAATTTTACCCTTACGGTTTCACTGTACATTGTTAAACTATAAACAAAAATAAACAATAAAAAATAGGAACTCCCGAAAAAAAAGAAAAGTTCAGAAAGACGGTTACCTCGAAGCTCGCGAATCCGGGGTCGGTGCAATCGGCGGAGGACATAGAGCAGTCTCTTGAGTCTCTATCTAAGGCGCTACTAGACGTCTTTCGCGCAACATGTCCACCCTCAAATACGAAAAAGAGGACCAAGCCACTCTAGTGGAACAGGGACCTCTCCCTCTTAAGAAACAACCTCAGGAAATTCTTCAAGCTCGCCAAATAAGCGAACGAAGAATTTATAAACGAGGAATACAGGAATCTACTCAGAAATTAGAAGAAAGAAATACGCATGGCACAACGCAGCTCGTGGAGGAACTTCTGCCCCAACATCGAGAAGGTGCCTGAAACGGCAAGACTTAGGAAGCTGCTTCCTAAGGAAGCTACTTTCTAAGCAACCTACCATACGGAGTCAACTCAAACTAAATAATGGAAAATGGTCAGAGAGCAGCGAAGAAGCCCTGACAGTACTAATGGAAGCTCACTTACCAGGATGCACCGAGGTCCCGCAACAAGACCAACAAAGGAACAAACCCTCCCCACAGGCCTAATAAGCCACAAGAAAATCCAATGGCCCATAGACTCCTTTACGGGCATTAAATCTCCTGGACTGGCTGGAATATATCCAAGCCATATTACAGGTGACCAAAGAGGTGATGACCCCATGGTTTTTCGCTATAAATACGGCATGCTTGAGGACAGGATATATCCCTATCCAATGGGGACTTCCAGAGTTGTCTTCCTCCCGAAGGCAGGAACATGCAACCATGTTACTCCCAAGGACAAGCTACACATCTGGAAGGAAGTAAAGGGACTGATGTCAAACAACCAGCATGCCTACACTAAAGAAAAATCGGTGGAAACAGTACTACACTCGCTAGTCGCTACAGTCGAGAAAGCATTCAACACCAAGATATATGCACTAGGAGTATTTGTAGACTTATCCGGAGTATTTAATAACGTGGCCACAAGCTCAATAATGGGTCGCTTAGAAACAACCAACACACCCAGCAATCAACCATTGGATAAAGAACCTACTAAGTTGTAGACGGGTTCAATCAGAATGGGGCACCACCTCCATATCCAAGGAGGCGCACAGAGGCACACCGCAAGGTGGAGTGCTGTCACCCCTCCTGTGAAATCTGGTGGTCGATGACCTAATCAAGAGATTCGAAAGCAAAGCCCCAAAAATAACAGCCTATGCAGATGACATAAGCATACTTATTCGGGTGTATGTCCATCGACACTCAGTTCCATTACGGAAAGTACACTCAGGGAGATATGTGAGTGGGCGGACGAAGTAGGACTCAGTATCAAGGCGGACAAGACGACCCTCATCCTCATCCTCTTCACCAAAAGGTACAAGGTACCGTCATGGATCCTATTGGATAGCAAGCTGGCATGGAGAGCCAATGTAGTGGAAAGGGTGAAGAAGGCGTGCAAAATATATATGTATATAGAATATAAATTTTACATATATAGTGCTACATAACAGTGTTTGTGGCCGCCGGTTGTAACACAAAAAAACCAAACCAACCGGAACCGATATTTAAAGGTATAAGGAAAGAAAAATTAAAAGTGATCTTCACTTATTACATAACTGTACAGGTTATAGTCCCACATGTGTCCGAAATTTTGCCCACTTGACCGATCAGTGCCTCAGCCTCGTTCTTAGATGGCGGGACACCGCCATCCAGGTGAATCTCAGCGCCCTTGGCTATTTGACCTTTGATCGCCGGACGCTCGGCTACGCCACCGTTGCACCGCTGTTTGACATCAACATATTTGCCTACAGATCATCACCTCACTCTATATGCTCTACATATACCATCTTTATACCTTCACATATGTATACCCCTTCCGCTACAGTGTAGGAGTTCAAGTTGTGCCAATTCTAATTAATTGTCGATTAGTGCCTTTTTTGTTGCTATTGGGTCGTGCGTGAGTGAATAATTTTTCCAGCGCCAGTGCCATTGCGCTTTGACGGTACACCTATATGCACGTATGTATGTATATTTATGCATAGGGTGAACCAACGAAATAATACCAACAGCAACCAAAAGCAACAAAACATAGCCGATCTCCAGCGGACTTAAATAAACGGAAAGAAAAACCATACAATAACCAGAAGAAAAAATACAATAACCCAAAGAAAAATTAGGGGGAACGTTGTGAGCCCTGTGAGTACTCAGTCAGTATATATGTACATACATATATGAGCTTACGATAATATATTATAATATTTAAAAAAATGAAGTCAAACCGTTTTTGGAATTTTTATACATGTTTCCATTTTTGTTTGCATATGATTTTTACATCTGCTTCTACATATCTACATGTACATGTATAACTATATAGTCGAGACGTACAAATGTTTGCGAGATAGAGAAGGAATGAGTAAGCTCTTGGCAGGCGTTGCGTAGCCACTGAAATTTTGTTCCTTCTGGCCATAATATTGATCCGACCTGATCCAGATTCGGCAGTCTGGAAGTTACGGTCATTTTAAATGATTCTCGTATCTTAAAAATTATGTATTGCCCAGATTTTCGTCCTTTGTAAGGGCGGAAGGTGGCGTGTCCAAATTTTGAAATACGCTTGTATTGCAGTGATAGCACAGGAGCTTCTATAGACAGTTTGGTCGCTCTATTTCTTATAGTCTCTGAGATCTAGGCGCTCAATTGAACGAATAGGTAAAGCAGACGGGATAGCGTGTGAGAGAGAGCGAGAGGGAACGATGCTTTTCGAAATGGTTTTCTTCATTGTGGCTATATAAATAATCAGATCTGATCAAAATTAAACACTCGGATAGAAATAGTTATCCTCTATGATTCTGCGTTTTTAGTTTCCTCGAATCTTTAAAATTGTGTATGCCACATATTTTCGTTCTTTGTGCGGGCGGAAAGGGGCGGGGTGTAATTTTGAAATACACTTGGAGACTGGATACAAAAATTGGTTGCTCTAGCTTTTATAATTTCTGGAATCTATGCGCTAATGAGGACGAACAGACGGATGGACAGACAGACATGGCTATATCGACTCCGCTATTGATGCTGATCATGAATATATATGCTTTATGGGGACATTACACAAATCCGTTATCACCACAAATCTAATATACCTATAGCACTAGTCGACACGACTTATCCGCTGGCGCCAAAAATGACTTTTTCTGATAGATTTGGACGTTTAAAATTTTTCAAAGAATGTTTTTTTTTCATAGAATTTTAAACTTTTTTTGTCATAGGTAGTTCATCTATTTTTCACATAACTTATGTTTCCTAGAACTGGTTGTATAGAACTTTGCAGTTTTAAAAATCTGTCAAATGCAGCTGTAAATCCCACTCAGACATTTTGCAGTTGCAACTCAACGGCTGGAATATATTAAGCTTCCAAATTGAAATTTCATAATTTTTTCGGTTTTTTCCCTAAATTTTGACTTTGAAAGCTCAGGAAAAGTCGAAAAAAAAATATTTTAATGCCTTGATTTTTGGTTTTAGATAGGCACATTAATTAGGCCTTTAAAAATTTAAAAATGAACGGCTAAGTTATAACCGTTTGACCAAACTTTCATATGTTTTCAGATATTTTTCGACTTTTCCTGAGCTTTAAAAGTCAAAATTTCGGGAAAACATACCGAAAAAAATTATGAAATTTCCATTTGGGAGCTTAGTATCTTCCAGACGTTAAGTTGCAGCTACAAAAAGTCTGAGTCGGATTTATAGCTGCATTTGTCAGGTTTTGTTTTTGCTGCAAAGTTCAATACAACCAGTTATAAGAAACTAAAGTTATGTGATAAATAGAAGCACTACCTATGACAAAAAATACCACATTTTTTAAAAATTCTTTAAAAAAACACTACTCCAAGAAAAAAAACCATAATTTTTAAAAAAAATTTAAATCTCCAAATTTATCAGAAAAAGTAGTTTCTGGCGGAAACAAAAAGTTGAATTTTGTCGAGTATGTGTGTGTGGAACTTAACTAAAATAGTGTGACCACGAACCTAAAAAGTGATTAAAGTGATTAAACTTAAAGCCGGGTATCCAGCACCGCGGAAACTAAAAATTACTGCCAAACTTCATATAAAACGAGAGGGAACGTTATGAGCCGCGGCAAAGGCCGCGGCTCTACCTTATACCCGGTACTCAGTCAGTATATACATACATACATATTTAGAGCCTACGATTTATGAAATTTATTATATGTTCTCAAAAGGGACGAAAATAATATTTAAATTAAAAAAATGCATTTTTCGGAATTTTTAAACATGTTTCCATTTTTGTTTACATATGCTTTGTATATCTGCGCCTACATTTCTACATGACATGTATAACTACATATTTGAGACGTACAAGTGTTCAGGACAGAGAGAGAGAGAGGGAATGAGTCAGCGCTGGGCAGGCGTTGCGTAGCCACTGAAATTTAATTTGTTTCTTCTGGCCATAATTCTGATCCGACCTGATCCACATTCGGTAATCTGGTAGATATGGTAATTTTTCGTGATTCTGCGTTTTTGGTTTTCATTTATCTTAAAAATTGTGGATTCCACAGATTTTCGTCCTTTGTGGGGGCGGAAAGGGGCGTGGCAAAATTTTGAAATACACTTGTGCTGGTTTGATATCACAGGAGTTTGAATAGAAAGTTTGGTTGCTCTAGCTCTTATAGTCTCTGAGAACTAGGCGACACAAAATACGAATGGGCAAAGCAGATGGGGTCGCGTGTGAGAGAGAGCGAGAGGGAATGATAACTTTCGATATTGTTTTGTTCATTGTAGCTATAATAATGATCCAATCTGATCCAGATTCAACATTCTGATAGATTTGGTCTTTCTCTATGATTCTGCGTATTTAGTTTTCTTGTATCTTTAAAATTGTGTATGCCACAGACTTTCGTCCTTTGTGGGGGCGGAAGGGGGCGGGGCGAAATTTTGAAATACACTTTGAGTAGTGTGATAACACAGAAGACTGAATACAAAACTTGGTTACTCTAGCTTTAATAGTCTATGAGATATAGGCGCAAATGAAGACGGACGGACAGACGGACAGACGGACGGACAGACAGACATGGCTATATCGACTCGGCTATTGATGCTGATCAAGAATATATATACTTTATGAGGTCGGAAACGCTTCCTTCTGTGCGTTACACACAACCGTTATCCCCACAAATCTAATATACCCCTATACTCTTCGAGTACCGGGTATAAAAAACGGGGCCAGTAATTTTTCGTTTGTGTTTTCCTGGAGTCAGTATCCAGCAACGTAAACGGGATCCATGAATTTTTATCGATAGTATCGATATTTACACGAATGTGGACTGTGAGAACAGCTGATAGGGGTGCCAGTAAAATATATGTGCCTATTTTTACTGGAGTCAAAGTGAAAGGTGGGGGCAAAATTTGTGCGCAAAACCAAAAAGAGATATGCAAATGTTTAAAGTGAGGAGAGGATTGCTTTAATACAAGCAGTTGAGGCAGTACCATGTCTTTAGCGGATCACGGAAAATGAGCATTTTGATAATTTTGATATGTTGGCGCCTCCAACTGTGCTGTACTTCTTCTTATAGCAGAATTACTTTTCTTCTTTTTTTTAATTTTAGTTTAATTTTCAAAATTGGCGCTGTTTACAAAACACAGCTGATTCATGAGAGTGGCAAATCACTTTTTAGGCTCTTAGTCACACTACTGTATTCGAGTTCCACACATCCGAAATAATGAGCAGTTTCCTTTCAGTAAAATTTTGCGGTGCTGGATACAGGCCTTAAATTAAAAAAAGGAAGAAAAGTAGTTCGGACGATGAAGTGATTGTGTTGGTAGCGGCACATATTGCTGTAAAAAGAAGTACAGGACAGTTGGAAGCGCCAAAATGTCCAAATTATCAAAATGATCCTTTTCCGTGATTCGCCAAAGACATGGTATTGCCTCAACTGCTTTTATTAAAGCAATCTTCTCCTCACTTTAAACATTTGCATATCTCCTTTTGGTTTTGCGCACATATTTTGCCCCCACCTTTAGGCACATATATTTTCCTGGCGCCCATGTCAGCTGTTCTCACAGTCCATATTCGTGTGGATATCGATACTATCGATAAGAATTCGTAGATTAAGTTTACGTTGCTGGATACTGAGGCCAGGAAAACACAAACGGAAAATGACTGGCTCAAATTTTTTTTTATATAAAGTTTGGCAGTAATTTTTAGTTTCCACAGTGCTAGATACCCAGCTTTATCAAAGTCTTATGTCGAAACCAGATATTATATACTTCAATATTATATACTTCCATTGGAATGAATAACTCACCTAACTAGAATAACTAAGAAATTTAAAAGTAGTTTAACTTCCGAAGTCTGCTTGCGAACGTCACCGAACACAGCATCAGCCCGATTTAACCAACGCCGCTATCTACTATCCATCGCTATCTATCAATATCGTTGTCTCGAAATCATGAAATTCTGAATTAAATAACCAAAAGTTTTTGCATTGGCTTCGGGAACCATTCCTCATTGTCTTCTGGATATTCCGATCATAAATATATATTCACGTGGACTTCACATGATGGCCCATGTGAGGAACCCAGCTGCAAAACACATATACAATATCGTGGACATATTTCAACGCAGTGAGATCGCGGTCTGCTGCAACAGAGGAATGCAATAACCTCAATAACTGTGCAAGAACAGCAAGCGGTGCTTGTGCTTGATGCCCCGCTCTTTTCGCTAATGTCTCAGTGCTTGCGTACTGCTTTACGCCCCGCTCTCTTTCCCCGCGGCTCATCGCTCTCTTCGCTTTTTTCTCTTCGGTAACCTAATTGCTTTCGTTTGGTGCGAGTAAGTAAAGAGAGTTTGAGTGAGTTTGTGTGCGAGACCAGTAATTTGCATTTCTAAACGAATTTTATATTGAGTGTCGAGTTGTGCAAGCGTTAAAGTTTAACATAAATAAAAAATATGACGGATCCAGAATCGAAGCACCTTCCATTGCAAAGGTTTGTGAATATGCAGAAAGATCGACACCAGTCTTTAACACGTCAAACACTTCTAAAAGGCAGATTATTCTCGCAACCGCGCGTATCCTCATACGGAATCCGATTAATGGTCTTCAAGTTGTCATCAAAGCTCTCATCAATCAGGGATACGAGGCAACAATTGTATCCAAGCATGTGGCGCAATCCCTTCATATTAAAAGAACGGGTAGCCGCGTATCCATTGGTGTGGGTCAAGGGGGTGGCTGTCAAGCTGTCAGATCCTCAATGCTACCGATCAAAACGAGTTGATCTAATATTGGGAGCTGACGTTATGGCACGATTCATGTTGCCTGAAACCAAGATTGGAGGGCTAAATAGAACTGACACACACATTTTGGTTGGAAACTATCAAGCCAAACGCCCGGAATGGAAAGAACTGCTCAGCCATCAAATCTCTGTAGAGACGGAATCGCTACTGAGGAAGTTTTGTAAAGTCGAAGCCATACCGGAACGATCCACAATCACCGAAAAGGATCTGTGGTGTGAATCGTTTTCCAGAAAACATAGGTGCGCAGGCCGGATGGACGCTACGTAGCAAGGCTTCCGTTCAAAACGTATCGTGATCCAAACATGGTTCTAGGAAGATCTCATCAATTGGCACCTAATCGTTTTCTGAAGATGGAAAGGAGGCTATCTAAGGCCACTGAGCCATCAACACGTACGCATTGTTGACGCAGACGTTTGGACCAGCCTCGGCGCCGTAAACGTCTATCAGAGTCATTCATCGATGGGCTCAAGATGAACGAGGTTCATTCCTGAAGGCTGAAAAAGTCCTGATGATCGAGATGTACGTTGACGATATCTTATCGGGCGATCACACTATAGAAGAAGCAGAAGAAAAAGGGTTCAAGTTGAGGCATCTATAAAATCCGCCTGCGCAAATAGTCCAGCAACGATTCAAGGCTATTGCTGCATAGTAAGTATCGCTGCAGTCAAACCCTATTGAGGTTTTAACTCCCCAACAGGGACTGTTTTAAGTTTAAAATTAATTTTGAATTTACAGCAAGTTCAACCAAAGACGATCTTATCCAGCATTGCTAGGCTAGAGCCGCCAGGGTTAATCGCTCCTGTCATCATCTCGGGGAAGTTCATTCTGAAGAAGATAACCATGGCCAGTCCCCGAACCTCCCGCTGAGTGATGGAGAGCACTGTTTGCAGAGGATCGGCGATATCAGCATTGGTCGATATATTTATTACTCACCGGAATCTGTAGCGTTGATGCAACTACTTGCGTTTTGTGATGGGTCCTCGACAGCATATGCAGCGGCCGTGTATTTCCGAGTGGAATATGTCGACGGGTCATTTTTCGCATCCCTACTTACGGCCAAAGCAAAGGCCTTTGACCATACCGCGTACAGAGCTAAGCAGTACAGTATTACCCGTAAAGCTTCTGAAATTGATAGTGACTTCTCAGCGGCTGTATTCGCTCCCGGTTAAAACGTGTTAAATTACCGATGCTACTATTGCCCTGCATTGGTTGCAGGAGCACGTGGTGGAAAACATTCGTCGCCAACAGAGTTGCCAATTCGAGCGACGTGCGTTGAAGAGAGCTAATCTGCTTGCGAACGTCACTGAACACAGCATTACCCCGATTTAACCAACGCCGCTATCTACCGCTGCCGTCAATATCGTTGTCTCAAAATCATTATATCATTAAATTCTGAATTAAATAACCAAACTAAATAACCTTTCTTCCTCTCCCGTTCTCGGAACTTTCTGTGCTGTATTAGCTGTATTGTGCTGTATAGCTCTCTCCCTCTCCCTCTCGCTCTCTCTCTCTCTCTCTCTCACTGCAGCTGCAATTTTTACTAATTCCATCTTTAGCGCTTGTCAGGCACTGGTCTATATTCTATTTTTTTTTAAGAAAAGAAATATTCTTATACTTTAATTTTTGATTATAATGGAATTCTCTGTGGTCTGTGCCAAAAAAAATTTGGAAGAAGCAGATCACCCATAACTAGCGATAGAATAGTGCACGCAAAATGTGCTGGGTTTTCGGGCCTCGTGTGTCATTTCATCTCCAAGCTCAATGGCTTATAGTTGTGGGGCATGCAGTCTGGTTGAGAAGCAAAAGGGGTCACTCCGGAGGATCTTCAAGTGCCAACTGTTCCTCATCCAGTCAATGCTGGAAAATTAGCTCCGACCACTTCAAATGTGCAGCAGTTGCTACTCCAGGCAATGACTGCTGCTGGCGATGCAAATTCGGTATTTTAATTCGAATTTATCACCTCAGAGAACATGCAGCCTGAATCGTTCGCTCCCCCCCTGTAGTGTCCGCAAGCTTGTAAGCTTCTCCGTTCATCCCAATCCCACCATATATATACGTCACGGTCCACCGGATATTGCCATCACAAGTACCAGGCCGCTAACTCCTGAACAAAATAAAAGCCGTTGACTTAAAGGTGTTTTTTTTATACCAGGGTGATAGCTTCCTTTAAGAAAAAGGTCTCACCAACTCATTTTAGCACAATTTGTTCGGCCAAATTTTGGCTGGATCATTTGGTACAAAAGGAGTTTAAGGCTAAGAAGAAGAATAGGCCCCCAATTAGTCTTACAACTTATCAGATCAGTGCCCCATTTTCATCTTCCTGGTGTACCTCCACCCGTCCAAAAAACTAAAAACTTCTCTTGTAGTGCGTTGTCAGATTATTCGAAGATTTCCTAGTAAGCTCAACACTCTTTTTCAGGATAGTGTTTACCGAGACCTGGCTAAAGCCGAAAATTCTTAGTTCTGAAGTTTTGGCAGATCTACACACAACTTTTAAAAATGACCGTTCGTCTCGACGTGGAGGAGGAGTTCTGACAGCAGTGGACTCAAACATCACGTCTAACTTATCACAGTCCAGATTCAGCAGAGCTGGAATTTCAGTGAGTAAAACTGATTCTTCCCGCTTTCTTAGTTTTCATAATTTGCTCGTATATTCTACCTTCTTCGGATATCGAAATTTACGAGCAACACTATGAAAATTGCTATCTTTCTAGGACATATTTTGGACATTTCCAACATGTACGTTACGTAGGGCATGTCCACGTACGTATGGTAGCCTTCTACTGCTAAAAGCTGGACAGGAGCAGAACCGATGTTCCACCGTCTCCTCCTCTTCTTCGTCTCTACAGCTTTGGCAAAAATCATTATATGGGGCGCCTAACCTGTTTGCGCGGAAGCCTATTAGTCAATGTCCCGTGAAGAAGCGGATGGCAGCACCTTCTTCAGCCGAGCTTGAATAGCTCTGAGGTGCGTTTCCTGTCTACGATCGGCCGAGTTATACGCCATCGCGTTGCTGCTTGCCACCTCCGACCTTGTTGTATTTCTACGATCCATCTGCGAAGATGCTGATGGCCTAGCTGGGCCTGGAGGTCCCACGAGCCATTCGTCTCTGCTAGGGATGATTTTAATGAAGGTTGTTTCTGTGTATTTCCTAGGGACACAGTAGTCCGTCCTCGAGAGGATGGTACTGCTGTTTAGTATCGATGAGTGGCCCATGAGCTGCGATATCCATTGTTCGGAGTCTCTCAGACGTTGGCCATCGTTGCCTTCTTCACTCTGTCTTTTATGTTCAGGTTCTAGTAAGGCTTGTTGTTAATTAGCAACAATAAGTAACACTATCGCTGAAGGAGAGCTTGCATCCATTTAGTATTGGAAGGACAAGGGGCGAAACCTTGTATTTTTTGTCAATAGCACAAAATCCGTTTTTCAGGGATTAACTTCCGGTCTCGGGAATCTGTCCATTCTGACGGTCTCGCGAGCTTTGCGGTCATTAGGTCACAGAGTGTTTGAGGGTGCTTCCCCGAAAACATAATTGCAACATTATCACAGTATGCTCCACTTTACAGTCTCCCCCTTCCAGGATACCTAGGATCTAGTTGACTGCTATATTCTAGGGAACTATGTTCTATGCGCCGGCTTATTGGTTGTGCACCCAGGGAAGTGAGTTACTCACTAGAGTTAGTCCACGTTCCATCGTTTCTTTTAAGGTACCCTACCAAGGGGGTAGTGCTTTAGAGTTTCTTGCGCAGCCTTGCGGCCTCTGTTGTCTCCTCTATCTCCGATCAGAGTTTTTGCTAAAAGCCCCTTTTTGCTTTCCAGATTTCTTTTATGTCCCCCCATTAAATGTGGTGAACACTGTAGTCGCAGCCCATAAGCAGGCATATATTAGATCTCTTGCTGTCAGTGGCCAGCTTACGAATGAGGTCACTTGGAGGATCACTTTCCTCATGGTCCATGTAGGACAACATCGGTCTCAGATGTTTCTCCTGAAGCTCGAGGCTTGCCGCCGTGCTGTCGTCATTGCTAAAGTTATGGAGCAGAAACATATTTAGTCATTTGCTTGGAAGAATGCAAGTACGAGTTTTACTTTTTGTTTGGGGAACACTAAGCTTGTACCCTCTCGTCGCTAATCCACAGACGTTGTCTCCCACTATCCAAGACTCCTGAATTAAGACCAAGTCAGCTCCGCTCGCGTCCAAGTAAGAGCAGCAGATGCTGCTTTACAGTGGTGGAGATTATTTGAAGGAGTCTCAGATATATCTTCAAGTATCCCCACCACTGTACTGTCGGCGTCTGAGTCGTCCTAGTGACACATCGCCTCGAAGTCGCATAAGCTCTGCGTCGATCTCTGAGGCAACATCCTGCTCGACGGAGTTGTAGACAGGACAAGCCTCGGTTGAAGCTCAACTTGCCTTTGGCTACTTTGGTCGGTAGACTTGGGTTGCACCTCTGCTACATTTTGAGGATGCGCTCAGGCTCTTTAAAGGTAGCCGGAACCCGTATTCTTTCCGTTAGTCTACTGGGCACCTTGCGCTACTGCGATGAGCTTCGCCCCAGCGTAAAACTCTCCGATTTGCGCCACCACCACTTTATATAACTTTTTTGAGCGCTCGTCTTCGCAGGCAATTAGTTTTGTATTACCCTGGTACCACCCCATATCTTTGCAGACTGGAAGTGGCCCGAGGTTTTTGTCGAGCAGCTCCAAGCAGCGATCAGCTAGTGCCGCTTCCACCCACTTCCAATGGCTCCTAGGCATTTTTCTTTCTGCGCTCTCCATCTGCGCGAAGGAGACTTTTGGCACGGGACCTCTATGCATTCGGCTCGCGTGTTTCGTGCGAGCGCTGCCTCTTTGTTTGGGAGGTCATTGTGAAGTTAGGGAGCACCGCCGAAGTTCACTAAGATGTCCTTAGGGAATCGGATGTTGAGCTGGCTTCTGTGCTCGCATTCTGCCGAAGCAGTATGTGCCCTGCACTTATTTTTGCGGCGAACGTAAATTTCTTGACTTGGCCACTGGTCGATGGCAAATCATCTAGCTCCACCTTACTAGAAGTTTTGGCAGCCGCAATGTTGCTTAGCTGCCTCTCCAAGGTGTCAGTCTTGGCAGGTGCTTTGCACCCAACCCTAAATTCGGCGTGAAACCCACTCGGGCTCACACCAGCGCCTTCCACCTGGCAGGTCTGTCCTGCTGTTCAGCAGGTCGGGGCAGGCCCTAGGATCGCATGCACCTGAGCTCTCCGTTCGGTACTGGGCTAGTTTTTGGACCGGGCCCCCAGCTAGGCTGTCTCTCGGCACGGGTCGAATGATAGTTTAGTTTGGCCCGGATGAGGTGAGTTTTTGGGGGGTGGCGATACTAATAGGTAGATCTACTTATTCGAGGCGGAACCACAAGGAGAATAGTCAGTGTTGTTGCTTTGCGAAAACCCGCTGACTGTCCGTGACTGCTTATTTTTGGTACTCTCCCTAAGGATGCCCGCTTATTCGCAGCTGACCTACCTGCTGAGGTAGACCTTTCGCTATCCAACACTCCAACAACCGGTTCGATGGCCTCAGCTGAGCCCTCTCTAGGTCCCCTCACGCACTATTCAGACCAAGCCCCTTACTCTTTAATCTCTTCATAAATTACCTGCCTTCCGTATTAATATACTGTCGTTTACTTGATGAAGCTAAGCTCCGTTTCCATTATTGGGACACTTCATTTAAAATCAGGTTGCAATCCAATCTCAATAGATTGGAATCATGGTGTTGTGCAAATGTATTACTTAATGCTTCTAAATGTATAGTAATGAGTTTGTATCGCTCCAGCGCCTTTCTGGTTCCTTACACCCTTTGGTTCTGTGGTTCTTTTGAGAGAATTACCCGGGTTGATGATCTTGGTGTTCTATTAGATCCCAAGTTAAAGTTTTCAGAACACATTTCTACTATGGTAAATAAGGCCATGGGCGTGCTTGCTTTTTCCATGTTATTAGAAAATGCTTATTTTTTTTTTTTTTAGTTAGATTAGCTCTACTTTTCCTCGAATGATAGTTTAACACCTATCGACGATCGGTTTGGCTTACGAGCTGCGCGTGGGAAAAGAAATGCGTTTCTGCCTGGATCTGGAACAGCCTTCTGCTGGTGTTATTAGGGCCACTATACACAGGAACAAATGGCAAGCGGCAACAATTAGTTTCTGTCGATTTCGGACACTCATTGACACTAATAACACTAGTCGACACGACTTTTCCGCTGTCTCCAAAAATGACTTTTTCTGATAGATTTGGAATTTTTAAAGAATGGTTTTTCTCCATGGAGTATTTTTTTAAAAGAATTTTTAAAAAATCAGTTATTTTTTGTCATAGGTAGTGCTTCTATTTTTCACATAACTCACTTGTCATACAACTGGTTGTACTGAACTTTGCAGTTAAAAAATGCTGATAAATGCAGCTATAAATCCGACTCAGACACTTTGTAGCAGCAACTTAACGTCTGGAAACTACTTAACGTCTGAAATTAAAATTTCATCATTTTCTTGGTATTTTTTACCCGAAATTTTGACTTTGAAACCTCAGGAAAAGTCGAAAAAAAAATGTATGAATAACTTAATTTTTGGTTTTAGATAAACACATTAATTAGGCATCGTTTAAGGTATCGCTTATAAAAATAAACGGCTAAGCTATATCTGTGTGACCAAAACGACCCTTTTACCTGAAAAAATACCGTCCGGTAATTTTGGTTTTACCGAGTCTTAGGTATTGATATATATCGAATATATATCCTACCTGGTCATATTTATTGGAGGTGTAAATGTTGTGGACAGTTTTATTCCTTATTCCTTATACCTAAGCCTTGGTGAGGATAAATATACATAAATACCTGTTATGTGTGTCATGTGTTTTCGAAAAATACCACTTGTTTCTAATTGAAATGGACAACTCAAGCCGGTCAACTTCATGTGCTTACCGAGCAGACTCGTTTTGCTACATATGTGGAAAGTATATGACCAGCAAAGAAGAAAGAACCGTTTTTACCGAAAAGTTCCAAGAACAGTATAAAGAAAACTATAAGATATGGCCCAAAAGTATTGGCTAAGAGTGGGCTCCAAGCTGTATATGCAAAACGTGCAAATTGAATTTAGCAGCATTTAATAAAGAGGAAAAGTAAGTTACCCTAAATCAGAAGCTATGAAGTGTACAAAAAATACTAAGCATTACTTTTTTTCTTGCACATTTTTTTTTAGAAAACAATTTTGATTTGGAACTCCAATGCTATGTAGAAAACCAAAAAATCACAGCGCTGAATGTTTCTTTTGTTTATTCGAAAAAACTGGGTTTGGGGTAGGTGAGAATTTTAAATACCCGCAAGAGTCTCGTCAAGGCTTTACGCTTCCTGCTCCTCCTTTGAAGGAAATATCACCATTAAAACGCAAAAATGAGGAGATGTCTTCTTCGTCGCATGGAACAACGGATTCAAGTAATGACCAATCAGGAGAATATAAATTTTGCAAGCCATTATCACAGGAACAATTGAACGATTTGGTGAGGATCCTGAAACTTCCTAAACGTAAAGCTCAGATTCTTGGATCTATTTTAAAGGATGCCCGTTTATTGAAGGAAGATGTCAAAACAACTCATTTCCGGACGCGTCACTTGGTTCACGCACAGTTTTATATAACGAAGGATGACATGTGCGTTTGTCACGACATTTTGGGCCTCTTCAAGGAACTGGGTGAAGATTACGACCCAAACAATTGGAGGTTATTTTTTAACAGCAAAAACTTTAAAGAAATTTTAAAGGCTGTTTTGCTACACAATGGAAGTCAAAAGCCGTCTATTCCTATCGCTCATGCTGTTAATATGAAAGAGTCCTATCAAACAATGACTAAATTGTTTGAAAATATTAAATATAAAGATCACCAGTGGAAGGTCGCGTGTGACTTAAAAGTTGTAGCCATGTTAACTGGATTGCAAGGCAGTTATACAAAATACTGTTGCTTCCTGTGCCTATGGGATAGCCGAGATAGAAATGAGCATTACTCAAGACAGAACTGGAAAAAACGGAATGAAAATAATTTGGGACATCACAATGTACAAAATGCAGCTCTTGTGAAAGTCCAAGACATTATATTACCACCATTGCACATTAAGCTAGGACTGATAAAAAATTTTGTTAAAGCACTGGATAACGAAGGTGAATCGATGAATTACCTCAAAACTATTTTTCCACGTCTGTCGCTGGCAAAAGTTAAAGAAGGCGTATTTGATGGCCCCCAAATTCGAAAACTACTTAAAGATGATGGATTTCAAAATATTTTATCGACGAATGAAAAAGCAGCCTGGAACTCAATCCGACTGGTTACAACAAGTTTTCTTGGTAACAGAAAGAGTGATGATTACGTTAATATCGTTCAAGAACTACTTAAGAATTATGAACAAATTGGAGCCAACATGTCACTCAAAATCCATTTCCTGCACTCCCACTTAGACTTTTTTCCGCCAAACTTTGGGGATGTTAGTGATGAACACGGAGAGAGATTTCACCAACAATTAGAAGCTATGGAACGACGGTATCAAGGTGTTTGGAATGAGAATATGTTGGGCGACTATGTGTGGACTCTCATAAAAGAATCTGACTTAAATGACAAAAGAAGATAGACAAACCATTTTAAAAATAGTAACAAGCAATAACAATAAAAATATTTAAGTATCATAACACTTTAATAAATTCAAGTATTTTTCGGTATTGTTTCAGATAAAATGAGATTTTGGTCGTTTTGGTCAAACGGTTATAGGTTAGGTTAGGTTGTCCCGGACGGCCCTCTACGGGGCCTCTCATATTCCAAAAAGGCCCTTAGTGATCCGGATCTTTGTATGGACCTTACGAGCGTGCTTCTGAGGTCCCGAAGTCCCCCAGAATCGAGGTGTTTTTCGCAAAGTCAAGCAGTTTCCCTGGCGACCTCTTGGAGGCATCCTCCAGTGATGCCAGCATCGGTGCGCCCAGGTACATTCTCCTTGCCCTTAAGAGAGCCGGACACCGGCAGATGAAATGCTCCAGGGTTTCGACAGCCCCGGGCTCATTGCATTTCCTGCAGATGTCACTGTTAGTGATGTTCAGCCTGGTTGCATGCGACGCAGCCAGGCAGTGGCCTGTTGGTATGCCCACTAACAGTCTGCAATCCTTCCGTGGAAGATGCAGCAGATAGTGGCTGAGATTATCATTGCGTTTCTTGCACATGATTTTCGAGATTCTGCAGGTGGTAGTGTTCTTCCACCTGCTATTTGTCCTTATTTTGGCCTGCTTCTCCAGGTCGCTTTGTAGCGTCCTTAGGGAGACCGGCACGCTTTCTGTCATATCGTTTGCCAGCCCGACGCCTTCCTTAGCCAGAACGTCCGCCTCTTCGTTTCCTTCGATGCCCTGGTGACTGGGAACCCAATAGATCTGCACTGACTTAGTTGTGCTTAGTGATTCTAGTGCCTCCCTGCTTGCCAGGACACTTCTAGAACTGACCGCGGACGACTGCATGGATTTTATCGCTGCTTGGCTGTCAACGAATATGTTAACTGTATTGTGTGGTCGCTCTGTGAGCTGAGCGACCTCTGCTGCCTTCTTGATGGCGAAGACTTCCGCCTGGAATATGCTGCATCGGTCGGGTAGCTTATACGACGCCCTTATTTCAGGGTTTGTACAGTATAGGCCTGCTCCTACTCCTTCCTTCGTCTTGGAGCCGTCAGTGTATATGTTGAGGTGTTGAGTCTGGTCCCGTTCCGCTTTCCAGTCTTCGGGTCCCATGAGGAGGTTTGTTTTTACTTCAAGGCACGTTTGGGGGATCATGTAGTCGGTTGAATTGATCATGTCCATTCCATTCCATTCCATGTGCTACTAAGCATCTTCTTGGATGCATATAGTGCATTGGTGGCCTTTTTCACCCGCTCTACTAGATTGGGTCTCCATGCCACCTTACTGTCCAGTACTGTGCGAGGTATTTGACCTGTGCTTTAGGGGTTAGCCTTGTTTGGTTGACTTTCGGGGGGACCCATGTTGGTACCTTGTATCTCTTGGTGAAGAGGATGAGGTCCGTTTTGTCCGCGTTGATACTAAGTCCTACTCCATCTGCCCACTCACATATCTCCCTGAGTGTTCGTGCCATTATGGTGCTGAGAGTCGATGGACATACACCCGTAATAAGTACGCTTATGTCGTCTGCATAAGCTGTTATTTTTGGTGCTTTCCTTTCGAATCTCTTGATGAGGTTGTCGACCACCAGGTTCCATATCAGGGGTGACAGGACTCCACCCTGGGGTGTGCCCCTGTGTGCACCTCTGACCATGGAGGCGGTGCCCCACTCTGATTGCACCCGTCTACAACCTAGAAGGTTCTTTATCCAGAGGTTGATTGACGGGTGGGTGCTGGTAGCTTCTAGGCAGTCCATTATTGCTTCTGTAGCGACGTTATTGAATGCTCCGGATATGTCTACGAATACTCCAAGTGCATATTTCTTAGTGTTGGGGGCTTTCTGGACGGTAGCTACTAGCGAGTGCAGTGCTGTTTCCACCGATTTTCCCTTGGTGTAGGCGTGCTGGTTGGTTGACATTAGTACGCTTACTTTGGTTCTAATATGTAGATCCAGCAGCTTTTCTAATGTTTTCAGTAAGAAAGAGGTTAGGCTTATCGGTCTGTAATCCTTGGAACTCACATGGCTGCACTTTCCTGCTTTTGGGAGGAAGACAACTCTAGAGGTTCTCCATTGGATCGGGATATAGCCTGTTCTTAGGCATGCTGCGTATATCGCGAGAAGCCATGGGGTGATCACCTCTTTGGTCACTTGCAGCATGGCTGGGAATATTCCGTCCAGTCCAGGTGCCTTTATGCCCGTGAAGGAATCTATAGCCCATTGGATTTTCTTTGGGGTTATCAGATCTGTTGGGGGTGTTTGTTCCTCAGTTGCTAGGTCCTGATGCGTTTCGGCATCGGTGACCTCGGTGCACCCTGGGAAGTGGGCCCCCATTAGTGCCGTTAGGGCTTCTTTGCTGCCCTCCGACCACTGTCTGTTGTCTAGTTTGAGTTGGCTTTGTACTGTGGGTTGCTTTGACAGCAGCTTCCTCAGCCTTGCCGTTTCAGACACTTTCTCAATGCTGGAGCAGAAGTTTCTCCATGAGCTACGCCGTGCCTTACGTATCTCCTTCTTGTATTCCCTTAATAGGGTCTTGTATTCCTCATTGATGTTCTCGTCGTTCGCTAGTTTAGCGAGCTTGAAAAATTCCATGAGGTTGTTTCTTTGCAGAGAGAGGTCTCGATTCCACCAGAGTGGTTTGGACTTCTTCCTTGTTCTAGATGGTGGGCATGCTGTGTGGTATGCCTCTAGCAGTTCCGTAGATAGGGTCTCTAAGGACTTCTCTATGTCCTCCGCGGATTTCACTGAGCCCGGGCTCGCGAGTTTCGAGGTGACTGTCTTCCTAAACTTCTCCCAGTTTGTGTTCCGGGGGTTTCTATAGACTACCACTTTCGGAGCGTATTCAAATTCGCACTTGAATTGAATGTACCTGTGGTCTGAGAAGGAAGGTGTTTCGAGGACTTTCCATCCAGATATGTTGGTACTCTTTCCCGTTGCGAGAGTTAGATCTAGCACGTTTGACGAGGTGGGACCCACGTAGGTGTATTCCTCCCCCACGTTTGCTACATCTATGTTATTTGTTAGTATAAAGTCTAGGAGTGACTCACCTCGGTCGTTAATATCAGGGCTTCCCCACACACTGTGGTGGGCATTAGCATCTGTGCCAACGATCAGTTGGTAGTCTTTGGAGTCGGCTTCTTCCACCAGACTCCTTAGTTCTTCTGGCGGTGCGGACCTGTCGTGCGCCATGTAGCAGGAGGCTACCAGAAGGCGCTTCTCCTCACTTTCCAGCATAACTACTGTCAGGTCGTCTGTACTGTAATGAGACATAAGGTAAGCGTGGATTCCTTTCCGTACTAGTACGGCAGTTCTATTCCTGCTTACCGGTGTTGAGTAGAGTGCGTTGTAATTTGAGAGCTTTAGCCCGGCCACCGAATTGCCTGAAGCAATCCAGGGCTCCTGGACCAAAGCTATGTCAGCGGGCCCTTGCTCCATGGCAGTGTGGAGCTCCGCTGATGCTGTCTTGCTCTTATGCAAGTTGAGCTGCAGCACACTCAGTTTCATGAGCAGCTGGCTCCCCTGCATACGACGCGTTGACTACTACGGTCAGGTCACCGTCCTCTTCTTCGAACGTGTCGTCCAACGCCATACCCTGGGCGGCCTCTACGATGGTATCCAGACCGAGGTCCTTCTCCACTTCGCCTGCCTGCAGGGTGTGTGCGTCCTTGTCGCTGGGCTGACGCTTTTTGAGGCGCAGGTACATGCTCCCCATACCCCACGCCATTTTTCCGTACTTGGGGTAAAGTTGATCCTCCGCTGCTTTGTTGATCTGGAGGATCACATGCTGGCCCCCCTCGTTGGGTAATGGGCTACCAGCATGCAATACCTTAAAGTCAGCGGTCGGTATCTCGGGGTTTTTTCACTGAAGGAGCTTCAGCGCGCGGTCCCCTTGGATTGCGATGGGGAAGAGCACCTTCGCCTTTGGTATGGACGGGATTAGCTCCCTGTCCACCACCTCCAGCTTGGCCCCCTCCCACATCGCTTCCAGTTGGCAGACCGTTTGCGTCAGCCACTTCAGCGTCGGGTCGTCCTTACATTTCAGGATTTTGACCCCATTCAGCCACCCAGCACCATCGAAGGTGCGCATGGGAGCTGTTGGGTTCTCATCCATCCTTGTAAACAGGGATTCTACCAGCCGCGCGTGGACCATTTTCCACTGCGCCGCTGTTATCTTCCCATTCTCATCACGTCTGTCGATGAGTGCTACAATCAGGTGTCTCTTAGACACATCGCTGATTTTCTCGCCTGACCCTTGCTCTGCCGGTTTAGGTGGAGGTTCCGCTCTCTTGGGTCCACGCTGCCGCTTGCTCGCCGGAGTGACGGCACTGTCGGTCGAGCGCTGCCTTTTGGTAGCCAGCAACTCTTCCACCTTGTTGGCGTGCTGGCTCGTCGATGCCTTCATCTGTGGCACCTGCGCGTAGTACTTACGGCTCTCCTCTACCTTCAGCTCGGCCCAAGCTAGCTAGGATTTCTCCTCCTGGGAGATATCCGCCTTGCCTTGGAGCCTGCCTACTATCTTGAGGGCCGCCTTGTATTGGGCTTTGGCCTTTATCCCCTCCCTCGAACGCTTCGGCCCTTCCCTGCGCAGGGAGCTGGTACCTGGTTCAGGCGAGCGAAGAAGGGTGTCCTCCTCTGTTTTGCTGATGGACAGCACGCTCTCCAGGTCCGAGTCTGCCTCGACGACGGCACCTGCGCGGCTCATCCTACAGCGGGCGGTTGTGGCAGTAGTGTTGCAACTGACGTGATCTGCTCCCGTCACGTCCGAGGTGTGGCCACTGGCGACACGCAGAGAGGATTGCTCCTCCCCGTGCCCGCCGGTGGTAGCAGCCACGCTTCCCACCGACGCTTGGGTTGACATCCCAACCCTTGCTTGATCGTCCTTCCGCTCCATACTTGGCCCGAAGGTCCATACGGCTGATGTTTTTCGGGGGAACCACCCCCTAGCGTTTTAGGCCTACCCGCCAGGCACCTCTAGCCATGGCCCTGACCCCGCTCCCCCGACTCGAGGTCGAGAAGACGCTAGGCCATTGCCTTAGCTAGACACTGCATTGCCTCGGACGGAGCAAGCGACAATGCATTACCCTTGTCCGGGATAAAGCAGTGCCCATTGCCCAGCCGGCACCCTCGTGGAGGGTTCAGCTAGAGGATTTTCGCCAGCCCAAACGGTTATAACTTAGCCGTTTATTTTTATATTTTTATAAGCGATACCTTAAACGACGCCTAATTAATGTGTTTATCTAAAACCAAAAATTAAGGTATTCATACATTTTTTTTCGACTTTTCCTGAGGTTTCAAAGTCAAAATTTCGGGTAAAAAATACCGAAGAAAATGATGAAATTTCAATTTGGGAGCTTAATATCTGCCAGACGTTAAGTTGCAGCTACAAAGTGTCAGACACTTATAGTTTCGGACTTATAGCTGCATTTTTCTGCTTTTTTAACTGAAAAGTTCAATACAACCAGTTGTATGAAACGTGAGTTATGTGAAAAATAAAAGCTCTACCTATGACAAAAAATACCAGATTTTTTAAAAATTCTTTAAAAAAAACTACTCCATGAAAAAAAACCATAATTCTTTAAAAAAATTTAAATCTATTAGAAAAAGTCATTTTTGGCGACAGCGGAAAAAAAAGTTAAAGTTTGTCGAGTAGTGTAATCCAGCAAAACAGTTACGAGCTAGAAGAGAGGTACGGAAGAAACACACACTATTTCTATTAGTATTAATTGTCAAAAGATGGGATGGCCGCAGCTGAATTGTCCGCGTAGAAAACAATAAAATATACATATTTACAAAAAAAAAATGTTTTAGCCTGGCTCTTGTTTGCTTGCGGCGTTAAAGCTTGGGTATCTAAAACTTATCCTGAGGCTTAAAGAATCGAGTATTATGTGTCATGTGACGTATAGTCAGATGTAATGGACGTATACTTTTATCCTTAATCGGGGCATACCGGATGGGCTTGTCGTTACGACAGCTTCGGGTGTTCCCAGGGCGTCAAATAATTAACATTTTAATTAACTATTATATGGATAAATACTGTAATATAGCACTTATACGGAACGGGCTGGTGGTGGGGGTATCTGGAACGAAAGCACGTAATGGATCCGGCCTGCACAGTCGGTAGAGTAGGGAGAGGTGTATATAAGGGATCACGCCGATACGTTGCTCACTAACATTAAAATTGCACATGTTAAACAACGGCAGGGATAGACCGAACAGAGACGGACAAGGTCATAGTGGCGCATGGTGTTATGCTAGCGATTCGCTCTCCGAACCATAATCATTGGTTCCACGTCCACGTTTCAATGATCCCTTATGCCACTGGGACTAGCAAAACAGTAACATTACCCGATGCATGGCTCCCAATACAAAAACTAGCACATTAAAGATATTATTATTAATTTATTAGACATGGACACCTAACTCTATTGACCCCTCTAACATCTGTGACTCTAATAATAACGAAATTTAAATTTAAATTTAAATCTTAACAGCTAACCGTATATAATTGATATGTTAAAGTGTAAAATGTAAAAGTTCTAAAGCGCAAACGGCTGAATAGCATAATCGTCGGTAATTTAAGTTTTTAAGGGAAGGTGAGGAGGAAAAGGGGTAATAGGCCGGATATAGAGCGAGATAGAGAGCGTCACCTTTAATACCTATGGCAGTTCCAACGTTTCTCTCCAACGTAGCAGTTCCAACGTTCCTCTCCAACGTATAAGCGCGTTGACGTCGGCTGTAACGAAAGTAAATCGAATTTTTCGGAGAGAGCGCTTTATAGGTTCTACTACGCTTCCCTGTCTTACATTGCCCTCCCTTGAAAGGAAATTGTTAACGCTAAAGGCAACAATTTTAACTAACTGACGGCTTCACTGATACTATGACTTTAGCAGCCCACCTTGCTAAATGTAGTTGAGGTTCTCGCTGTTGCGGCCCTGGCGGAGCTGGCTGATGTTGTTGCTGAAGCTAGGGCTTCGCGGAAGCTGACGCTGTGCTTTTGTTGGATGCGCTTCTGTTGGCTGCACTATAGTTTCCCTGATGATAGGACTGTGCTGTTACTGGCCAGTGGTTTTGTGACGCTAGCGCTGATGCTTGGACTACTCTGCTGCTGGGGCCATGGCATTGTTGGGCAGCGCTGCTGAGCCGTTAGCGCGTACGTTGGGACTGCTCTGTTGCTGGGCGTGCTGCTGTCAGGTAGCGCTGTTGTTGGGCTGCGCTACCGAGAGCGTGGTTTGCTATTCGCGGGTACCGCAAGATAGGTGGTTCACTACACGATTTTGACAGTTACTTCTAGCTTCACCCCGAGCTCCTACTTTCGTTCCCCAACTATATCCTAAAAGGGATCACTTCCCGAATCTCTTCCAGCCCCTAATCAATCGGAGAATTTGACCGGATAAGGCATCATTAGAACAGGGGGCTGCCGAATCCCTGAGCTCTCCGTTAAAGACTGGGCTAGTTTTTATACCGGGCCCCCAGCCAGGCTGACTCTCGGCACGGCTCGAATAACACACTTAGTCCGGCCCGGTGTGAGATGTGTGTGGGGGTTGGGATGTGGGTAGGTAATATGTAGGGATGGGGGGTTGTGTGAGCTACTTGAACGAGGCGGCACCACAAGCGCATCGTCAGTGTTGCTACTTCGCGAACAACCGCTGGCTGTCCGGGATTGCTTATTTCGGTGCTTTTCCTAGAAATGACCGCTTAATCGCAGCTGGCCCACCGTTTAAGGTAGGTCATTCGCTATCCGCAAACTGCGACCCGTCCGGAGTCCTCAGCTCCCCTCTCAGCCATATCAATGCTTATGAGACCATGAAGGCGTTGTAAATAGCCAATACAAACAAGCAGACCTGAAATATATGCACACATAAATTTAAAGTTTAGCCAGACGTACAGAAAGTTTGCCACTAGAGCGCTCTCGGTTTATCTGTCTCTTTCCTTTTTAGTGAGGAATTGCGTGGAATTCCCGGCAGAAAAAATCGATCTAAAAATTGTGTATGGCGTGACACATTTTAGCGTTTATATTGTCTGAGCTTAAATCTTCAGGACATCGTAGCTGTTTTAAAACTTTATGTAATTGAATTGTTTATGGGAGAATCTAGTTCCAATTTTTGATTTCCGTAAGAGAATTTAAATAAGACAGCAATAAACCGTTTTTCGTCCTTCTGATTTGGCGGGGTGGCTCAGCGGCCGGTGGATAGATGCAACGAATTTATTTGTTGCCCTGGCGACAAGCAAGTAATGCATTTGGGTTTATTGGTATCTTAAAGTTATCTTACGGCTATGGTGTGTTTCTAAATTGAATGTACGTGAAGCCTCTCACCGCAGTACAGCTGCCTCCTGGTGATGTGCGGCGCAATTCCCGACTCGACCGTTGTTGAGGTTGACCTGAGGCGTTGCTGCGTTGGGCTACGGCTGCGGGGGTTCTGAATTGGCTACCGCCTCGTCCGCCACTCACAGCTCCGCACGCAATGGGTTCACTTTTCCGCTGGTCTCACCTTTACGCGGTAAGTCTGTTGGTGTTGCCGGCCGTACACTTCTCCTTTGGATTCCGTTGTCGACGCTGTAAGCCCTTGCTTCTGGTTCACTGTCACTGGTTAACACTCTCTTCTACTGTCTGCGCTTAGTAACGCTGTTGACTCCCGCACTTGACTGTGCTTTTCCACTGCCGCGTACCTCCTCTTATCGGCTCCCTGCAGCCCAGCGTCCGCGTCGTTGCCCATCCGCAAAGGTTCCTTTTCCCTTGGTATTTTTCCATCGGCCACTTCGACTTCCCACGCCATCAATAGCGGGATCGGCCTACATGGCATACATGGCCTACATGGGATCACGTTGGCGCCTCCAGGGCCTCGGCCCTTCGACCCACCGCTGCCCTAATTCCGCCGTTCCCGTGCTCCTGGGGCGAGGCCTGCTCCATCCTCTCGCGGGGCAGGATCGCCTCGCGCTCTTTGCCTGCCATTTCGCCTCATCCCCTACTAGGGTCTTGTGAGGAATATCGATTTCTCGCACTTCCCCCTCTCTTTACTCCCACAACCACGGAAACCCCCGGCCATAGGATACCCCCGGGTGGCGCCAGTCAGCACTTCTACTCCAACTTCAGCACGCTTTCCACCTTAACGGGCACTCTTGTGGCGCCCTCTTTTGGTGTTTGGGGCTGGTTTCGTCGCTTGCGACTTACTGCGGATGGCGACGATAGCCTATCGATACCCCCGCGTCGATAGGAGTCCGGAACCAGTTCCGATCGTGCTGTGTACGATAGGTGCGCGCGCGACTTAGATCTGACGGCCCGACTCACGACTCACGAGTAATTTCCGCCGGTATCTCGCGTAAATTTTGTGTGTTTTCTTCTAACTAGCGCTTGCCCCTCCAATCAAGCCGCGGGCCGCGCTTTCCACCCTATCGTTGGTGCCCTTACCCTACCGGTGCCCCTTTCTCGCGCCTTCGTCTCGCCCTTCCGTTCCTCCGACCCGCGTGGCCTTCTCGTGTCACGCGGCCTTGCAGGCCTTTATGCGCTCGCTGTCTTCATTGCGCCGCCGTTTGTCTTCCTTCCGCCGCAGCCGTCTCCTCTCCTCCTTTTGCTGAGGAACCTACTCCTCTCGTCGACGACACGCCTTCTCTTAAAGTCGTGCCTCCTCCTCTCCACGCCGACATGCCTACGCTTTCCGTCGTGCCTCCTCCAGTCGGTGCTGCTCCTCCCGACGCCGCGCTTCCCTCCGCTCCCGGGCGAGGACCTCCAGCGTACTCCTGATAAATTTCCTATCCTCCTCCCACTCCGCTTGCGTTGACTCCGCCGGCCTCAATGACCCCTCCGCCGGCCTCCGCAGCCTCTGCCGGCCTGGACGCCTTCGCCGACTTCGACGACGAATTTGCCGATGAGTCCACCGGCTTTGCTGACGACTTTGCCAAAGAGTCCACAGGCTTCGATGCCGTCTCCGCCTGCTTCGACGACGACTTCGCCGGCCCCGCCGACGGCTTTGATGCCGGCCGCGCCGATTTTGATATCGGCTTCGGGACCGGTGGCATTGGCCTTGATGCCGCCCTCGTGGTCTCTACCGGTGGCTGCGCCGACCGCGCTGCGGCCCGTCTCCGCTGCCCTTCTAAAATGGCCTTCTTCTCCTCTCACGCAAGCGCCGGGGCCACAGCCACGCACACCACGTCGTCGCTATCCTCCGCCTCCGTCCCTCCGGGTCATACCTCCGTCGACCTCGTGGCCCGCGGGAACCAGGGTGACCCACCGAGCGGCGATGCCATGAGATCGATCTCCGGCGTCTCGCTACGAGTCCACCGCTCTCCAAGCGAGAGCTCCGCCGTCGCTGGCGGTGAACTCTGGCTTCTGCAATTTTTGCCTGCTACGCCAAATACTTTTGCATTAACTCTTGTATTTTTCTACTTAACCTATTTTTTCACTACGTGTTGTTCCTTGCTGCTATTGCGGCCAAGTGATCGAAGGTTCAAAAAATCGTCCACCAACAGCCATGCTTTCCCTGCGCTTCCCATCGTTCCACCGTAAGGAACTTCCCGCTGTTTCTCTCGCGTGATCCCGTGGCTTTCCTCTCTTTTTTCGCCGCGATACCAATCTCCCTAGCTGGAACCAACGTTTTCCTAGCCGATTATGGTTGTTCGTGTCAAATACACTATTCCCTTTTTTTTTCTTTTTTCCTTTTTTTCTTTTTTTTTTTTGTAGATATGTATGTTGCTCCATCATGGCCTTCCGGCGCCGGTCCCGGACCCCCCGGCAGCCCAGGTAAGTATTCAGATCCGAGTCCTCCTACAAATTTCGGCCCATATTCCAGCCCGCCCCGCGTCCCTGTATGTCGACCGCCGCAATTGCCCGTTGCTACGAGATCAAACGACCTTCCGCCCGGATGCACCCGGTGGTACGACCCTGGCTCGCCTTCTCCTCCCGGCCTTCGGTTCGGCTTCTGGCGTGACTTCTGCCCCATGCAGCCGCCCCGGACCCGAGGATCATCCGACTCCTCGCCCGACAAGCAGCGCATGGGCGAGCCATCTGCCCGTCCGAACCCGACGGTTATAGCTGGCCACCGGACTCAGGACCATGGACCAGGACTTCTCCACTCGTTCCACCGACTCGTCTTCCAAACTCCACCCGTTCGCCTGGACATCTTCCCGCCCGGAGACCGGAGACCGATGCACGTTCTGGCCGTCAGGTACGTCTTGTCTTTTGGTTGGACCTTGTTTAATTTGTGTTGTTTTTTTGGCTTTAGGCCAATGGGGAGTTGCCCCCTGTAGTTTTAATTACTGCTTACTGACTTTCGCACGCATCCCTCGTGGTGGTCTCGGCTCCATCCCGTGTCTTATGTGACACCTCCTGGAGTCGGTCCCTTAGTTCTAGCTTCTTCCTACAGTTATGTATGTACCTTTTCGCGTAAGTTCCGGCTCCATACCGTGTCCTACGTGCCACACCGTGAAACCGGTACTTCTCGTTGGTAGCCATTCTCCGCCTACTGCTCCTCTGGGACCTTCCCTGCCTCTCCAAGCTGCTCTGTCGCTTCTTCCTCATCTTCCTCCGGCTGCGGCTTCAAATCGGCTATGTGGGCTGTCCGCGTATGTTTGTCGCCCTCCTTCTTTAAGCTGCATATCACCGCCGAGGGGAAGTCCAATACCCGATACGGACCGTCGTGCCTCAGTGCCAGTTTCGCCTCGAAACCCTCAATTGCGTTAGTTAAATAGTGCTTTTTGGCCCACATTATTTATCCTATTTTGGGTTTCAAGGATCTCTTTCGCAAGTTATAATGCCTTGCTTGATCCTGGGCCGCCCGCTACAAGTTGCGTCGTCTCAACTGGAACAGCTCCCGCGACTTGGTCGCGTTTTCGTCTGGGGTGTGAGTTTCTTGCCCAGTGCCGAGTATTTTCTCATCGTACAACGCATTCGGCAGCCTCGGTTCCCTTTCTTACACGATGAAAGCTGGCGAGTATCCAGTGTATTCCGACACCGCCGCGTTCACAGCCAACATTAACTCCGGCCACGTCTCGTCCCAATACCCCTGGTTCCCTTCGGTGAATTGTGCTATAATTTTTTCACCGTCCTGTTGGTTCTCTCTGGTAGGTTTTCGCACTCTGTTTTGTTCCAGGAATTTTTTAAATGCCCTTCTGGCGAACTGGACCCCATTGTCGGTGACTACCACCTTTGACACCCCGAACCGGGCCACAATCCTCTGCCTGAATGCATTCGTTAATGCTTCGGTAGTGTCCTCTCTCAACGGCATCACCTCGGTCCATTTCGAAAACCGATCCACCAGTACCAACAGCATGGCGTTCCCATGCTTTGCATGTCCTCGTCTCCACTCCAACTCCCCGCAGCCTGTCCGCCAATTCGCAGATCCTGTGTACACCGTGGTCTTCCACTCTGACCCGGTGATGCTTACCATGGCGGACAGCTGCACCTCCTCATCGGTTGATGTGGGCTTTTCTCGAGTGTCTTCCGTTCTGGGGGCCTCCGCTTGCAACCCTGGCACGGCCCTCTGCGGCTTGGGTCGCGGCGCGTTTCCCGCATGCTTACAACATTGCCAATTCGGCACCCTCACCTTACCGCACCTCCAGCAGAAGGTCAATGGCCTGCCGTGCATGCCTGGGCCCAGTGGTTGTTGCTCCCACACCGGCGGCACTCATTTTCTGGGTTCATTGGTTCCATTTGATACTCGCTTGGCGTTATAGACGGCTTTTGCTTGAAGCCGGCTGCCGGGTCGACACCTGGGACACCTCCTTCGCAGTCGTTCACGTAAAGGGATTGGCTGCCCTGGCCCGGCCTGATGGGCTTTCCTTTTGGAATTCCACCCCATCCCTTCCCAGGGCTTTAAACCAGAGCTTGCAAATAACAGTTGACACCTTTTCGATGTCTGCAAATAGGTGTCTTTCACACACACAATAAAAAAGACTCAGACAGGAACGGTTTTGTCGCGTCTGGCTTAGCTCGCTCGCGCTCTGAGCGAGACAGTTATTTCTGTTTTCGTTTCGCTCAAGTCAAACACTGATCGTTTGCTTGAATTAAATGAAGCAAATTGTCTTTTGCGCATGTATGGGTGAACACATGCGATTGTTGCGTTCTCATTTACATTTATTTGTATGTATTTACAAGCACACGAAGGCAAAGATCATTTCTATTGAGTTTTTTAGTCAAATTGTCTTTTGCTGAGAGTCTTTGTGTGAGCGAAAATCGTATTACTCTTTACGCGACACTCATTTGAGAGCGTCACACGAATGAGTCAATGCAAAGCGTTTGACCAAAACCGGTTCAAAGCAAAACAAAGAGAGCCGCTCAGAGCGAGATCGTGTCTGCAAAATCCTTTCGGTTATGTTACAAAGCTGAGCATATAAGAAAGAATGATCAACTGTTATTTGCGAGCTCTGCTTTAAACCTCTTTAACCTCTGCTTGTTGCTCCAGAGTACACTTGAAGGAACGCATGAGGATCTGCATTTCCACCATGTAATTCTTGAAAGACTCCCCCCACTTCTGCTTACGGAAGCAGTTCTGGCATCGCCCTCGGTACCTGGTCCACATCCAATCAGTACATGTCGGCTAACCATTCCTTCCGCTCCAGGAACTCGAGTGGCTTCTCCGTCCCGTCAAAGCGAAAAGACCACTCTCTCACCTGCTTGGCCACGACGGCCGAATTAAGGCGTTAATGCCTCGTGGCCTCTTCCCGGGGCCTTCGTCGCTCATCCTCCGTCCTCTCATATTCCAACAGATGTGCGTTTTGTCCCCGGGCTTCTGACCCAGACGGTCTCTCCCCACTCTTGGCCCTCTGCCGACTGGGTGTCTTGACCTTTAACGGGATTGCCAGGCTCTCTATCAGTTCTTCTTGAAACTTTGACGTCGTCCTCCATTGCGTCGACCGATCTGCACCCCCCGGTGGCATCAGGCGTCCGTCTGCGTCTGCCCCATCCTCAGCCGGCGGTGCCGGCGAGATGCTGCCCGTTTTTCTTTCCCACGTCCCGATCACGTCGGCAAACTCCGGTTCCGTCCCATGCTTCTTGACTCAGATTTTAAATGCCTTTCACATCTCGTCCACTGAGCCTTCCAACTGAAGTCGGCACTGCATCAGTTCCTCCTTCCTCAGCGAATGAATCTACTGCCGGCTCCTCATCTTGATTCCCTTCTTGATACCCCGCTTAATGCACTCTCCTTTTCTTGCTTGTCGTGAGGTCCCACGTTGGGTGCCAGCTGTAACGTACCGTTTTTCGACCGTCTGATTCAGCGGGGCTGGCTGAACGGCCGGTGGATAGAAGCAACGAATTTATTTGTTGCCCTGGCGACAAGCAAGTAATGCATTTGGGTTTATTGGTATCTTAAAGTTATCTTACGGCTATGGTGTTTTCTAAATTGAATGTACGTGAAGCCTCTCACCGCAGTACAGCTGCCTCCTGGTGATGTGCGGCGCAATTCCCGACTCGACCGTTGTTGAGGTTG